>JACEFZ010020921.1:0-15000 GCA_014155875.1 Cepaea nemoralis | reverse complement strand
GAATGTTGTTCATACCCTATCAATATATGGTCCTCTCGGTGACTGGGTGTGGATTGGGACTGCTCATGGTGTCCAAGAGTCCGCTGGTGAAACTGTTGCGCATATAGAATGAAGTTATGCGGGTGATACTGGATGCATTAGGGACACGCCAATAGTGTCTATTCGATCAATCCTAGCCTTGCCCACGATTGCAGACAGGCTCAAGGTGCTGCAGGATAAATCATATCTCCGAGCGACTGCAGATACGGAACATCCCCTGCATGAAGCCCTGGGCACGTTTAAGGGCCATAGGCTGACCAGGGAAAAATCGTGAACGGCTCAGGCAGAGGACACAATCAGATAAGTGTGCATGCTTGAGAACATTGGGAGGTGACGGGAGCGGGTCAGAATGCCGGTGGAAAAGTTAGGCCTGTGCAGGATCATAATAACATTGGATTGTGAATGCAAGGATTGACCGGCAGGCTGCAATCATTGATCCAGGACAATTCGCGACCGGGCGATGTAATCATCTACACGGATGGCTCTGTGCTAAGAGGTAAAATAAGTGCCTGGGGGTTCGTGGCGAAGGTTGGTGGACGATGTTTGGTGCAGGAGAGCCTGACATATGATTATTTTTTCGCATATCTTTTACAGACATCGCTGTCAACAGCAGCATTTTACCGCTGAAGTTGATTTCTTGGCAAGATTACGCTCAGTAGTTTGCCATTGCTTTCTGAACTTCCGGCTCACTTATCCCGTAAGTTACCAACTCGGCGAGAACCGCTTCCAATTCTCGCGCGCTGCGTTACCCTACGTGGTTAAACGGGATTTCGGAAAAAGTCGTTTAACACCTGGGTCAGGGAGACCCGCTGACATATGATACCACATTTAGTCAGAGAATGGAAGTGGAGGCAGTCATGGCAGCGTTCCACTGGCTGGAGAACAAACAGTACACGCATGTCGTGATTGTAACGGACTCACAAAGTATGGGCTGTAGTTGTTTTGCCTTGTTGGAAGCACAATGTAACAAACTATCGTCTGTCAAGACGTCAAGTTGCCTGTGACAATTTTCTGAAATATCTCACCCTCAACCGCGCAATTTGTCACTTTGGTCATTCTCCACATCGAAAGCAGACAATAAACATTCAATTTTGACCTAATAAATCGCCTTCCCGAGACGTACTTTAATATATCTCCCGTTCCCTGGGGATCAGTCCAAACAGCGTAGGTGAAAGTTTGTCTACGTGGAAGCGTAGATAACATATGACAAATCACTAGCCAGTAGATCGAGTTTGAAGTCGTCAATTTGTTAATGTAAACTTTCGCCCGCTTTCGTGAGTAAGTAATCATTGTTAACGCACTTTTAAAATTAATTCTTTAATGATCAGACTCAAAAACAGACTTTGAAGGTAACAGCAGATAGGAGTTGATGTGCAGACGAGATTAACGCGTCTTCTAGTCTCTGTTGGGGCAAGCAGATGATATAATGTGGAAACATACAATTACACGGAGCTTTGAAGGTTGTTCGCGATGATGAAGGTGGTGATAATGATAATGATGATGATGAAATTGCTGCTGCTGATGATGATTTCTTTTTCGACCTATCGTTTTGAACTCTAGCGTAGCCCGTACCGGTCTTATTTTTGCGTATGGATTAGCTTTCCCTATTACCAGTGCCATCAGGCAAACCCAGTTCGGCTTATCAGGTACTTGTAATTTACATCCCCAGGTCACGGACGAGAAGTCAACATTTTAGTCCGACTCACCGGTGCATGGAATGAACCCGCTAACCTGTCATCGACGCACCGGTCAGGTAGACTTAAATGTTGATTTCTAGTTCAGAATAGAGAGTCTGTCCTTTGTTGGTGAACAGGATTGCAGCTGTTCTGTATTCTCGTAGACTGGCTCTCCGGCTGGGTACATGGACCTCTGAGCTATGTATCATAGCCCCCGGACTATCACAGGAGTCAGCAATTTCATCTGTTCTTTTCAATGTGTATACAAGCAAGATTGCAAGCCTCGAAGCTCCAGGGGCTGTAAGGATAGTAACATTTGCAGATGATGTCCTCACATACAGTCAGGGGAGGGACAGAAATCAAACAGCCCAGGTGTTACAGGCGACTATTGACAAAGTGATGTATTGGTGCATGGAGATGAATGCTATCATTAACCCAGAAAATGGGTCTGTCTTGTGGTGCTCTCTGGACAGTAAGTTTGTTAAAACTGACCTCCCAATCCTCACAATAAATGGTAGACGTATGAATAGAGAAAGCAGACTGAAGTATCTGGGAATCACTTTTCATAGAAGCATATCCTTTTGGGTATCAGGTTGAAGTGGTGGTTACACAGAGTCAGAAGGGGATCAGTGCAGGGAAGAGTATGGCAGTAAGGGACATAGGGCAGAAAATGCTATTCTCACTGTCTCAGCATCTGATCAGTTAAGTGGTAGAGTATGGACTAGGAATACTCACCTGTCTCAAAGAGTCAGCTAGTGAAACTAGAGCGCATACAGAGTGAAGCCATGAGGATGAGTCTGGGATTTATAAGGGACATCCCAATAGTGAGTATGCGATACATCATGGCGCTACAGACCATTGCAGACGGACTCAAGGTGTTGCAGACAAGGTCATAGCTCAATATAGCTGCGGATAAGTAACACCTCCTGCATGATTCCCTGGATGCGGTCAAGGGTCACAGGTTGCCAAGAGGAAGATCATGGATGGTTCTGGCAGAAGATACCATCAGAGAATTGTGTGTACTTGAGAAGATTAGCAGAGGCAAGGAGTGGGTTAGAGTGCCGACTAGAAATTGAGATTTGTGTTGGGTTATAATCGTATAGAGCCGTGAGTGTAGGGAGTGGCCAGCAGGCGCTACGGAAGCTGACATTCAGCAAATAATCCATGTCTACTCTCGTCCTGGAGATATGATTATATATACCGAAGGCTCGGTGTTAAGAGGCCCAAAAAAGTGTCTCGAAATTCATAGCAAAAGAAAATGGCAAACGTCTAGTAAAGGAGAGCCGTGGCATATGACACCACAACCTCAAGTCTGAGAATGGAAGCGGAGGCGGTTACTGCAACTTTCCGCTGATTGGAAAGCACACTGTATACGCAAGTGAGATTGTAACTGGGTTACAAAGCATGCTGGCATAGGTGAAGATCGGCATGCTTAGTGCAGAATGACTTACATCGATTCAGAAGTTGTGGGTTGTGAGCATTCGCTGGATTTTTTGCATTAGGACATTCTGGTGTAGTTGGAAATGAACAGGCAGACAGGTTGGCTGGTGCCGCATCATTGAGGGGTAATTTGATGCATGATAAGGCAGATGTGGTGAAGGCCTTCTGGGAGCATGTAAATAATGCAGAAGAACAGATAGACTACCATGGCCTAGAGATAATGCAGCAGCAAGAAGAGGGGGGTGAGTGTCAGAGAATACAATCGACAGTTGTCACTCGGAGGTAAAGCAAGACATACATATAATCAGATTGCAGCGGGCACCATTAGCATTAGAACTCTACGCTGGCTGTTGAAGATAAGAACTGAGCACTTAAGGAAATGTCCCGAAAGCTGTGATGTCGGTTCTTGACTCAACTCAAATCATTCCCGTTCAGAAAGCAATGGCAAACTACTGAATGTAACATTGCCTAAGAAACCAAGCTGGGATTGGTGGCAACGTCAGTAGTACTATAGGAGCTCTATCCGGCGGAAAATGTGGTGAGTTAAATAATATACAAGATTATTTTTATTTTTAATTATTTTTTTTTTACTTTTTAAATTGACAATAAAAGATAGCAGTGCTTGCTTGCGTTCGCTGGCGGTGAACTCCAGCGCAAAGTCCTGTATGTCGGATGAAGACATCCTGTTGTTCAACATCAGTGTAATGTCATAACGGACCTGCGGTTTGCGTGAGTACCCGTTGTCCCATGTCTGGCTTATTGATGTGGAGACTGGTGGCTCCTCGCTGTGCAGGCAGATATTCTCCGACTTCGGAAACATCAGCGATCCTACTACATTAGCCAGCACCCCAAATGGACCTGTTGCCCAGGACGCACGACTAGGTCGTGTTAGTAGGTCTTGGCCAGTATCGAACCTGGCCCTGGTGCCTTGGAAACACCTCAGCGTCCCAAAGATAGCGGTTAATTGTGGTCTTTAGTGGATGGATAGTAAACACTATCATCATTCGATAAAACTGAAAACCGTAAAAAAGTAAAGATGGTGGGTAGTGATGGTTGTAGTGGGTATGGATTATTGTCATTCGTTGTTAAGGAGTGTGTGAAATGTTGAGTAGCTAGATAAGTGCCTTCGAACACTATCATCATACGGTATCAGATCGTTAAATAAAAACCTCAAAGAAACAAGTAAAGATGACCGTCGGTTTCCCCGTGAGTGCCGGGTTCGAATCCCAGCGGGGAGGTCTAGTGGTAGAAAAAATATTGATTATGTTTGTGTTAATTAGTTACGATGGCGAAATCTGGTGTTATTAATCAGATTATGTTTAGAAAATGAGGGATAGGTTGGCAGGGGTGACGACTGTGTTTATTGGATACCACAGACATCGTGGAGGTGACAGGTTCGAATCTAGGTGCCTTTTCGTTTGTATTGTTACCAGTCGTAAGCGTGTGGGGGTGTCTATTTGGTCATAGGGGCTCGTTTTATGGCCGCCCTGTCCGGCCATGTCGCCGCGGCCACAAGTACCACCAGCGATGACAAACACAGGATCCGGGTTCACCATTGTACCTATACTTAACAAAATATAACATAACTTAAAAATCCAGAACACAACATGTCTATAAACTACACCAGCTGTTACAAACATCAATAATAATCCCAGGGGCTTATCTTCAGCCGTTATGAATGAGTCATGTCATTAATATTACTCGCCATAATTGAACTCATGGGACTAATCCTTTAATACCGGGAATTATATCTCCGCCGATACAAATAGGCCGCGAAACTAATAACACTCGACATAATTGCAAGTAGAGGACACTTTTATTCGACGGCTCAACAATAGTGTAAATGTGTATGTACATTTATCACTGCCTGTAGCTATGTGAGTATTATTGGAAAGCGTCTGTTTTGTATACTGTATTAGACCTGTGTTGCCTTACATAGCTGGTATAGTGTCTATGTGTCTGTTGTGCTTATGATTTAATCTATTGCCATGTATTATTTGGAGGGAGTGTCATGTGGTTGTCTAGTGAAATTTTTTCTTCAACTCAAAAACCATATCTCCTGTTCATTAGAGGCTATGCAACTTGTCGGCTCATTGTCCTTGCAGTGGTCGGGTTTGATACAGCTTACTAGCTTCGTGAACACTACATCTTGTTTAGGTATTTGACTTACTAAACTAGCCAAGTTATCTACATTTGGTGAATATATTCAACGCCATACTCACAGTCTCGCTGTGAACGTGTGTCGAGTCGAGTGTTGATATGTCTTAGTAGCAAACCGCTAGCGAACATGCCAAAAAAATCAAATGATGTCTACTATACAATCTGCTGAGAACCACTTATGAGCAACTTGTGAGAAAGTCTTGACTGAAACACGTAATCATCTTCGCCATTTTCGGACCAGCCACAGTACCAAGGAGAAAGTGTATTCGTGTCAAACATGTGGTCATAATTTTAACAGGAAAGGCATTCTATAGCGCCACATTACAAAGGAGCACTCATCACGAGGAGTATCACCCAGTGTAACACCAACAGGAACTCCAACATCTTCTTCAGCAACATTACGTAAGAGAACCGCGGCTACTAATAGGGATGTTGTAGTCAGCTAGACAAAGACTAAACTAGACGAAAACTCATATTCAGTCAGCGACACACAACCCAATGATGAAACGGTTTCTCTACACAATATTCGAGAGGATGTCAGACAAGTATAAACCGACAACTGGAGTACTAAAAAAAAACACATCACAAGATCAATAAATATATGTCTATCTATACATTTTATAATAGTCCACGCACAAACCATCCTAAAGACTGGAAAGAGACCTTGTACAAAATCTTTACCAGTCAGAAGGGCATATTCAAAATGAACTTTAATTATCATACAGTCCTTAGACACAGCGAAACACACACTCAAAGCATTTGGATTAGATCTCCCTCAAATAATCAAAAAATAGACAAAACTTTGATGATGTTATCAAAACATTGCACAAACCAGACGTTCTTACCTACTCTACGCAACAACATCCGAATATCAAATACACTACAGAGAGGATTCCAACTATAAGTTTTATCTCTATCTTGTCCAAGAATTCCAGCTTGTTTAATAAATAACAACCCTTTTACGACCAACATTGGGCACCACTGTGCATGGTTCGTATATGTTCATACTAGGAGTAATATCCCATATTCCACCAACCACTTTGTATACTGATATTATGCTGTTTTTTTATTTTTGTAAAACTTACCGGAAATACTGTAAGATAAACAGTTACTGGCATTATAAGTGCGTTCGCTTGTTGGTTTTTATTGTTGACGGTACATATGGGTGGCGTGTGGTGAGCGGGTGTTGCAGGTTGATTGCCAAGTCAAGAAATATCTCATCCAAACTAAGAAAAGGTGTTAGTCAAATTAGGAAGAAACATGACCAAACAAAGAAATATGTATGGGAAAGTTAGAAAAACAGGCTGGTAAAAATAAGAAATATGTTAACCAAATGAAGAAAATTATTAACCAAAGTGATAAAATGGTCGATCAAAGTAGGAAAATGTGTTAGCGAAATGGGGAAAAATGTTGACCAAATACAGAAGTATCTCAACCAACCTTATAAAAAGTAGGAAAAATTTGTTAGCCAAACTCGGGAAACGAATGCCAAGTAAAGAAATATTTCAACTAAACTTATAAATATAATGAATGAAATAAGAAAATATGGTAGTCAAATGGGAAATACCTCAACCAAACGTATAAATATGACGACTAAATAAGAAAATATGGTAATCAAATTATGAAAAATATTGGCCGAATTCAGAAATATATTGTCTACACCTATAAAAGGTAGGAAAATTTGTTAGCCAAACTAGGAAAAAGATGGCCAACACAAGAAATGTCTCAACAAAATTATAAATATCTCGTTCAAACTTATAAAAAAAAGTAGGAAAATCTGTTAGCCAAAAGGTAAAAATATTGGCTAAATCAAGAAATATCTCATCCAAGTTTATAAAAGTAGGAAAATTGATTAGCGAAACTGGGAAAAAGATAGACAAATCAAGAAATATCTCAACCAAATTTATAAATATGTGGACCGAAATAAGACAATATGTTACAAAAGGGTAAATATATTGGTCAGGTAAAGAAACATCACGTCCAAGTTTATAAAAATTAGGAAAATGTGTTAACCAAATGGGAAAAATATGGGCCAAATAAAGAAATATTTCACCCAAACATATTTTAAAAAATGAGAATTTTTTAGTCGAGTGGGGAAAATATTGGTCTAACTTATAAATATCTCGTCCAAATTTATAAGAAGTATGAACATTTGTTAGCCAAATGGGAAACATATTTCAACCAAACTTATAAACATGTCCTCCAAGCTGATAAAAAGGTAGGAAAATGTGTTAACCAAACGAGAAAAAATATTGATCATGTAAGAAAAAAAAACCCATCTCAACCAAACTTATAAATATCTCTTCCAAATTTATAAAAAGTAGGAAAAATTGTTAACCAAATGGGGAAAATTATTAGTCAGGTAAAAACATATCGCAACCATACTTATAAATATTTCATCCAGACTTATAAAAATTAGGAAATTGTGTTAGCCAAATGGGGAAAATATTAACCTAAATGAGAAAAATGTATAGCAAAGTAAGAAAATTATTCGCACAACTTGTCAAATTGCCTTAGCAACTTCCCCTATTTGCTCTCACAACTTATCGACTCGAAATATCAACTTGACCAATTAACCTCACAATTTCCCTACTGACTCTCACAGTTTGTCCACTCGCTATTACAATTTGTCGACTGCCTCTCACAAATTACCCACGGGAGTTTACCATATGTATTATATATTCACACTCAAGCGCTCTAACAGTCACAAGAATAACGAAATACGGGGATTTAAGCCTGTTTTTTATTCATTTTTTTTTAAAGTCAAAGTATAGAAATTCTCCCATTCACCTTGTTGTCGAAGTATCCAAGGGCTTAGTTTATCAGCCATACAGATTTAGCGAAGCACTCTTCCAGGTCTTGGACATTCACACCAGCATTGTAAGAATTATCAAACAGATGCTTACCCAGACGCATCCCAAATGTAAACAGCATAATTATTCTCCCAATGTTGATGACGTTATCGCCAAAGAGTTCATCACCGACTGAAAGAAACACTTGGGAAACGTGTTCGGTTTTGATATTTCATACTAGTCTCGTGAACAGCACATCGTGATGTTTAGCTATTTGACCTACTAAATTAGACAGCGTCGAGTTATTTGCCTTTGTGGACTTGTTGGAACAAATAATAGTCAACGCCATATTCACCATCTCGCTGTGAAGCTGTTTCAAGTAGACCGTTGTTTGTGTCATTATTGTAATGCTAGCTAACGCACATTTAAAAAAAAAAAGATGGTTAACCATCAAACATCTGATCCACTAGTGTGACACTTGGTGCAAAGTGTTCAGATGGGCTAATACCCGACAGGTTAATAAACAAAAACAACATCAAAAACCAAGACCATGCTTGCCATGTCTACAATTCTGTTTACACCAGAAATATAACTTACTTGTCAAGTCATTGACATTCCCTCACCGAGTGTTTCTGACTGAAGACTCTAAAATAAGCCCCACCAACCGTATATTCTCCAGCCAATCGGTATTTGTCTAACATGAAATGTGGACCATTTCTAAGACCAACACCCAGATTGGTTGTAAGCCAAAAGTGAATGACGTATTGTAATACAATGATAAATCACAATTATATTGCGCGCCTCCCTTAATATATAGGTATAGGTTAGTTATAGGTATATGAAAGGTATAGGACATATAGCTATCTTATATATCGTGAATAAAATTGCGATTTATTATCGTATTACAATACGTCGTTCACTTCTTATTGTCATCCAAACGGTGCTTGTCTAAAATAAAATGCGGACCAATTCTAAGACCAACACCCTGATTGGTTGTAAGCCCCAAGTAAACGAAGGAGTGTTATGACAGGGAAAACAGATCAGGTACACGTGAAAGACAGATATCGTAGTTAATATACAACTTAGACAAACACATCAATTCGCACCCATAATTATGTTTGTTACAGACATAACTTCACACTAGTTAGGTCCCTTAGAGACTTGCCGGTATGTTGTATGTCCCATTTGTATGTAACTAATACACCAACGTATTTATACCATTGTGCTTTGTACTTATTTGCTAATGTAACGCGGGTGTGTGTTATTTTATACATATCACTGTATTTATTTTATGTAATTTACCTTGTAATAATGTACTTGAATTCTTTAAACTACTGTCTATTATTTAGTACTATATTTATATCCTGTGTCTATGTGTATTGCGTCTTTTTGTATACATTGTGGTGATATATGTCTATCTTGTGAGATGTTGGTTTACTTCTAACACACTAAAACATAAGAATAGCGACTTGAAGCTTGAACAGGGGCGAAAAGTAGCAAAGATACTACAAGAAGGAAAGAAAAACAGCAATATCCGCTTGGGAAGGGGGAGGGTTCATTTAAGAGGATAGAACAAGAATCCCTATGTTGAAGTCAGTCTTTTGCATGTTGGAATACATACTGACTAATGTAAAGATGTCAATTACAATGAGAAAAAGAGTGTTTAAGCACTACACAGAACATGCACTTATATATGGATGTGAAGAAAGGACAATAAGCCGACAAGTTGAATAGCCTATAATGACACTGGTGATATTCAAAACAATGTTTTCCCGTGATGAATTTGAATAACAAAGACACAAACAATAGATTGCACGATTTATTGCCTGGCATATTTCGCTGCATCTCGTCAGGTACATACTGCAGAAATCACACAACTTACGTGAATTAATTAGATAAATCCTTCAAACTGAAATATACACATGTTCGCATAGTAATGTCGATTGTCTACCACGGTAATTTTATACTGACTAACATGTCTTTCTGCTTACACAAGGACGGCTTACGAAGGTTGATTAGTATAGCTTCAGCAAACTTTAATAATCGACTATTTTGTGTGTTGAACAACACACGGAAGGCACTGTCTCTTTCAACCACGTGACCACTCTCGAGCACATGTCTCCCGACCGATGAAGCCAGACTTTTCCGGTGTGTCGGCCTGCCTAGGCTACCATCTTCTGTGTGTAGTATCTTGTCCAGCCAATTCGGAATATGTTCCGAAACCCTGCAATGTAACTGTCGCTCAGTTCTGCCTATGTAGATGGCCTCGCATCTGCATGTAAATTGGTAAATACAATTTGATTTGGCGTACAAAGCTACAGGTTCTTTTACTGCTGGGACTGGGATCGGTGTGTTTCTGTACCTGATGACTAGAGCTGCAGCACAGAATGTTCGCTCGACTGCTGTGGTGAGCCGGTCCCGCAGACGTTGCATTACGTCATCTCCTCGGAAGGTTAGCTGGATGAATACTTTGAGTTTAGGGACTGTAGTTACTTCTGATTTCGGTTTGGGCTGTTGGCAGTGGCGCTTTATAAATCCTGTGGAGTACCCATTCAGGTTTAAGGCATTCTTCAGAGTTTTAAATTCCTCTGTCAGTGTGTCCTGGGTGCATATCTTCCTAGCACGGTCAAACAGGGTCCATACTAAGCCCCGTTTGTACTGGACAGGTGCGAAGCTCTGAAAATTTAAGTATTGGCCAGTCCATGTTTCTTTGCGGTACACCGATCTTTGAATTGTGCCAGTCTGCTCTACGTCTCATTAGGATATCTAGAAACGGCAACGCTTCGTTGTGTTCGTGTTCCATAGATAAAGAGATGTTTATATGTGTCTCGTTCATTGTGGCCTGGAACGACGTTGCTTGTAGCTCGTCTGTGGTGATAATTAGTATATCGTCCACGTAACGACGGTAAAAGGCCAAGTTATTGATTTCTGAGGATCTCTTTTCTTCTAAGTGTGCCATGAAGATGTCCGCTAGAATAGGTCCAAGTGGGCTCCCCATGGCCACTCCGTCAATTTGGCGATATGACTTGTTTAGAAAGTTGAATTGTATGTTGGCAGTACATAATTTTAATAGCCTCTCTAGAATAGCTGATGGTATGCCTAGTTTTAGTTGTTTGTCTCTAATGCGTTCGCTTATTATATTCACGGTCTCATCTAATGGAACGTTGGTGAATAAAGAGGCAATATCCATGCATGCCATGTGTTTGTTGTTTATGTCCATAGTATCCAATAATTCCACCAGTTCGAATGTATCCCTGAGTGTTCCTGGATCGAAGGACTGTCGTACTGGCTTTAAAATTTCAGCTAGCCATCTCGCCATTCGGTGTTGTGCCGAGTTAACCATGGAAAGGATCGGTCTTAGTGGGATGCCGGGCTTGTGAAGCTTGGGTAGACCGTACATCTGAGGTGTTTGGGAGCCACGCGGTGTGAGCGTTTTTGCAGTGGCCTCACTGATGAGTCCTGCATTCACAAGTGACTGGATTTCTTTCCTCATTTTTGCATCCAGGTCCTCCGACTTGTTGACTGTTTGCTCTACTCTGAATTTAGATGCATCTGATAATATATCATCCATTTTTCTCTGGTAGTCTGATATGTCCATCAGTACTGCACCACTCCCTTTGTCAGGTTTCAATATTACAAGGGTTTTGTTGGCCTTTAACGCTTTTAAGGCAGTAAGGTGTTCGTTGGTCAGCGGACATGTCTGTTTAGAGGGGGTTGTGCGATACTGGTGTTCTAAATCTACCAGTTTGGCCTTCAGCCACCCGACTGACTCAGCAGAAGTAGGTGATAACTTGGAGACTTGATCAAACAACATTTCAAATTGTGCTTGCGACTCAACACGGTTAATGTGTTTGGGCTTTATGCAGAATTTTAATCCGTATGCAAGGGCCTCCGTTTCAATGTTGTTGAGTACGTACGACGATAAGTTCCTCACATATTTCTCTGGGTTGTCTAGTACTGACGTAGTTATCTTTTCAGTGCTCAGTGATTTGTTGAGGCGAGCATTCTCTGCGATTTTCACCTTGTACACTGTTTCTGTACAGAATTTGGTGAACTTCAAGTAGCCATACAAGCTCAATTCTTTGGTGACGTAGTAGGCAGAACTGTGTGTGCGCTTGAGGTTGGCCAGTTTAGACTGGGTTTCTTCTATCTGGTTTATTGTCAGTCGTCTCAGGTTTTTTCTTGTTGGACATATTCTGTCCGCCCTGAGAGATCTGAAATACCGGTGAGGGAAAATTCCCGTCTTTAGGCATTCCTCGAGAAATCTCAATCGACACTCCTGTACCGATATTTTACACTTCAGCTTGAGTAATCCATCCAATCGCTTCACAGTTGGTAATGGAAGGCGACGTTTCAGAAACTCAAAACAATGTTTTCCCGTGATGAATTTGAATAACGAAGACACAAACAATAGATTGCACGATTTATGGCATGGCATATTTCGCTGCATCTCGTCAGGTACATACTGCAGAAATCACACAACTTACGTGAATTAATTAGATAAATCCTTCAAACTGACATATACACATACAATTCAACTTTCTAAACAAGTCATATCGCCAAATTGACGGAGTGGCCATGGGGAGCCCACTTGGACCTATTCTAGCGGACATCTTCATGGCACACTTAGAAGAAAAGAGATCCTCAGAAATCAATAACTTGGCCTTTTACCGTCGTTACGTGGACGATATACTAATTATCACCACAGACGAGCTACAAGCAACGTCGTTCCAGGCCACAATGAACGAGACACATATAAGCATCTCTTTATCTATGGAACACGAACACAACGAAGCGTTGCCGTTTCTAGATATCCTAATGAGACGTAGAGCAGACGGCACAATTCAAAGATCGGTGTACCGCAAAGAAACATGGACTGGCCAATACTTAAATTTTCAGAGCTTCGCACCTGTCCAGTACAAACGGGGATTAGTACGGAGCCTGTTTGACCGTGCTAGGAAGATATGCACCCAGGACACACTGACAGAGGAATTTAAAACTCTGAAGAATGCCTTAAACCTGAATGGGTACTCCACAGGATTTATAAAGCGCCACTGCCAACAGCCCAAACCGAAATCAGAAGTAACTACAGTCCCTAAACTCAAAGTATTCATCCAGCTAACCTTCCGAGGAGATGACGTAATGCAACGTCTGCGGGACCGGCTCACCACAGCAGTCGAGCGAACTTTCTGTGCTGCAGCTCTAGTCATCAAGTACAGAAACACACCGATCCCAGTCCCAGCAGTAAAAGAACCTGTAGCTTTGTACGCCAAATCAAATTGTATTTACCAATTTACATGCAGATGCGAGGCCATCTACATAGGCAGAACTGAGCGACAGTTACATTGCAGGGTTTCGGAACATATTCCGAATTGGTTGGACAAGATACTACACACAGAAGATGGTAGCCTAGGCAGGCCGACACACCGGAAAAGTCTGGCTTCATCGGTCGGGAGACATGTGCTCGAGAGTGGTCACGTGGTTGAAAGAGACAGTGCCTTCCGTGTGTTGTTCAACACACAAAGTAGTCGATTATTAAAGTTTGCTGAAGCTATACTAATCAACCTTCGTAAGCCGTCCTTGTGTAAGCAGAAAGACATGTTAGTCAGTTTAAAATTACCGTGGTAGACAATCGACATTACTGTGCGAACATGTGTATATTTCAGTTTGAAGGATTTATCTAATTAATTCACGTAAGTTGTGTGATTTCTGCAGTATGTACCTGACGAGATGCAGCGAAATATGCCAGGAAATACATCGTGCAATCTATTGTTTGTGTCTTCGTTATTCAAACTGGTGATATTGTTTCTGGGTGGGAAAATATGTTAGTTAGTTAGTTAGTTAGTCTAAGATCTTTTCCAACAATTTGTAGATCTTCAAGCATCCTTACCATGTCGACATGTCTCACTTTATCGAAAGCTTTGTGTAGTCAATAAAGCAAAGGTGTAGATCTTTGTTTACTTCTATAGAACGTTCAGTTACAGTTCTCAGTATATACACAACATTTACTGTACCATTGCCTTCTACAAACCCACATTGTTCTTCTCCTATTTCAGCTTGTATTTTCTTCCTAACTCTTTGCATAATTTTTAGCAAAATCTTCGTGATGTGACGCATTATAGTAATTGTTCGATGTTTATCACATTCCAAGGCTCCTGATTTCTTTGGGCTTGCAATAAATACAGAGACACATAATTCATGAGGTATACTTCAAGTATCATATATTGTATTCAGCAGTCTGGTATCTTTATTTATTCCATAATATTCTAAAGCATTAATCATTTCTGTTGTGATGCTGTCTGAACCGGGGTCTTGCCAGATTTCATATAGTTAAGAGCATTCTGAACCTCCATCTTCAAAATTGATGGTCCTTCATTATTATTTTGAACCTTATACTGTTCTTCTCTTTTATCATCATAAAGGTTTTCACATTATCTTACCGTACATGTAAAATCTGACGTTTTTCTGTTATGATTTTTCCATCTTTTGTCTTTAGGCAGCCTGCTGGTGTATGCAGGGGCGTCACTAGGGGGGTGCGGGGCGCACCGGGTGACACCATCAAGGGGTGACACCAAAATAAAAAAATTGCAAATTTGACAAAGCAGACATAGCTCTGTCTAGTCGGGTTTCATAACCGTTCATTGTTAAATACATGAGCAGGCACAGGGTGCCACCATGCAGAGCGTCTGGTGCTTAAATGAATAAGACTCAGAGCTCAGAGCTGCTCGGAGCCTCGGAGTCGGAGTAGAATCGTGGGTCATGTGCAAACGCGCCAATTAATGACGTGTGGAGTCACGTGGTTGCAGAAAATGACAGACGTTGTTTACAGATTCGTTTTTTTATGTAAATAATTATTTTTTCGAAATTTTATAATTTTATCAATATCACTAAAT
>JACEFZ010020920.1:0-52739 GCA_014155875.1 Cepaea nemoralis | reverse complement strand
GTGGGCAAACATTTGCAGCAAGAATTGGCCTTACCAGCCACACTCGCCACCGCCATGGATCGTAGTTATTAAGCCTTTTTAAAGCACAATGTACCAAACTATCGTCTGTCAAGACGGAAAGGTGCCAATGTAAAAAATGCGCTACATGCTCAGAATAAACATCAAATAATCCGATGATAATAAAAATCCTTGTTTCTCACCTTTTGTTTCGGAGATAAGTGTAGATGTAGAGGCTTGTGCAGTTGGGAAAAAAGATACAAATAAAGAAACATAGAAATAAAGAGGGAGAGGCTCAGTCAGAGAAGGAAACGAACAAACGAACGAAAATCTTTATTTTCAAAGGGTTAAGAATTGGTCACGCAGGCCCGTCTGACATTCTGCCTTTCTTCTCAATTTCCTCTAATACATTCTTTCATTCAATATTACTTATGCAGCAAATTTTTAACAACAAAAGAACAATAACATTATAACGCATGAAAAGTAATCAATAACAAATTACTTACACAGGAAATGTTTAACATGGGCATTATAAATACCCAAGGAATGTGTAACGTGCCATACATATGGGAATTTTTCGATTAGTTGTCGTTTGAGATAATTTACCATTATTATTGTGATTTTTATGAGGGGGAGGGGGGGGGGGGCCTGTAGTCAGTACTGATGTAGTGTTCAAATAAGAGAAGAAGCGAGATATTTAAATAGAAATGAGGCAATATAAAATGCACACATAGAGGTAGAGTCAAACAGAGTCAAAGACAAAGCGATAAAAGGAATGAGAATACAATACATACATGACAAGACACAGAGTGAAAACTAAGTAGAAGCATACAGATGGCCATGTAAAGACTGAGAGAACTATATAGACAGGGAGAGGTAAAGATCTACAAGAGCTAACTGAAAGCATAAGTGGTTATATGAACTAGTACATCACCCGGAGAACTTGATCGCCTCAAATGAGTAAGATATAAGTAATATATAAGTAAGATATAAGTAAGATATAAGTAAGATATAAGTAAGACAATACAAGTATAATCATAATGATGTACAGCACGGGTCAGACAACTACGTCGCCTTCCATTACCAACAGTGAAGCGACTGGATGGATTACTTAAGCTGAAGTTAAAATATCGGTACAGGAGTGTCGATTGAGATTTGGTAGACAATCGACATTACTGTGCGAACTTGTGTATATTTCAGTTTGAAGGATTTATCTAATTAATTCGCGTAAGTTGTGTGATTTCTGCAGTATGTACCTGACGAGATGCAGCGAAATATGCCAGGCAATAAATCGTGCAAACTAACACAAATGTTTGTGTCTTCACACCAGAACTGTCGCAGAACCTGGCCGAGTTTTACTGTGTCTACAACGGCAACTACAGTGATAGGGAGCAACTGGTGAAAGATGGTGGCAGTCGTACCCCGATCGATATAAGAGTCCAGCCTGTATTTGCACCTGCACTGTCGAAGGTAAGTCTATTTACACGGAAGGCCTACATTCCCAGCCAAAGAACATATCACCATACACAGCTCTCTATACACAGCTATAATCACAGCTTAGTAGCATATTAATTATAACATTGCTGTAATATATTAACCAAGTATCTCATCCTGAGTATATTTTAAAACTCTCGTGGCGCGTACCATGTTGATTCTCGCCTCCATCTGAAAGCTAGAGGTTCTTTTTTCCAGACACATAATCTGTACGAATATTCTGGCAGCTGTTTTCATTCATTTTCGTGAAGCGTTGTAATGTTTCTTCATGTTGTTGTTGTTTTTTTTTTTTTTTTGGGGGGGGGGGGGGGGGGGGCTAGATCTATCCGTGAGCTTAATATTATATTAATATTTAACCTTTATAGAAGACCATACCGATTTGAGCATAGTTACATATTACTATACTGATATTGTATTCAATATCATAGCAAACACCACATGTATTATTATGTATAAATATTCAACATACCCTGCTTGTTACCACCACCCTCATTAGCATGTTACCAACACCCTCACAGCCCACACGTTGGCCAGTTCTCACTCCAAGGGGCTCGGAGCGGACCGCGGCGAGAGGTGCGAGCCTCTGTGGTATCATTCTGACTCGGATATACTATTCACATATACTATTAGTATACTACTAGGTTACTCGTATATACTAC
Organism: Cepaea nemoralis; assembly: GCA_014155875.1. Taxonomy (NCBI): domain Eukaryota; kingdom Metazoa; phylum Mollusca; class Gastropoda; order Stylommatophora; family Helicidae; genus Cepaea; species Cepaea nemoralis. Next base: position 50,589 of record JACEFZ010020920.1, on the reverse strand, counting down.
TCATAGCCAGTAAAAGACCTCCGCGGTAGTATCATTCAGATATATTATTCAAGAATTAAAGATGTATAAGAAGCGACTTTGCTCACTCCAGAAACGGGCCATGAGTCTAATTTTTAGCAAACATTTATCTGACAATCCTAGCCTGTATAAACGCATTCAGTTACTACCATTCCGCAAACGCCCGCTTTTCAATAAAGCTAAACTAATTCACAAAATCCTGCATCGGAATGGCCCAAATTACCTTTGGCCATTGTTTAAATATAATGCTAGGCACAGTCAACGTTTAAATATACTACCCATTCCGAAGCCTAGGATTGACTTATACAAAACAAGCTTAACGTACTCTGCAGCTCAGCTGTGGAACAATCTTCCACAAGAAATCAATGACATCACCAATCCCTATTCATATAATCGCAAATTATTCGAACACTATCTCAATAAGGATTACCTTCCCCCTTAATAATAGAGATAATAATAATAACAAAACCCTAGTATAACAGCCAATTCCCTGTTTGTAGGCCAGTATATTCCACATGGCTAATAACAAGTGTCAGACCATTATCTAATATTACTGTGTCGTGTAGTTTTGATGTTCGCATTTTGCCCATGCCTTTATAATGCATATCTTTTATATTGTTGCTGTTCTTTGTTAGCCTTGAATGATGTGTGAATGAAATAATGTATGAAAGAGAGTGATAGAAGGGCAGAATGTTAGACGGGCCTGTGTGCCCAATTCTTAACCCTTTGAAAATAAAGTTTGTTCGTTCGTTCGTTCGTTCGTTCTATCTACCTACCTACCTACCTACCTACCTACCTATCTATCTATCTATATATCTATCTATCTATCTATCTATCTATCTATCTATCTATCTATCTATCTATCTATCTATCTATCTATCTATCTATGTCTGTCTGTCTGTCTGTCTGTCTATCTGTATGGCTGTCTGTCTCGTTATCTATCTGTCATTATGTCTGTCAGCATGATTGCCAAATATAAGAATAATAGTCCCACTTGTCCCAGGTGCCAGTCTTCTACATGGAAGAATCCAATGACGGAGTGGTGCAGCGAGCTGTGATTATAGCTTTGACACGAGAAGAAGGTGATATTATCTACGCGAAGCAACACAACTTTACCGGAAACTCTGACATCAAGTTTGTATCTCATTAAATACCATATAACTAAATCCACACTAACTTGCAACCGTAACGTTTACAAAAACAGGAGACTATATTGCAATCAACGAACAATTAACGAATATGCTTCACTTTCTGATGCCAAGCCATTAGATGTGTAATACCAGCTTTTTCTATACGTACTTTTATATGATTCTCTGATTACGCTGTTTGGGGGGGGGGGGGGGGGTGTGTTGGAAGAAATTCTCCACATTCAGAGAATATCAGAGATATCTGTTTTATGTATTTGAGATCAAATATGAATAATCAATTAGCGTAATATGATATGCAACATAGAACCAGTTCTCAAATGTGGTTGTGAATCGTGGATACTTTACAGCAGACAACATACATCCGTGGATGAATTGAAGTTGTTGTTGTACAGAGGAATCCTGGAAGTTCATCTTGCAACCGAAATTAGTCATACGGAAATGTTGAGGGAAATTATATCACACAGACAAATTATCACAAACATAAGGAACAGACATTCTTAAAGTTTTGTTTAATTATCAGAAGATAAAAACTGGACCATGTTGAGAACTTGAGGAAAAAGAACTCGAAGAAACTAGAGAGTGGGGAGTGGAGGGGGATTTAGAGAGAGAGAGAGAGAGAGAGAGGGAGAGAGAGACAGAGAGACAGAGAGAAAGAGGGAGAGAGAAGGAGAGAGAGGAAGAGAGAGACAGAGAGAGCGAGAGAGAGAAGGAGAGAGAGAGGGAGAGAGAGAAAGACTGAGTGACAGAGAGAGAGGGAGAGGGAGTGAGACAGTGAGAGGGAGAGAGGGGAGAGAGGGACAGAGAGAGAGGGAGGGCGAGGGCGAGAGAGAGAGAGACAGAGAGAGGGAGGGAGAGAGAGAGAGGGAGATAGAGAAAGAGAGGGAGAGAGAGATGGAGAGAGAGAGGGAGACAGAGAGACAGAGAGAGAGGGTGAGAGAGAGACAGAGCGAGAGACACAGAAAGAGAGGGAGAGAGAAATAGTGAGACAGAGAGAGAGAGGGAGGGGGAGAGAGCTAGAGGGGGAGAGATAGAGAGACAGAAAGACAGAGAGGGAGAGAGAGACATATCGAGAGACAGAGAGAGAGGGAGAGAGAGGGAGAGAGAGAGAGAGACAGACAGAGATAGGGAGAGAAAGAGGACGGGAGAGAGAGGGAGGGAGAGAGAGGAAGAGAGATGGAGGGCTGTAGCATGATGGAACAGAATCCCCATTTCCAGTCCGTCACATTTCATAAATATACTTTAAGTCTTAACGGGGACCATCCCAAATATAAGGGCTATTCTTAGATCGTATGTTCTAAAACGAGTTGGGGGAGGCGGCGGTATGCACTTGTCTTTTGATTGGTTCATAAGTAATGAGCCCACGCTATTCCTGGGCCATATTTTAAAAATCTAATTTGTAGGAGCGGGAATTTCACCAGGAGCGGTCGCTAGAGTGATGTGATGACCCAACAATGCCCTTAAAGATTCAATAATATTGTTCTCTGGACAACAGAGAACAGAGGATGGAGGAGAGGCATCCATATATCATCTGGGAAAACTAACCAGTGGTCCCAGAATCCAGAACCAACTCTCTATAAGTGAAATCTTCTAGAACCCACAATATGGGAATTTCCTAGAGACTTTCAGCTCAGCTCTCAAACAGCTGGATATAAATAAGGGAGAAAAATAGTTCTGAGGACTCCAGTGATCATAATTATCAGAATCATCTGAGAATGAAAACAACAAGTCTGGTTGTTAACCCCATTCAAGACAACTTGTGAAATGACTGGTGCAATGGATTGTTTAGCTAGGACTTATCTTAGTTAATCTCCAGCCTGGTGCTCACACAGTGTTTTCAGAATGAAGACTTGAGATAGACTGAGAAGGAAGACCGCTGGGACATGTTTGTATCTTAGATCTTCCTCTACAGGAAAAGTAGAACAAATTCCTAAGTGTCAACTTCATGAACAGTCAGAGTACGTGAGATAGACTGAGGAGAAGGAAGAAGACTGGGACATGTTTGTATCTTAGATCTTCCTCTACAGGAAAAGGAGAACAACATCCTAAGTCTCAACTTCATAAACAGTCAACTCACCAGTGAAAGACAAGGCTGTAGCTTTTCTTCAAACTGTGACAGTAGGGGATAATTAGTCAGACTTGGAAAATCATCATGGGGGAAAACTGCAACCTGAGCTGTCCAACACCCATCATAGGTGCTAAAAGGATTAAACAGACCAGTGGAGCAAAAGGTCCCTATGCTTGCCCCAGGTTATGGCTTACCTGGCTTTTCCCTCAGTAACAGTAGAGGAAAGGATAAAAGTCAATTATGTAGTGGTGATTAGAGAGGAGAGGAGGAGTGGAGTAGTTGTTGGGTGGTGGAGTAAATAAGAAGTGTTGTATCTTGTTTATCAACCTTCATGTGTGACATATTTTATGCATTTTCTATGCAATCATTGAAATGTTGACATGACAGGAGATGAGGCAATGGTCACCACTCTACTTACCATCAACTCAATAAATTGTGTATTCAATGAACCAGTGTTCAGGTACATGTCCCCAGTGAATTTCTTGTACAATTGCTGTCAAGTGTTGTCTCTGGTGACTGTCTTAAGTGCTGTGGTTGGTTATACATATTGTGAAAAGTCCTGTATAGATGTTGTCAGGTATCTCATGATGTCTATCTTGTACACTTGTGGTGTAAACAATTCCTTGTGAATGTATGTTCCACTTTTGTCAAGAAACTGTCATGTAGATGTCCTGTCCAACAGATGTAATGTACAGTTATTGTTGAAGTTTGTTTGTCTGCAAAAATTGAAGGACTACTTGAACTGATATAGGTCATACTGACAAAATATATAGGAGTAGATCTATGTGATGGACGAACAGCACACTGTCAACAGTATAATGAGTGAGAGGGATCCTCAGTTGTACAGGCGCTAATATTTCAGATCTTCTCTGGCCTTGGGTAAACTAGTTACTTCTTATATAAATTTCTGTGTAGATACATAGTGGTCTCACAGTGGGGGTTTGAGCCAAAGAAAATGGTTCTCCAAAAAGGCTATTGCGGGAATGATTAGCTCATTTGAGTGACCTCTAGACAAAACGTGCAAAATCATATCCTTTATCTTGTTATTTATTATTCAAGATATATCTCCAGAGAACACTACTAACTAGGTCCTCTGGCAACTCAATCAAACATGTCACATAACTGGGTGGCTCTTTTCGGGATATAGACCCTGGGAAAACCTGGTCACATAACTGTGTTTGCTCTTTCCAGGCTATAAACCCTGGGAAAAAGAACACTCGTCTCGGATTTAAACCCTGGTAATAACCTGCTAGGGGCTCACATACCTGTTGCTCTGATGACGGGATACAAACTTTGGGTATACCCTGCATAAGACTCACTTTTGGGATCTCTATGTTGGTATTAAAATCCGGGGTGACCTCTCGCAAATCAGACCCAATTCTTGAAGGTTTTTATGGTGTTGTTTAATGGACCCTGACTCTTATATGAGGGCAACTGTCCAGACATGTAAACCCACAATAAATCTCTAGAAGGTTTGATTTCATTAATAGTGATAATATTGCATGTATCACTGTTTTAATATATCAGTTAGGAATTCAATGTAGCAGACTCAAAATGATGTATAAATATCTTATGGGTCAACATAATTGCTTGTATCCATGATATTTATGTTCTCAGTATGAATTGATTATTGGCTTGTCAATAATGTTGTATAATTTTGTGCATGCTGGTTGTTCAATATATGTATCCAAAAATTAAGGTACCTGAAACACCAGAGAACACAAATTATTTTAAATATAACTGAGACAGCTAGTACAGGGAAAAATTCATTTTTGTCCCTGAAATTAGGACACTTGATCCAGTAAATAATATGGGGCCTACTCCATCCCAAAAATTAATTTCTGGCATGGGTGAGAGAGGGGAAATATTGTTGTAACTACAACATTTTTAATGTCACCACATCACATAAAATAACAACTCCCTATATTCTCTTCTCCCCATAACATGCTTGCAACACTGAGAGTAGAGAGTGTGAACCCTGATGGAAAATTTGGGCAACCATTAAGACACCTCAATAATAATCTCTCTCGGTGATAATCAGTATTCGTACCGGCTAATGTCCAGGGTCGATTCGACGTTGGATTTATTCTTCAGTTGTGTAATCTTGTCTGTAGCCCTGATCAAGCTGCTGGGAAGTGAGCACAATTGAAATCTCCAGGAGAAACATCCTTATCAACTCAGTCACTTGCCATCAAAAGTAGTGGTATTATTAAGCGTACTTGATACGTAATGGACGAGATGAAGGGAAAATTCTACCTGATGTTATGGGCGGTCATACAAAACCGACCACAGTCTGGTGTCTATAAGGCATTAGTCTATTGTTCGATGGTGTAATCTCTCTGGTGTACTAGGATCCACGTCGCCAGGAGTTAACTCATTGAATCTCCAGGAAGGCCATCAAAATAACTGGACCCCTAGCCATTCATATGGAAGTGGAGAGCATACAAGTATATGTGTCCAGGAAACGATGGGAACCAACCTGATGTCATTGGCGTATCATACGACTAGGAGCACATCATGGACAACCTGAAAAATTTCATGAAGAGATATAACAGGATCCGTCTCCGATGTCGGCCGTCAATTCATCCTCAGTTGAGAAAGCGTTTCTGCCTTTAAAATGGTGGAGATTAAAGGACGGACAAAGTTGAGTACAACTGATGTCATTCTCCTTTTTCATTCTCAATTGGGAAGACCTTTCTGCCGGAATAATGGTAGGAATGTAATAAGGATTACTGTCTTCAAACAGTTAACTCTTATATGGTAAAGATCACTGCAACTCCAGCAGTGACACTCTATACACAACGAAAGATCAGTTTCAAACAGCTGACTCCTTTCAAGGTAAAGATCCCTGCAACCAGCAGACGACTCTTTACACAATAAGATCAATGCCTTGAGCAGTGGGATCTTATATTATTACTGAGATGCGATGTATATTTACAAGACCTGGCCAGGCCTATCCTCAAAGTCAGTAAAAATTTGCTTCCAAAATTCCAGTCAATATTGGTAACTAAGAAGCTAACCCACATAATCACACACCTTCAAAGGTAGCTGTGATAATGACGGACTTCTCTATGCTGAGAGGATTCGCCCAATTCGCCAAAAGTAAACGTTTTGCTCATGTGGGAGAGAAAGAACGGATACTTGCCAGTCACTCAAAAGCACTTAGCTAGAGCATGGCTGAAGACAACTAGTTGGAATCTCCACCTGGAATTCTATATTAGTAGTGGTGGATGTTAGTCTAACTGCATCTACAAACCCAGTTGCTGCGTTGGAAACAGCTTAATTAGCAACTAAGGAGAGAAAATGCTGTCACTTCTCACAACACATCAAAATAGAGGCATAACGGAATGAGGAAATCTCAACCGACAAGCACCTCTAAATCTATGGTAAGACTACAGAAATAAGTCAAGGAAATATAATGGGAAATTGCTACCATCTGCAAACACAAGAGGCTTATTGGAAAGGTAGACCCTGTGTCCAACGCTAACCAAATCTGCTCTGGTAGGTTTTAGTCTCAAGTTTTGCAGCGGCTGCTATACAGTTCACCCGGAAGTGATTGTCTTTGCTCCGGTGATGATCAAAAATTTTAACCCAGTTCCAAATGCCAAGATTACTGTTGGAGAAAGTGTTCAGTTAAATACACTCTCACAGGATTATCATTCTCCAGTGGCGATGAGAAGAATGAAGTTCTGATAAGGTGAAATGTTGAGAGATACATGGAATGCAACCATTCTCTCCAAACGTCATCTGGAAGTTGGCTTAATTGCAAAGCCATTACTTCACATAATGAATCTCTATGGAACATTCATACATTACGAAATGGTGTGACTCAGAGAGATCATTTATCACAACAGGAAATATAGCAAGGATGTCAGCAGTGGAACACTGTCAGAGGTAAATAGAAGAGCAGTTCACAGATGAGTGGAGTCAGGACTCCTGATGCTCCCAGTGACTTAAAGGAACATAATGCAGGGCTAACTTCATGGTCTTTGCGTTTGCCACCAAATTCATCAACAGATGCAATGTTGGGGCAGATTTTTTTTTAAGGAGAAAAATCACTTAGTTCCAAATGTACTACTATAGTAGGGTAAAGGGAGACAGGGAGTAATTGACAAAACCACCTGAGGGATCTGGGAACTGTGGATTCTGCGATCATCTGTCATACCTATGAAAGATCTCAGAGAGGGGCCATGTAGCATGATGGAACAGAATCCCCATTTCCAGTCCGACACATTTCATAAATATACTTTAAGTCTTAACAGGGACCATCCCAAATATAAGGGCTATTCTTAGATCGTATGTTCTAGAACGAGTTGGGGGAGGCGGCGGTATGCACTTGTCTTTTGATTGGTTCATAAGTAATGAGCCCACGCTATTCCTGGGCCATATTTTAAAAATCTAATTTGTAGGAGCGGGAATTTCACCAGGAGCGGTCGCTAGAGTGATGTGATGACCCAACAATGCCCTTAAAGATTCAATAATATTGTTCTCTGGACAACAGAGAACAGAGGATGGAGGAGAGGCATCCATATATCATCTGGGAAAACTAACCAGTGGTCCCAGAATCCAGAACCAACTCTCTATAAGTGAAATCTTCTAGAACCCACAATATGGGAATTTCCTAGAGACTTTCAGCTCAGCTCTCAAACAGCTGGATATAAATAAGGGAGAAAAATAGTTCTGAGGACTCCAGTGATCATAATTATCAGAATCATCTGAGAATGAAAACAACAAGTCTGGTTGTTAACCCCATTCAGGACAACTTGTGAAATGACTGGTGCAATGGATTGTTTAGCTAGGACTTATCTTAGTTAATCTCCAGCCTGGTGCTCACACAGTGTTTTCAGAATGAAGACTTGAGATAGACTGAGAAGGAAGACCGCTGGGACATGTTTGTATCTTAGATCTTCTTCTACAGGAAAAGTAGAACAAATTCCTAAGTGTCAACTTCATGAACAGTCAGAGTACGTGAGATAGACTGAGGAGAAGGAAGAAGACTGGGACATGTTTGTATCTTAGATCTTCCTCTACAGGAAAAGGAGAACAACATCCTAAGTCTCAACTTCATAAACAGTCAACTCACCAGTGAAAGACAAGGCTGTAGCTTTTCTTCAAACTGTGACAGTAGGGGATAATTAGTCAGACTTGGAAAATCATCATGGGGGAAAACTGCAACCTGAGCTGTCCAACACCCATCATAGGTGCTAAAAGGATTAAACAGACCAGTGGAGCAGAAGGTCCCTATGCTTGCCCCAGGTTATGGCTTACCTGGCTTTTCCCTCAGTAACAGTAGAGGAAAGGATAAAAGTCAATTATGTAGTGGTGATTAGAGAGGAGAGGAGGAGTGGAGTAGTTGTTGGGTGGTGGAGTAAATAAGAAGTGTTGTATCTTGTTTATCAACCTTCATGTGTGACATATTTTATGCATTTTCTATGCAATCATTGAAATGTTGACATGACAGGAGATGAGGCAATGGTCACCACTCTACTTACCATCAACTCAATAAATTGTGTATTCAATGAACCAGTGTTCAGGTACATGTCCCCAGTGAATTTCTTGTACAATTGCTGTCAAGTGTTGTCTCTGGTGACTGTCTTAAGTGCTGTGGTTGGTTATACATATTGTGAAAAGTCCTGTATAGATGTTGTCAGGTATCTCATGATTTCTATCTTGTACACTTGTGGTGTAAACAATTCCTTGTGAATGTATGTTCCACTTTTGTCAAGAAACTGTCATGTAGATGTCCTGTCCAACAGATGTAATGTACAGTTATTGTTGAAGTTTGTTTGTCTGCAAAAATTGAAGGACTACTTGAACTGATATAGGTCATACTGACAAAATATATAGGAGTAGATCTATGTGATGGACGAACAGCACACTGTCAACAGTATAATGAGTGAGAGGGATCCTCAGTTGTACAGGCGCTAATAGTTCAGATCTTCTCTGGCCTTGGGTGAACTAGTTACTTCTTATATAAATTTCTGTGTAGATACATAGTGGTCTCACAGTGGGGGTTTGAGCCAAAGAAAATGGTTCTCCAAAAAGGCTATTGCGGGAATGATTAGCTCATTTGAGTGACCTCTAGACAAAACGTGCAAAATCATATCCTTTATCTTGTTATTTATTATTCAAGATATATCTCCAGAGAACACTACTAACTAGGTCCTCTGGCAACTCAATCAAACATGTCACAAGGGCGAGAGAGCTAGAGGGGGAGATATAGAGAGACAGAGAGAGAGGGAGAGAGAGACATATCGAGAGACAGAGAGAGAGAGGGAGAGATAGAGGGAGAGAGAGACAGAGAGACAGAGATAGGGAGAGAGAGAGGACGGGAGAGAGAGGGAGGGAGAGAGAGGGAGGGAGAGAGGGAGACAGAGGGAGACAGAGAGAGGGAGGGAGAAGAGAGGCAGAAGTACGGACAGTCATGTGTCATGGCATGGGAGGGAGTCAGCACACTTGACGGTGATGAAATGTAACTCTGCAGTATGCACCTGATGAGATGCAGTGAAAAACGTCAAGATACTGTAACAATGCGTGTATACAGTGGATCAACAAGTTCAGTTAGGTTATTTTAGAACAGGCTTTATTGGTACATGGTGGTTGATACAAAATCTCGATACAATCAAGTATGATGTTGACTTCTCTTCCCTCGTCCTTGGTGTTAACTAACTACCCCAACAACAAGCCACGTCACGACTTGAGCATCCTTCTAGCTGTTCTATCTTGATGCTCAAGCGTGCTGTAGGCTTGCACACCTAAGCTGATACAGATATGATATTCATTCTGCTACACCTTCCTGTCTTTGAAAAGACTTTTCCCCTTCAAAAGTCTTAACTCCTAACCCCTCTATCCTACACCTTCTCTCCTTACCTCCCATAATTTCTCTAATCCGCCCCAAACTAACTCTATTTTAAGTAAATATTTCATTCTATTTGTAACTCTTCCCCCTGTCACATAGTAAACCACTATGAACTTCTTCTTCGTTCCTGGCTCTTCAAAGTTTCTTTACAAAATATATATATATTATAAGAACGTCTCATATCAATCGTTATCGTACCGTTGACATTATGAAATCTCTCACTCTTTCACCACACAGGATAGACAGAAAAATGTAGTAAGAAAAAGTAAAGAAGGGGTGCGCACCCAAATTTATGAAAAGTATAAAGGAATGAATAGTCAACACAATCACATTTACCTCTCTTGCCAACGAAAATCCTTTGTAAAAAGTTTTTTAAAATATATCTTATGAAATACATCTTTGTTCACTATAAATTAAGTTGATCTAAGTTTTCTCAACATTTATATTCTCAACATTTATATTGACATCCACAACCTTGTCTATATTTCACTTATCTCACCTTCAACCACGAACCAATGTTCATATTCCATGAACATTTTAAATTAATTAACGCTGTTTTTTCACAGCTCCTATATCTTGCCCCCTCACATCCCATGATATGCTTCCTTGTTTATCTATTCCATATATCCAACCTTATATGCTGCCATTCACAGCCCCCTTTTTTTTCTATTCTCTATTAACCAACTATCATATCGTTACTCATAATATGGTATCCAATCCATATATCTTCAAATAATGCTGACTTTAATGCAGCTCCTATTTTAACTTTCCCATAACCATCCCCGGCATATGTTTCTAATACTTCATAGCCATATCAACCTCTTCATGCTGATTATCACAGCAACAGAATATACCCATGAACATATTATTCACTAAGATAATGTGTCTCTCTACTAGTCCTCAGTAGTTTGTTACTTTTTTTTTTTCTGAACGAAGGGTACTATATAAAGTCCCGTGTACTGGACAAAACCATAACTCAACTTAACCAACACATTTATAAACAAGGTAATTCTTATTTAACACACAAGACATTTCACTTAAATTATGAGTTAAGCGAAATAAAATCACAGCAGGACATCATACCCCCCCCCCACCCCCACCCCCCCCCCCCCCCAACCCCCCCCCCCCCCAGTTTTTATACATCATTTATGTTTCCCCTAATATTAAATAAAGATATCAACTCATTCAAAGAAAAACATATTGTAACATAATATAACATACATCCTATCTATTGTTAGTCTCTTTTATGGACTTCTTCTTCTTCTTCGTTCATCCGGAGTTTTTTTTTTCGGACGTGATTGCGTTGTGCCTGTTTACAGCAGAGCTGCGTTCTTGCGCCGTTAGACCGACACATCCGACTTCTGCGGGCATTTGTTGACCGGGTTAACCTTCCCGGTTATGGACTAACAATAACTTATCTATCTATTTAAGAAAACTCAAGAAGTCAAAACATAAAATCAATCGGCAATAAAATTACAGAAAAAAAAATATATGTTTCACTCGAATTTACATCCATATTAGTTATCTTAATACCTAAATATGTCTACTCCTCAAGACAATTTATTATAAGTATCAATAGAACTCTTTTCTATGACCAATGTGTCCTATACATCATCAAGTATCTCTTTCCTTTTTAAATCATGAAATTTATATCTTGCTATCTGCAGTATTTTCTATCAATTTATCTCCTACGTTTCCATTTCTTCAATAACTCCAAGTTCCTTTGAATAAGTGCTATCTCCACATCAATATCTTCTTCTTCGTATAACGTATTAGTTTCTTCCATACTACTATTTGATTCTGACTTTTCATCCATTCCTCTTCTTCATCTCTCGCTAGCAGCCGCTAATTTCTTCCGTTCAATATCCCATCTAATTTGTCTATCATTATTTCTTAACGACCTTTCTAGTAGAGGCATATCCTCGCCGCTTGATGAATAATCTCTAATTCTTCTCTGTCTTTTCACTTCTTTTTCCCTTTGTCTCTCTATTCTCCTTTTCACTGCTTGTCTAGTATTTTTAAATGGGGCGTTTACCTCTTCTTCCATAGATTCTGCACTATCATAATAACCCTCATTCCTATTTTTTTTCTTCTTTTATTATCGTTTTCGGCATTGTCTGTTCTTGAGTATCATCACAAACTGGAGTTGTTATTAACTGACCTTGTGCTGGATCTTTTCTAAAATCTGGGGTTATTGTAGCTCTTCTGACGACTTGTTCATCTAAGTATACGGTGTCTGAATAATAATAATTATTATAATTATTGTTTCCCTTCTCATCCTCATCTCTTCTTAAGTGCTCTACGTGTGCCCTTGCCACATGTCCCGTGATCTGGTTTTTTATACTGTACGATACATTTCCTAGCTTTTCTAAAAATGTAATAACCTGGAACCCAACGAGCATCAAACTTAGAGTTCCTTCTATGCTTCTTGTAATAAACCCTATCACCTACTTTAAACTCCTGTAATTTTGTATTCACGTTTCTGTATTTTTTCTGTCTTTCTCTAGCTTTAATTATATTATTCTTTAATCTTACATGTGCCCTATGCATTTCTTGTATGATGACCTCTTGAAAGTCTTCCCCCATATATTTACGTCTTGGTTTTAACAGATTATCTATAGGTAGTATTGGCTCTCTCCCGTGTATTAAATAAAATGGTGAAAACCCCGTGCTCTCATTTTGATTTGTGCGTATAGCGCTAAGCGCAGGTCCTAGGAATAGATCCCAATCTTTTTCATGTTCGTCGACAATCTTTGCTATAACATCGTACAATGTCCTATGTTGTCTTTCGTTCTTAGCATTTGAAGAAGGTCTATAGTATGAGGTCTTTATATGTCTTATATTCAAATCTTTTAATAACTTTTCAAATTTCTTATTCACAAATTCTTTACCATTATCCGTAAGTACAATCTGTGGGCAACTAAACCTTGGTATGAATTCCTGTAAAAAGATATTAATGATAGTATCTGCGCTTTTGTCTGGGATTGCATAGATTTCCGGCCAGAGACTGTAGACATCCACTATATGTATTAGATATACATTCCCCGATAGTGTTCTAGGGTGGGGACCTCATATATCTAAACTAACTTTTTTGCATAGGAAACTGAGGAATATCTGTATCTTGTAAAGAACACTTAATTGTTTTCATATTCCTTAATCTACATATTTCACACGTATCGACATATTTACAAGCAGTTTTAAATAAATTCGGCCAATAATATTTATTCGTGAGTGCTTTCACTAATTTATCACGACCGAGATGACCATTCTTATCATGATATGCTTTTAAAACTTCAGTTTCCAAATGTTTTGGAATATATTTTCTTAATTGTTCGTTTCTTTCATTCATGTAATATAACTGGTCATCATCTTGTAACACTAAATAATTATTCTTATACTTTTTCTCATCCGTTTCTTTTAATTTCTGTTTTATTTCTAAAACTTTTGGATCCAATTCTTGTTCTTCTTTCATATTAAATTGTGCTAAATGTGGGTCTTCTGCTCTAGGTTCAGACTCTTGACCCGACGGTAAACTCTCAAAATCTTCTCTATTTATTATGGCAGAATCTAATATATTTACTTGCCAGTTTCGGTCGTCTATCTCTGGTTCAGCTTCGTCTTCCGTGTTCCCTGATGTCTATGGGTACGGAATTCTAGACAATAAATCACCGCATGTGTTGTTCCTACCTGGTATGCATTCTATTCTTGTATTATATCCCTGTAAATTCAACGCCCATGTCTGTATTTTCCTGTTCTGCACTGGAGCTTCTAACAAAGATTTTAAAGGCATGTGGTCAGTTCTAATAATGAAATTTGCGTTATGTAGATAGTAGTTAAGTTTCTGAAGAGCATAATGAATAGCATAAGCCTCCTTCTCAATAGTAGACCATTTCCGCTGGGACCTGCTAAGTTTATGAGATAAGAAATAGATTGGCCTTTCATTTTTAACCCCTGGTATTCCAGATTCTTTTCCTTCATATGGTTGAACCAAACACGCTCCTATAGCATTATCTGAAGCATCTGTATATAATATTAGCTGTTTATTCAAATCTGGATATGTCAATAGTGGCACTACTGTTAAGCTATTTTTTTTAAAACTCGAACACTTTTTGACATTCATCGTCCCACCTAAATCTAGCATATTTGCCAGTTAAGTTAGTAATAGGCTCTGCTATTTTTGAGAACCCTGGAATGAAACTCCTATAATACCCACAGGTTCCGATAAAAGCACGAACTTCTTTTACATTAGTTGGAGGAGGTAGTTCTTTAATAACCCTTACCTTTTCTTGGTCTGGTTTGATTCCGTCTCTATTAATAATATACCCCAAATACTTTGTTTCTGTTTTTAAAAATTCGCATTTACTGAGCTTCAATTTAACATCATGTATTCTTAATCTGTCGAATACTAATTTTACATGCTTTAAGTGATCATCTACATCTCCTGCTGTATAAATTAGAATGTCATCTATGTATGCCAATGCAAACTTTTGCATACCCTCTAATACTTCATTTATTAACAACATGTAGAGAGATGGAGCTGTTCGAACCCCGAATGGCATTCGTAAAAATTCGTAAGAACCCATATGAGTACAGAAATCACTTTTATTTTGAGCATCCTCCGACATCGGGATACACCAGAATCCTGATCTTGCGTCTACTGTCGTGAAAAATGTAGAGCCATTAAGTAAGTCCAAAATATCATCAATCACCAGCAATGGGTACGCTACATTCTTAGTAATTTTGTTCAACGCCCGGAAGTCACAACCAACAGAATCGATGTGAACCATCAGCTTTGGTCACGATTACTATCGGAGATGACCATTCTGACTTTGATCTTGTTATTATTCCTGCTTTCAACATATCTTCTATTGCCTTTTCAACAATATCTCTATTTCTTAAGGGAGTTCTATACGGTTTTAAACTAATTGGTGGATGATCTCCAGTATCTATTTCCATCGTAACTGTTTTTGTCCTTCCCAATTCTAAATCATTAATTGCAAATACATCCTGATTCTCTTTTATAAGTTGTTCTAATACTTTCTTGTTTTCTGGTGGAGTTTTTAATTGTGCCAACAATTCTTGCTCTCTTGTCATTTTGTCTAGTGAATGTATTTTGGCTGCATTTCTTCTGAATGGATGGATCAATTCATCCTTCTGCACATTCCCTTTTCTTTCGCGTCTGCGTCTGTTATTAATTCTTTCACTAGGAATTTCTGAATAATTTGTTCCCGGCATTTCTACTCTATCTGTTGCTAATATGTCATTAATGTTATGTTCTACTTTGGCTATTACACATCCTCTGTATAATTTAATTTCTCTACCTGTGTTGTTAATAATCATTACTGGAAAAGTTAAGTGTTTATCTAATGGTATTATTCCATCCGGGACTTCTAGACCAGGCTCATCAATTACCTCCCTTTGCAATTCAGTGATTTTAACTGTATGTTCTACTACATAATACGGATTTCTTTTTACCTTTGCCTGTATCAAATTAACCGTCTGTGGTGTTAACGTCGTAGACATTTTTACTCTAACCAGTGATGAAATGTGCATGTCTTCTTCTAAATCTACATATACGTCCTTGAATTTTAATTTGTGTAAATCAAAAAAAAGTCTTACACTGTTCTTTGTTAAAAAATCTCTTCCTATAAGCATATTTCTATTTAAATCTTTCACTACATGAAAAAGATGTCTTACGTTGATCCCTCCTAATTTAAAATTCATTATTGTTTGTCCAATTACTTGTAAATTCTGTCCTGTAACAGAGTGAAGATTATTATGACTCCTAAATATTCTGCAATTTCTCATTATTTTATATAAAAAAAACTTTCCTTGATCACACTAACCTGAGCTCCCGAATCAATTAATGTACGAACTCTATACTTCCCTATTTCTATTATACATGAGCTGGGGTCTGTTTTATTCTCTGTAAACTGTTTGATTTCTTCTAATTGAGAGCATTCCCTACTCGTCCTGCTATACCTGTTATTAAAATATTCTTTAAATCTTGGGACCTTGTTATTTTCCCTCCTACTATAGGTCCTATTTAATAGGTAGGGCGCTGGTTTTCCTGCGTTCTTGTACTTGTAAAACTTCTGTGTCTATCTTCAACATTCCTATTTAATCTGCTATTGCCATTTCTACTTTGTGTATTCGACTGGACACGCCTGTTACCACAGAAGCGAAAAATGTGTCCCCGTTGGCCACAAAAACCAACAGACTATATTTGTGTTATTTGTGCTACTTACCGTCTCACTTGTAGGATTTCTCATTTGTCTTCTTCCATCATAAGCATTTCTATTACTACCTTGTAATGTCTGTATACCTCCTCTCCTATTCCATCCGAACCTTGTTTGTCCTATTTCCATAGGCTCCTCAATCCTCTCTTCTCGACTAGTTCCTATTTCTCGTCCCACTCTCAATCTAAATCTACGTCTCAAATTTTCCTCTTGTACCGCTATATCTACAGCTTGTGATAACCTCTCAGGGTTTTCCCTCATCAGCTTAAATTTCAGTCCATCTGATTTTATACCATCTACAAAAATCCCGACCAACATCCTCTCCACCTCTTCTCCTCGTACATTCTGTCCTAAGAATGCTTCTTCAGCCAGGTTAATCAACCTATCGCTGAACAATTGTACAGTTTCTCCAGTGTTTTGTTTGGACTGTCTTAACACCGAAAACGCATGTTGTGGGTCCGTTATTTCCGCGTACTTATGGGCTAAATCGTCCTTGAACTGCTCCCATGTCTCATCTTCCCTAGCCTCTAATTTTCTTCTGATATGATCAGAAACCGGTTCTGTTGCTGCCTGATAAGCAAGTTTCATTTTCTCTTCATCTGATGCTGACACCAAATATGCATATTTCTCTATTGAAGTTATCCACTTCTTAAAATCTTTTGCCTGTCCGCTAAATTTAACAATTTCAGCTGCCATTCCTTGTTTTTTCATGACTGTGTTGAGTTTACCTATTACTGTTCCTACCCCCGTCAAAACTTGTGCCAGTGAACCTTCTTCTGCCATGCTGAAATATTTTACTATACACTTATACAATCAAATTCACATTTATAACGACTTATCTAAATAGTCTTATTAAAAAAAATGTTCTCTTAGCAGTTATATTTTAATTAATTACCATCTTGATCCAAGAGAAGCGTGGATTTACGTATGTTCGTTGAAAGTTTTCCTTGTCACGGTTCACGTATAACCCAAACGTCTGGAGTTCGTATCACTTATTGGCCATCCAACCGATAACGTGACTTCAATGATGTCCTTCTTCTAACGTCTCAGGTTTCGCCACTTTCACTTTCAGCTCCTGGTCGAGCCCCTACCAGACTTGATATTTTCTTTTCACCCGATAACAGGGCACATCTAGGCGCCGTCTTGAAAACTGGTCTAGCTCAATAAAGCGATTTGAATTTGGGTCCCCTCTTCAGCAGGTCGGCAACCCAGTTTGCCCAACCACCTCCGAGGGTTCCCTATCGATATATTCGCTTTTGTTGAAAAACATTCTGATTTATTAGAGCAACCACGAGTGAAAATTTCTTCGTACTTTCCAACCAAAGGAGCAATTGGCTTAATTCTTCAGGCACCCAAGGTCACGATTCAATGAACATAACGGCTTTGAGTTCGCTCTGAGTAGTCTTGATACAAAGAAGATAACCGCTCTCTCAGAACAACATTTCCATTTAATTCAAGTTGTTTATATCCGTTTTGAGATTTCTTTGCTCCTGGACCTGGACAAATCTTAGCATGTGACTGGCTGACCTTCGAACACAATGCAAGGTTACCAACGGCTGTAATACTGGCAGGTCAAACTTTATAATATTTTTGACAAGAATCCCGTTACTTCAAATAGTTATGATGAGAACAGCTTATCAACACTCCATAGGCAATCATGTTACGTAGATGGCTCTATTCACAATCTTGATATATATGCCTTTAATTTCGATAGTGTCCGAAAAATGTTGAAATTTTGACTTTCTTACTCGATTAAAAATGGTCCGATGGAACTTTTTGTTTAGATGAGTATCTAAAATTTCAAGAGAAACTCAAATACTATAGACTGACATCAAGAGTGACTTTCTTACTTCACATTGTACCCGCGACATCCAAGTAAAATCGGATCCTATGTGCGGCTCCATTTAATCCACCTGTAACAATGCGTGTATACAGTGGATCAACAAGTTCAGTTAGGTTATTTTAGAACAGGCTTTATTGGTACATGGTGGTTGATACAAAATCTCGATACAATCAAGTATGATGTTGACTTCTCTTCCCTCGTCCTTGGTGTTAACTAACCACCCCAACAACAAGCCACGTCACGACTTGAGCATCCTTCTAGCTGTTCTATCTTGATGCTCAAGCGTGCTGTAGGCTTGCCACACCTAAGCTGATACAGATATGATATTCATTCTGCTACAATACAAAACCCACAACATAATGATAAATGACCTTTTTGTATGGATATATTGTGTCAGCCATTCTTGACTTTGCATACAAGAGTTTATTTTGCATTGATTCTCATCATCAACATCCTCATCATCATGTATCTTGCCGATTGTCGTCGGCGATTATACTTCCACATCGTGTGATCTCACTCGGCTTGTGTCAGGTCGTGTGGATCCCTCAAGGATGTCACTATTTTTCTCTCGCTGCCTTCCTCTGTCTCTTTCAATTTGTCACAAAATGTTTTCTATTTTATTCTTATGTGACCACAAACTGATGAGTGCTTATTTCTAACATTTGTGATAAGTTGTTCTGTCTTTGCCTTTGCCTCCCTTAACATCCAGATACCATTGTAGATCTCCGAGAAATTCTCATCATATTTAATCAATGTGCTTGGCTGTGTATCGATGTCAGCTGTTCTGTGTGCTGTATGTTTTTATACTGTCTAGACTCTGATCGCCGGCCTCTCTTCCTGAGGGGTTACAACACTTTCTCCGTAATCCCGTTTATCACGCAAGTCTCGTAGCGGGACGAGAACTGGGAGCGGTTCGACCCCCGCTGGTGACTTGCGGGATACTGAGCCGGCCCGCTCAGAAAGCAATGGCAAACCACTGAGCGTAATCTTGCCAAGAAATCAACAGACAGCTGAAAGATGCTGCTGTTGACAGCGATGTCCTGTAAAGGATATGCAAAAAAAAAAAAAAAGACTGATCACGCTTTATATGTGTCCGTGCTTAATTGCATATCTCCACGTTTCTCTCGTTCACAATTTCCACTTACAGTAATGAATATAATAGTGAGACCAACAGTCAATCATTCTCTCTTTGGCACCTTGCCGTCTAGATAGACGATAGTTTGTTACATTGTGATTCAAAACGGCATAATAACTGCACCCCACGACGGTAGCGAATGTGACTGATTAGTTCAATTCGCGCTGTTAATGTTAGTTCGCAATGGATGCATGTTAACACAAGGTCATTATCGCTATCACGTACCATTTTACGTCTAACGCGCTCAGTATGTGACTTATCTGCGATCACTTTCTCCTTTGTTTTTATTCCATTTCTGATGTTTGCCCTCCATGCAACACGTTCGGCGACGACTTGTTCCTCTGTGCATTATCAATGCGTGTATCAATCATGTCTCGCTTACACACATCTTTATATCGTAGTAGAGGCCGACCCTGAGATCTTTTACCCATCTGTAATTCACCAAACAATATGTCCTTTGGTATTAAAAACATTTGCAGCAAGAATTGGCCTTACCACCCCACACTCGCCACCGCCATGGACGTAGTTATTAAGCCTTTTTAAAGCACAAGTACCAAAAAACGTCTGTCAAGACGGAAAGGTGCCAATGTAAAAAATGCGCTACATGCTCAGAATAAACATCAAAAATCGATGATAATAAAATCCTTGTTTCTCACCTTTTGTTTCGGAGAAAAGTGTAGATGAGAGCTTGTGCATTTGGGAAAAAAGATACAAATAAAGAAAATAGAAATAAAGAGGAGAGGCTCAGTCAGAGAAGGAAAACGAAAAAAACGAACGAAAATCTTTATTTTAAAAGGGGTTAAGAATGGCACGCGGGCCCCGTCTGACTTCTGCCTTCTTCTCAATTCCTCTAATACTTCTTTTTTCAATATTTTTTATGCAGCAAATTTTAACAACAAAAGAACAATAACATTATAAGCATGAAAAGTAATCAATAAAAAAATTACTTACACGGGAAATGTTTAACATGGGCATTAAATACCCAAGGAATGTGTAACGTCCCATACAATGGAATTTTTCGATTAGTTGTCGTTTGAGAAAATTTTTACCATTATTATTGTGTTTTTTATGAGGGGGAGGGGGGGGGGGGGGCCCTGTAGTCAGTACTGTTTTTAGTGTTCAAATAAGAAAAAGAAGCGAATTTTTAAAATAGAAATGAGGCAATATAAAATGCACACATAAGGTAGAGTCAAACAGAGTCAAAGACAAGCGATAAAAGGAATGAGAATACAATAATACATGACAAGACACAGAGTGAAAAAAAAGTAGAAGCATACAGATGGCCATGTAAAGCTGAGAGAACTATATAGACAGGGAGAGGTAAAGATCTACAAGAGCTAACTGAAAGGATAAGTGGTTATATGAACTAGTACAACCCGAGAACTTTATCGCCCCAAATGAGTAAGATATAAGTAATATATAAGTAAGTATAAGTAAGATATAAGTAAGATATAAGTAAGACAATAAAGTATAATCATAAGATTTACAGCAAGGGTCAGGGCAACTACGTCGCCTTCCTTACCAAAAGTGAAGCGACGGATGGATACTTAAGCTGAAGTTTAAAAAATCGGTACAGGAGTGTCGATTTAGATTGGTAGACAATCGACATACTGTGCGAACTTGTGTATATTTCAGTTTGAAGGATTATCTAATTAATTCGCGTAAGTTTTGTGATTTCTGCAGTATGTACCTGACGAGATGCAGCGAAATATGCAGGCAATAAATCGTGCAAAAATAACACAAAAGTTTGTGTCTTTACACCAGAACTGTCGCAGAACCTGGCCGAGTTTTACGGTCTACAACGGCAACTACAGGGTAGGGAGCAACTGGGGAAAAAATGGTGGCAGTCGTACCCCCATCGATATAAGAGTCAGCCTGTATTTTCACCTGCACTGTCGAAGGTAAGCTATTTACACGGAAGGCCTACATTCCCCGCCAAAGAACATACACCAACACAGCTCTTATACAAGCTTAATCACAGTTAGTAGCATATTAATTATAACATTGCTGTAATATATTAACCCAAATATCTCATCCTGAGTATATTTAAAACTCTCGTGGCGCGTACCATGTGATTCTCGCCCCCATCTGAAAGTAGAGGTTCTTTTTTCCAAAACAATAATCTGTACGAATATTCTGGCAGGTTTTCATTCATTTTCGTGAAGCGTTGTAATGTTTCTTCATGTGGTTTTTTTTTTTTTTTTTTTTTTGGGGGGGGGGGGGGGGGGGGGGGCTAGATCTATCCGTGAGTTAATATTATATTAATATTTAACCTTTTAGAGACCATACGATTTGAGCATAGTTACATATTATATACTGATATTGTATTCAATATCATAGCAAACACCACATGTATTTTTTAGTATAAAATTAAAACATACCCTGCTTGTTACCACCACCCTCATTAGCTGTTACAACACCTCACAGCCCACAGTTGGCCAGTTCTCACTCCAAGGGGCTCGAAGCGGACCGCCCGGCAGAGGTGCGAGCCTCTGTGGATCATTCTGACCGGATATACTATTCACATATACTATTAGTATACTACTAGGTTTCTCGTATATACTACTCATAGCCAGTACAAAACCTCCCGGTATATCATTCAGATATATTATTCAAGAATTAAAGATGTATAAGAAGCGACTTTGCTCACTCCAGAAAAAAGGGCCTGAGTCTAATTTTTAGCAAACATTTATCTGACAATTTTCCCAGCTGTTTTAAACGCATTCAGTTACTACCATTCCGCAAACGCCCGTTTCAATAAAGCTAAATAATTCACAAAATCCTGCATCGGAATGCCCCCAAAATTTCCTTTGGCCATGTTTAATATAATGCTAGGCACAGTCAAAGTTTAAATATATACCCATTCCGAAGCCTAGATTGACTTATAAAAAAAAACTTAACGTACTCTGCAGCTCAGCTGTGGAACAATCTTCCACAAGAAATCAATGGGCATCACCCAACCCTATTTATATAATCGCAAATTATTCGAACACTATTCAATAAGGATTACCTTCCCTTAATAATGAGATAATAATAAACAAAACCCTAGTATAAAAGCCAATTCCCTGTTTGTAGGCCAGTATATTCCACATGGCTAATAACAAGTGTAGACATTATCTAATATTACTGTGTCGTGTAGTTTTGATGTTCGCATTTTGCCCATGCCTTTTAAAGCATATCTTTTATATTGTTGCTGTTTTGTTAGCCTGAAGATGTGGGGGAATGAAAAAATGTATGAAAGAGAGGATAGAAGGGCAGAATGTTAGACGGGCCTGTGTGCCCAATTCTTAACCCTTTGAAAATAAGTTTGTTCGTTCGTTCGTTCGTTCGTTCTATCTACCTACCTACCTACCTACCTACCTACCACTACTACCCATATATCTATCTATCTATCTTCTATCTATCTATTATCTATCTATCTATCTATCTATTATTATTATTATTATTATGTTTGTCTGTCTGTCTGTCTGTCTATCTTATGGCGTCTGTCTCGTTTTCTATCTGTCATTATGTCTGCAGCATGATTGCCAAATAAAGAATAATAGTCCCACTTGTCCCAGGTGCCAGTCTTCTACATGGAAGAATCCAATGGCGGAGTGGGAGCGAGCTGTGATTATAGCTTTGACACGAGAGAAGGTGATATTATCTACGCGAAGCAACACAATTTACCGGAAACTCTGACATCAAGTTTGTATCTCATTAAATACCATATAACTAAACCACACTAACTTGCAACCGTAAACGTTTACAAAAACAGGAGACTATATTGCAATCAACGAACAATTAACGAATATGCTTCACTTTCTGATGCCAAGCCATTAGATGTGTAATACCAGCTTTTTCTATACGTACTTTTATATGATTCTCTGATTACGCTTTTTGGGGGGGGGGGGGGGGGGGGGGGTGTGGAAAAAATTTTCTCCACATTCAGAGAATATCAGAGATATCTTTTTTATGTATTTGAGATCAATATGTTTAAATCAATTAGCGTAATATGATATGCAACATGAAACAGTTCTAAAATGTGGTTGTGAATCGTGGATACTTTACAGCAGAAACATACATCTTTGGATGAATTTGAAGTTGTTGTTGTACAGAGGAATCCGGGAAAGGGTCATCTTGCAACCGAAATTAGTCATAGGGGAATGTTGGGGGAAATTATATCACACAGACAAATTATAACAAACAAAAGGGAAAAAGGGACATTTTAAAGTTTTGTTTAATTATCAGAAGATAAAAATTGGACCATGTTGAGAACTTGAGGGGAAAAAAAAATCGAAGAAACTAGAGAGTGGGGGAGTGGAGGGGGATTTTGAGAGAGGGAGAGAGAGAGACGAGAAAGAGAGGGTAGAGAGAAAAGAGAGAGAGAGAGAGAGAGGAGAGAGAGAGAGAGACAGAGGGGACAGAGAGACAAAAAGAAAGAGGAGAGAGAAGGAGAGAGAGGGGAAAAGGGGAGAAGGGGAGAGCGAGAGAGAGAAAAGGGGAGAGAGAAGGAGGGGGAGAGAAAAGGGGAGTGACAGAGAGAGAGGGAGAGGGAAATGAGACAGTGAGAGGAGAGAGGGACAGAGAGAGAGGGGAGAGAAAGGGAGGGGCCCAGAGAGAGGGGGCAGAGAGGGGGAGGGGGGGAGAGAGAGAGGGGAGGGAGAAAAGAGAAAAGAGAGGGAGAGAGGGATGGAGAGAGAGAGGGAGCAGAAAAAGGGCAGAGAGAGAGGTTTTAGAGAAGGAGGGGCGAGAGAGAGAGGAAAAAGGCGAGAGAACAGAAAGAGAGGGAGAGAGAAATAGGGAGACAGAGAGAGAGGGGAGGGGGGGAGAGCTAGAGGGGGAAGGGTAGAGAGACAGAAAACAGAGGGGAGAGGGGGAGAGAGAAAATTCCCCCAGAAAAAAGAGAGGGGAGAGAGGGAAAAAGAGAGGGGAGACAATTTTTCCAAAATTAGAAGAGAAAGAGGAAACTAGAGAAGGGGGGAAGAGAAACAAGAGAGATGGAGGGCGAGGGGAGCTAGAGGGGGAGTATAGAGAGACAAAAAGGGGGAGAGGGAGAGAGAGACATATCGAGAGGCAGAGAGAGAGAGAGGGAGGGGATAGAGGGGGAGAGAGCAGAGGAAAACAGAGATAGGGGGGAGAGGGGAGGGGCGGGAGGAGAGAGGGAGGGGGAGAGGGAGACAAAGGGGGGACAGAGAGAGGGGGGGAGAAGAAGGCAGAAGTACGGGAAATCATGTTCATGGCATGGGAGGGAGTCAGCACACTTTACGGTGATGGAAAAGTAACTCTGGGAGTAGCACCTGATGAGATGCAGTTTAAAAACGTCAAGATACTGTAACAATGAGGTATACAGTGGATCAACAAGTTCAGTTAGGTTATTTTAGAAACAGGGCTTTAATTGGTACATGGTGGCTGATACAAATCTCGATACAATCAAGTATGATGTTGACTTCTCTTCCCTCGTCCTTGGTGTTAACTAACTACCCCAACAACAAGCCACGTCACGACTTGAGCATCCTTCTAGCTGTTCTATCTTGATGCTCAAGCGTGCTGTAGGCTTGCACACCTAAGCTGATACAGATATGATATTCATTCTGCTACACCTTCCTGTCTTTGAAAAGACTTTTCCCCTTCAAAAGTCTTAACTCCTAACCCCTCTATCTACACCTTTCTCTCCTACCTCCCATAATTTCTCTAATCCGCCCCCAAACTAACTCTAATTTTAAGTAAATATTTCATTCTATTTGTAACTCTTCCCCCTGTCACATAGTAAACCACTATGAACTTCTTCTTCGTTCCTGGCTCTTCAAAGTTTCTTTACAAAATATATATATATATAAGAACGTCTCATATCAATCGTTATCGTACCGTTGACATTATGAAATCTCTCCTCTTTCACCACACAGGATAGACAGAAAAATGTAGTTAGAAAAGTAAAGAAGGGGTGCGCACCCAAAATTATGAAAAGTATAAAGGAATGAATAGTCAACACAATCACATTTACCTCTCTTGCAACAAAATCCTTTGTAAAAAGTTTTTTTAAAACTATATCTTATGAAATACAATCTTTGTTCACGATAAATTAGTTGATCTAAGTTTTCTCAACATTTATATACTCAACATTTATATTGACATCCACAACCTTGTCTATATTTCACTTATATCTACCTTCAACACGAACCAATGTTCATATTCCATGAACATTTTAAATTAATTAACGCTGTTTTTTCACAGCTCCTATATCTTGCCCCCTCACATCCCATGATACGCTTCCTTGTTTATCTATTCCATATACCCAACCTTATATGCTGCCATTCACACCCCCCTTTTTTTCTATTCTCTTTTAAACCAACTATCATATCGTTACTCATAATATGGTATCCAATCCATATATCTTCAAATAATGCTGACTTTAATGCAGCTCCTATTTTAACTTTCCCATAACCATCCCGGCATATGTTTCTAATACTTCATAGCCATATCAACCTCTTCATGCTGATTATCACAGCAACAGAATATACCCATGAACATATTATTCACTAAGATAATGTGTCTCTCTACTAGTCCTCAGTAGTTTGTTACTTTTTTTTTTCTGAACGAAGGGTACTATATAAAGTCCCGTGTACTGGACAAAACCATAACTCAACTTAACCAACACATTTATAAACAAGGTAATTCTTATTTAACACACAAGACATTTCACTTAAATTATGAGTTAAGCGAAATAAAATCACAACAGGACATCATACCCCCCCCCCCCCCCCCCCCAATTTTTTATACATCATTTATTTTTCCCCTCATATTAAATAAAGATATCAACTCATTCAAGGAAAAACATATTTTAAAAAAATAAACATAATTATTACATATCTTTTATATCTTTTATTTTAGAAAAAAATCTATTTTTTTTTTTATACTAACAAAACTTTTTCTATTTAAGAAAACTCAAGAAGTCAAAACATAAAATCAATCGGCAAAAAAATTACAAAAAAAAAAAATATATGTTTCACTCGAATTTACATCCATATTAGTTATCTTAATACCTAAATATGTCTACTCCTCAAGACAATTTATTATAAGTATCAATAGAACTCTTTTCTATGACCAATGTGTCCTATACATCATCAAGTATCTCTTTCCTTTTTAAATCATGAAATTTATATCTTGCTATCTGCAGTATTTTCTATCAATTTATCTCCTACGTTTCCATTTCTTCAATAACTCCAAGTTCCTTTGAATAAGTGCTATCTCCACATCAATATCTTCTTCTTCGTATAACGTATTAGTTTCTTCCATACTACTATTTGATTCTGACTTTTCATCCATTCCTCTTCTTCATCTGTATGTCTCTCGCTAGCAGCCGCTAATTTCTTCCGTTCAATATCCCATCTAATTTGTCTATCATTATTTCTTAACGACCTTTCTAGTAGAGGCATATCCTCGCCGCTTGATGAATAATCTCTAATTCTTCTCTGTCTTTTCACTTCTTTTTTCCCTTTGTCTCTCTATTCTCCTTTTCACTGCTTGTCTAGTATTTTTTAAATGGGGCGTTTACCTCTTCCTTCCATAGATTCTGCACTATCATAATAACCCTCATTCCTATTTTTTTCTTCTTTTATTATCGTTTTCGGCATTGTCTGTTCTTGAGTATCATCACAAACTGGAGTTGTTATTAACTGACCTTGTGCTGGATCTTTTCTAAAATCTGGGGTTATTGTAGCTCTTCTGACGACTTGTTCATCTAAGTATACGGTGTCTGAATAATAATAATTATTATAATTATTGTTTCCCTTCTCATCCTCATCTCTTCTTAAGTGCTCTACGTGTGCCCTTGCCACATGTCCCGTGATCTGGTTTTTTATACTGTACGATACATTTCCTAGCTTTTCTAAAAATGTAATAACCTGGAACCCAACGAGCATCAAACTTAGAGTTCCTTCTATGCTTCTTGTAATAAACCCTATCACCTACTTTAAACTCCTGTAATTTTGTATTCACGTTTCTGTATTTTTTCTGTCTTTCTCTAGCTTTAATTATATTATTCTTTAATCTTACATGTGCCCTGTGCATTTCTTGTATGATGACCTCTTGAAAGTCTTCCCCCATATATTTACGTCTTGGTTTTAACAGATTATCTATAGGTAGTATTGGCTCTCTCCCGTGTATTAAATAAAATGTTGAAAACCCCGTGCTCTCATTTTGATTTGTGCGTATAGCGCTAAGCGCAGGTCCTAGGAATAGATCCCAATCTTTTTCATGTTCGTCGACAATCTTTGCTATAACATCGTACAATGTCCTATGTTGTCTTTCGTTCTTAGCATTTGAAGAAGGTCTATAGTATGAGGTCTTTATATGTCTTATATTCAAATCTTTTAATAACTTTTCAAATTTCTTATTTACAAATTCTTTACCATTATCCGTAAGTACAATTTGTGGGCAACTAAACCTTGGTATGAATTCCTGTAAAAAGATATTAATGATAGTATCTGCGCTTTTGTCTGGGATTGCATAGATTTCCGGCCAGAGACTGTAGACATCCACTATATGTATTAGATATACATTCCCCGATAGTGTTCTAGGGTGGGGACCTCATATATCTAAACTAACTTTTTGCATAGGAAACTGAAGAATATCTGTATCTTGTAAAGAACACTTAATTGTTTTCATATTCCTTAATCTACATCTTTCACACGTATCGACATATTTACAAGCAGTTTTAAATAAATTCGGCCAATAATATTTATTCGTGAGTGCTTTCACTAATTTATCACGACCGAGATGACCATTCTTATCATGATATGCTTTTAAAACTTCAGTTTCCAATGTTTTGGAATATATTTTCTTAATTGTTCGTTTCTTTCATTCATGTAATATAACTGGTCATCATCTTGTAACACTAAATAATTCTTCTTATACTTTTTCTCATCCGTTTCTTTTAATTTCTGTTTTATTTCTAAAACTTTTGGATCCAATTCTTGTTCTTCTTTCATATTAAATTGTGCTAAATGTGGGTCTTCTGCTCTAGGTTCAGACTCTTGACCCGACGGTAAAATCTCAAAATCTTCTCTATTTATTATGGCAGAATCTAATATATTTACTTGCCAGTTTCGGTCGTCTATCTCTGGTTCAGCTTCGTCTTCCGTGTTCCCTGATGACTATGGGTACGGAATTCTAGACAATAAATCAGCGCATGTGTTGTTCCTACCTGGTATGCATTCTATTCTTGTATTATATCCCTGTAAATTCAACGCCCATGTCTGTATTTTCCTGTTCTGCACTGGAGCTTCTAACAAAGATTTTAAAGGCATGTGGTCAGTTCTAATAATGAAATTTGCGTTATGTAGATAGTAGTTAAGTTTCTGAAGAGCATAATGAATAGCATAAGCCTCCTTCTCAATAGTAGACCATTTCCGCTGGGACCTGCTAAGTTTATGAGATAAGAAATAGATTGGCCTTTCATTTTTAACCCCTGGTATTCCAGATTCTTTTCCTTCATATGGTTGAACCAAACACGCTCCTATAGCATTATCTGAAGCATCTGTATATAATATTAGCTGTTTATTCAAATCTGGATATGTCAATAGTGGCACTACTGTTAAGCTATTTTTTTAAAAACTCGAACACTTTTTGACATTCATCATCCCACCTAAATCTAGCATATTTGCCAGTTAAGTTAGTAATAGGCTCTGCTATTTTTGAGAACCCTGGAATGAAACGCCTATAATACCCACAGGTTCCGATAAAAGCACGAACTTCTTTTACATTAGTTGGAGGAGGTAGTTCTTTAATAACCCTTACCTTTTCTTGGTCTGGTTTGATTCCGTCTCTATTAATAATATACCCCAAATACTTTGTTTCTGTTTTTAAAAATTCGCATTTACTGAGCTTCAATTTAACATCATGTATTCTTAATCTGTCGAATACTAATTTTACATGCTTTAAGTGATCATCTACATCTCCTGCTGTATAAATTAGAATGTCATCTATGTATGCCAATGCAAACTTTTGCATACCCTCTAATACTTCATTTATTAACAACATGTAGTGAGATGGAGCTGTTCGAACCCCGAATGGCATTCGTAAAAATTCGTAAGAACCCATATGAGTACAGAAAGCACTTTTCTTTTGAGCATCCTCCGACATCGGGATACACCAGAATCCTGATCTTGCGTCTAGTGTCGTGAAAAATGTAGAGCCATTAAGTAAGCCCAAAATATCATCAATCACCGGCAATGGGTACGCTACATTCTTAGTGATTTTGTTTAACGCCCGGTAGTCACAACCAACAGAATCGATGTGAACCATCAGCTTTGGTCATGATTACTATCGGAGATGACCATTCTGACTTTGATCTTGTTATTATTCCTGCTTTCAACATATCTTCTATTGCCTTTTCAACAATATCTCTATTTCTTAAGGGAGTTCTATACGGTTGTAAACTAATTGGTGGATTATCTCCAGTATCTATTTCCATCGTAACTGTTTTTGTCCTTCCCAATTCTAAATCATTAATTGCAAATACATCCTGATTCTCTTTTATAAGTTGTTCTAATACTTTCTTGTTTTCTGGTGGAGTTTTTAATTGTGCCAACAATTCTTGCTCTCTTGTCATTTTGTCTAGTGAATGTATTTTGGCTGCATTTCTTCTGAATGGATGGATCAATTCATCCTTCTGCACATTCCCTTTTCTTTCGCGTCTGCGTCTGTTATTAATTCTTTCACTAGGAATTTCTGAATAATTTGTTCCCGGCATTTCTACTCTATCTGTTGCTAATATGTCATTAATGTTATGTTCTACTTTGGCTATTACACATCCTCTGTATAATTTAATTTCTCTACCTGTGTTGTTAATAATCATTACTGGAAAAGTTAAGTGTTTATCTAATGATATTATTCCATCCGGGACTTCTAGACCAGGTTCATCAATTACCTCCCTTTGCAATTCAGTGATTTTAACTGTATGTTCTACTACATAATACGGATTTCTTTTTACCTTTGCCTGTATCAAATTAACCGTCTGTGGTGTTAACGTCGTAGACATTTTAACTCTAACCAGTGATGAAATGTGCATGTCTTCTTCTAAATCTACATATACGTCCTTGAATTTTAATTTGTGTAAATCAAAAAAAAAGTCTTACACTGTTCTTTGTTAAAAAATCTCTTCCTATAAGCATATTTCTATTTAAATCTTTCACTACATGAAAAAGATGTCTTACGTTGATCCCTCCTAATTTAAAACTCATTATTGTTTGTCCAATTACTTGTAGATTCTGTCCTGTAACAGAGTGAAGATTATTATGACTCCTAAATATTCTGCAATTTCTCATTATTTTATATAAAAAACTTTCCTTGATCACACTAACCTGAGCTCCCGAATCAATTAATGTACGAACTCTATACTTCCCTATTTCTATTATACATGAGCTGGGGTCTGTTTTATTCTCTGTAAACTGTTTGATTTCTTCTAATTGAGAGCATTCCCTACTCGTCCTGCTATACCTGTTATTAAAATATTCTTTAAATCTTGGGACCTTGTTATTTTCCCTCCTACTATAGGTCCTATTTAATAGGTAGGGCTGCTGGTTTTCCTGCGTTCTTGTACTTGTAAAACTTCTGTGTCTATCTTCAACATTCCTATTTAATCTGCTATTGCCATTTCTACTTTGTGTATTCGACTGGACACGCCTGTTACCACAGAAGCGAAAAATGTGTCCCCGTTGTCCACAGAACCAACAGACTATATTTGTGTTATTTGTGTTACTTACCGTCTCACTTGTAGGATTTCTCATTTGTCTTCTTCCATCATAAGCATTTCTATTACTACCTTGTAATGTCTGTATACCTCCTCTCCTATTCCATCCGAACCTTGTTTGTCCTATTTCCATAGGCTCCTCAATCCTCTCTTCTCGACTAGTTCCTATTTCTCGTCCCACTCTCAATCTAAATCTACGTCTCAAATTTTCCTCTTGTACCGCTATATCTACAGCTTGTGATAACCTCTCAGGGTTTTCCCTCATCAGCTTAAATTTCAGTCCATCTGATTTTATACCATCTACAAAAATCCCGACCAACATCCTCTCCACCTCTTCTCCTCGTACATTCTGTCCTAAGAATGCTTCTTCAGCCAGGTTAATCAACCTATCGCTGAACAATTGTACAGTTTCTCCAGTGTTTTGTTTGGACTGTCTTAACACCGAAAACGCATGTTGTGGGTCCGTTATTTCCGCGTACTTATGGGCTAAATCGTCCTTGAACTGCTCCCATGTCTCATCTACCCTAGCCTCTAATTTTCTTCTGATATGATCAGAAACCGGTTCTGTTGCTGCCTGATAAGCAAGTTTCATTTTCTCTTCATCTGATGCTGACACCAAATATGCATATTTCTCTATTGAAGTTATCCACTTCTTAAAATCTTTTGCCTGTCCGCTAAATTTAACAATTTCAGCTGCCATTCCTTGTTTTTTCATGACTGTGTTGAGTTTATCTATTACTGTTCCTACCCCCGTCAAAACTTGTGCCAGTGAACCTTCTTCTGCCATGCTGAAATATTTTACTATACACTTATACAATCAAATTCACATTTATAATGACTTATCTAAATAGTCTTATTAAAAAAAATGTTCTCTTAGCAGTTATATTTTAATTAATTACCATCTTGATCCAAGAGAAGCGTGGATTTACGTATGTTCGTTGAAAGTTTTCCTTGTCACGGTTCACGTATAACCCAAACGTCTGGAGTTCGTATCACTTATTGGCCATCCAACCGATAACGTGACTTCAATGATGTCCTTCTTCTAACGTCTCAGGTTTCGCCACTTTCACTTTCAGCTCCTGGTCGAGCCCCTACCAGACTTGATATTTTCTTTTCACCCGATAACAGGGCACATCTAGGCGCCGTCTTGAAAAACTGGTCTAGCTCAATAAAGCGATTTGAATTTGGGTCCCCTCTTCAGCAGGTCGGCAACCCAGTTTGCCCAACCACCTTCGAGGGTTCCCTATCGATATATTCGCTTTTGTTGAAAAACATTCTGATTTATTAGAGCAACCACAAGTGAAATTTCTTCGTACTTTCCAACCAAAGGAGCAATTGGCTTAATTCTTCAGGCACCCAAGGTCACGATTCAATGAACATAACGGCTTTGAGTTCGCTCTGAGTAGTCTTGATACAAAGAAGATAACCGCTCTCTCAGAACAACATTTCCATTTAATTCAAGTTGTTTATATCCGTTTTGAGATTTCTTTGCTCCTGGACCTGGACAAATCTTAGCATGTGACTGGCTGACCTTCGAACACAATGCAAGGTTACCAACGGCTGTAATACTGGCAGGTCAAACTTTATAATATTTTTGACAAGAATCCCGTTACTTCAAATAGTTATGATGAGAACAGCTTATCAACACTCCATAGGCAATCATGTTACGTAGATGGCTCTATTCACAATCTTGATATATATGCCTTTAATTTCGATAGTGTCCGAAAAATGTTGAAATTTTGACTTTCTTACTCGATTAAAATGGTCCGATGGAACTTTTTGTTTAGATGAGTATCTAAAATTTTCAAGAGAAACTCAAATACTATAGACTGACATCAAGAGTGACTTTCTTACTTCACATTGTACCCGCGACATCCAAGTAAAATCGGATCCTGTGTGCGGCTCCATTTAATCCACCTGTAACAATGCGTGTATACAGTGGATCAACAAGTTCAGTTAGGTTATTTTAGAACAGGCTTTATTGGTACATGGTGGTTGATACAAAATCTCGATACAATCAAGTATGATGTTGACTTCTCTTCCCTCGTCCTTGGTGTTAACTAACCACCCAACAACAAGCCACGTCACGACTTGAGTATCCTTCTAGCTGTTCTATCTTGATGCTCAAGCGTGCTGTAGGCTTGCACACCTAAGCTGATACAGATATGATATTCATTCTGCTACAATACAAAACCCACAACATAATGATAATGACCTTTTTGTATGGATATATTGTGTCAGCCATTCTTGACTGTTGCATACAAGAGTATTATTTTGCATTGATTCTCATCATCAACATCCTCATCATCATGTATCTTGCCGATTGTCGTCGGCGATTATACTTATCCACATCGTGTGATCTCACTCGGCTTGTGTCAGGTCGTGTGGATCCCTCAAGGATGTCACTATTTTTCTCTCGCTGCCTTCCTCTGTCTCTTTCAATTTGTCATAAAATGTTTTCTATTTTATTCTTATGTGACCACAAACTGATGAGTGCTTATTTCTAACATTTGTGATAAGTTGTTCCTGTGACTTTGCCTCCCTTAACATCCAGATTACCATTGTAGATCTCCGAGAAATTCTCATCATATTTAATCAATGTGCTTGCGCTGTGTACTCGTGTAAACATCGATGTCAGCTGTTCTGTGTGCTGTATGTTTTTATACTGTCTAGACTCTGATCGCCGGCCTCTCTTCCTGAGGGGTTACAACACTTTCTCCGTAATCCCGTTTATCACGCAGTCTCGTAGCGGGAGAGAACTGGGAGCGGTTCGACCCCCGCTGGTGACTTGCGGGATACTGAGCCGGCCGCTCAGAAAGCAATGGCAAACCACTGAGCGTAATCTTGCCAAGAAATCAACAGACAGCTGAAAGATGCTGCTGTTGACAGCGATGTCCTGTAAAGGATATGCAAAAAAAAAAAAAAAGACTGATCACGCTTTATATGTGTCCGTGCTTAATTGCATATCTCCACGTTTCTCTCGTTTACAACAATTTCCAGTTACAGTAATGAATATAATAGTGAGACCAACAGTCAATCATTCTCTCTTTGGCACCTTGCCGTCTAGATAGACGATAGTTTGTTACATTGTGATTCAAAACGGCATAATAACTGCACCCCACGACGGTAGCGAATGTGACTGATTAGTTCAATTCGCGCTGTTAATGTTAGTTCGCAATGGATGCATGTTAACACAAGGTCATTATCGCTATCACGTACCATTTTACGTCTAACGCGCTCAGTATGTGACTTATCTGCGATCACTTTCTCCTTTGTTTTTATTCCATTTCTGATGTTTGCCCTCCATGCAACACGTTCAGCGACGACTTGTTCCCTCTGTGCATTATCAATGCGTGTATCAATCATGTCTCGCTTACACACATCTTTATATCGTAGTAGAGGCCGACCCTGAGATCTTTTACCCATCTGTAATTCACCAAACAATATGTCCTTTGGTATTCTACCATCATCCATCCTACTAACGTGTCCTATGCATATAAGTCACTGAAGACTGAGCATGGAATACACCGTCACCCAACCTGATCTTTCCAATACTTCAGTACTTGTGATTTTGTCTTGCCACTTAATACCAAGTATTCTTCGCAGACACCGCATATGAAAGCTGTTTATACATTTCTCTTGATGTGAGTAAGATGACCAGGTTTCACTGCCATAAAGAAGAGTACTAAGGACACATGCTTGATAGTCAAGGACTTTTGTTTTGGCAGCAAGCTTCCTATTCTTCGAGACACTGTTTGTTAACATATTCAATGTTGTTGCTGCCTTACCAATCCTCATTTTGATTTCCAGATCAAGTGATAATTTGCTATTTACCTCTGATCCTAAATATGTAAAATGGTCTATTGTTTCCAGTTTGGCGTGGTCAATAAAAATTGATGAAACCCCATGTGCACCTCGTGACATAAT
Organism: Cepaea nemoralis; assembly: GCA_014155875.1. Classification (NCBI taxonomy): domain Eukaryota; kingdom Metazoa; phylum Mollusca; class Gastropoda; order Stylommatophora; family Helicidae; genus Cepaea; species Cepaea nemoralis. Next base: position 15,624 of record JACEFZ010020920.1, on the reverse strand, counting down.
TTGTGTATTATTTTTTTGCTAATTGTTAAACGAAATTCAGAACAAGCATTGGTGAATGCAGATAGTAGATGTAATTCTTTCTCAGAGTGTATCGTAATTGTAGCATCATTTGCAATCAGCGACTCTCGTATCAGTATTCTCTTAATTTTGGTATTGCCTTCAATCTCGGAACATTTTAGAGGCCGCCATCTTAGCGCAAGTGAATGTATATATCACCATCTTGATCACGAAAGGCATCATATGAAAAGTATATTCCAAAGAGGGTGGGAGCTAGTACGCATCCTTGCTTAACTACACTCTTATTTTCAAACACTTCTGAAGTAGCACCATCAAACTTTATTATGCCATTCTCGCCTGTGTGAAACGATTCCACAATGGACAGAAGAGTTGGTGGGCAGCCAATCTTCTTTAGTGCCTTGAACAGGCTCTCACGACTGATCAAATCAAATGCCTTTGTGAGGTCGATGAAGGCAATTAACAGTGGTTGATTCTGTTCACGGCATGTTTCTTGCATTTGTCGCAATGAGAATATCATATCAATGGTAGACCGGGTCTGTCGGAAGCCGCACTGTGATTCGGAGTAGACTTGATCTCCCATAACTTGATGTCTGTGCAGAACAAATCTTTCCCAACAATACACAGGAGTGAGATTACCCCTATAGTTGTTACAGCCACTCCGATCCCCCTTCGTCTTGTGCTGTGTTATGATGCATGAATCTTTTAAATACTGTGCGACTTGTCCTTCTTGCCAGCATAGCTCTATTAGCTGTGGATCTTTAGAGTTAATGTGTCTTGTCCACTCCTGATAACCTCTATCGGAATCCCATCCTGACCTGGAACCTAGCCAGATGCAAGTGCATTAATAGAACACTTTACTTCTGTTATGGTGGGAAGTATTTTCATGTGGTCAAGAGTTGGCAGGGCCTCTATAACGTTGTTTGGTCTCGCTTGAGTAAAGCTCCAAATAGTGCTCTATCCATCTATCTATCTGCTGTTTCTTATCAGCGATGATTTCTCCAGAGTAAGTTTTCAGTGATGCACTACTTTTGTTCATTGGACCACTGGCTTTCTTTATCTCTGCATTCACGCTTCTGATGTCTTCCTTATCACTTGGGATTTGAATGGACTCACATAACGGGATCCGATAGTCATTTCCACACTGCCTGGTAGCCTTTTGCACATCCTTCCTGGCTTGCTTCAGCTCACTGAGAGTGTTACGCGTTGTTCTCGCCTTGTTTCTTAAGACAGCTATCTTCTTTTTATCAATCAAGGGCTGCAGTGGCTGGTTTGCCGCAAACCAGTTCTGCCTCGTGTGATCCACAGTGGCATGAACCTTTACTGCTATTATATAAAGTTTCTTTAAGTGTACCCAATAATTCACTTGCTATAGAATTGTCTGACATATCAGTGAAAGCGTCTTCAAGTTGCTTTTGGAACTCAAAGCACTTATAAGGATCGTGGGTTTAATAATATTAATCCTAGGGCTAGATTTGTGTTTAGCTGTGTAGATTATCTTTGGTTGCAGTCTACCCCTCGCAACAACCAAAGAATGATCCGTATCAAGTCAGCACTGTGGTAACTTCGAGTTAATGATGTTTGGTTCATATGCTGTCTCCGTGTGATGATGAAGTCCAGCTGATGACAATGGTCAGATCTTCGGTGTTTCCATGTGACCTTATGTCGCTCTTTTGTTTTGAAAAAGCAGTTTGCAATACATAGGTCGTTTCTGTTGCAATGCTCCAGCAGTCTTTGCCTATTGCCATTCAAGTGACCGATGTTGTATTTTTCAAAGCACACTGCCATGAACTCGAGTCCTTGCCCACACAAGCATTACCATCATCGAGTATATACATGTAGTCAGATTGTGGTACTGCCTTGATAACAGAGTCAAAATCCTCATAGAATGAATCCTTCACATCATCCGAAGAAGTGATGGTGCAGTGATAACAGCGACAAAATCGCAAGTGGTTGCCAAGTGCAGAGATAATAATCTTTAATTTCCGCCAGCTGGAACTTCACTCAATAACAATAGTGACGTTTTCGCTGCAAAGCCCACTTCATGTTGTCTGTTTACTTCCTTCCCTCTACCTTTCCAAAAAGGCGTATTAGTTTCCCTGAGTGACCCTTCCTCAGCGAAGCGAGTCTCCTGCAGGCCAGCAATATCAATGTTAAGACAATTGAGTTCGGCATCAATCACAGCCGTTTTTCTCACATTGTCAGTATTGGTCAAGTCAGTGGGAAATCCTGGACACATGGTTCTCACGTTCCTGGCTGCAAGCCCTAGCTTGAGGTTTCTATTGTTTTCTTTTTATTAGCACCTGATACATTGGTTTTACAGCCTGCAATTCAGATTTTGTCCTAGCCCCAAGCACCAATTGAAGCAGGCAGGCTGTGGCGGATCCCAATTGGCCGGGGATTGCCCAGCTTGAGGCTGGCGATAGCTGAGCAGTGACACTTATATGTGTCTCCCACCGTCGGAGGAAACGCATGGTGCCCCAGGTCTACGCCAATTGACAAGAACTTATAACCCGTAACTTCTACCTCTCGCTTTGATTCCGAGGCAGGTTGAGACCAGGGATGGAGTTTACCTCTCCTTAGCACAAAGCCTGGGCTGACAAATATAGACTTGTATTGCCCATGCAGAATGATCACTCATTCGGCCTGCCTAGTTCACTCCAGACGGAAGATAACACAAATACATCTGGAACAAGACAAGCCCACAGGAGCTGCAGACTCAGCAAAGCAATGCTCTAACTGTCCACCTGTCGGAGCTTCGATCCTAGACCAGCTGTCAACCAAGGCTTAGGGCCTGGTCTGCCCTGCCATGACATTTTGTCTTTCGGTTGCATTTCCTCGCTCCAGGATAAGGCTTGTACCCTCCAAATTGCCCTCCTGAGCCTGAAGCCGTTGACACAATGCGGGGTGTCGGGTTTGGTAAGCGCCGCCCAACATTCGGTGCTAACAGAAAGCAGGTAGTACCGTCTACTGTCAAATGGTAGCTCAGTCATATCTGACTAAGGCCGCGCTCGCTGGCTGAGGGGTTAGCAGCCTTCTCCGTAACCCCGAATACTCTCGTGGTTGACGTGAGCGTACGAGAATTGGAATCGGTTCGAGTCGTGCAATTGACTTATGAGAGTATGGAGCCGGTCGCTCAGAAAGCAATGGCAAACTACTGAGCGTAATCTTGCCAAGAAATCAACATACAGCTGAAAGATGCTTATGTTGACAGCGATGTCCTCTAAGGGATTTGTAAAATATTCTTTTTTTTAAATTCCACACAGACCCGGGACTTTCGACGCTAACACCATCAAGTCTTTCACCGCTAACGATTTCCAAGGACAACAAAACTGTCAGGTCAGCTACGAACATGTCGAGCCATTCGTCTTCTTTATCAACTGGCCCAACTGTAAACAGTCGACACAATAAGGGGTAATAACCAGTGTTCACATCTATCCGTGTTAGCGAGTAGTATGTTCAGTCATGATTGCGACCATGGCGCGTTGAGCGTGTTAGCGAGTAGTATGTTCAGTCATGATTGCGACCATGGCGCGTTGAGCGTGTTAGCGAGTAGTATGTTCAGTCATGATTGCGACCATGGCACGTTGAGCGTGTTAGCGAGTAGTATGTTCAGTCATGATTGCGACCATGGCACGTTGAGACAGTGCATACGCTGTCTTCCTCGTCTTCTTCTGCCACTTGGCCTAGTGCAGTCATCAGGTGATCACCATCCCCCATTCTTCTGTACAGCTCGATGAGCTTGGCATTGCTTAAATGAGTGTGGGTTGCTCAGCTGTTTAGGCATCTGTCTCTCTCTTCCTCTATCACTGTCTTCATCGATCTCTACATTCATATGTCTTTATCCTCCTTTATGTCCTGGCTTCATTGATCTTTGTATTCACATGTCTCTATCTTCCACTGTCGTCATGCGCCTCTATCTTAACCCGTCGCTCTTTTCACATGTCACTATCTTCCTATGTCTTCATCTTCCCCTATGCACGCGCATGTGCCTGATTGAGTGTAAAAGTGAGTGAGTGTGTGTGGACATATGTGTGAGAGATTTAGTTAGAGAATGAGTGAATCTGAGAGAGTGGGTGTGTTGTGTGTCTGCCTGTCTGTGTGATAGAGTGTGAAAGTTAGTGAGTGAGTGTGAGTTAGAGAGTCAGCGAGTAAATGAATGAGTAAGGGAGCGTGAGTGAGTGAGAGAGAATTTGTGGGTATGCGTGTATGTGCGTGAATGAGTGAGTGTGAGAGCGAGTGAGTGTGTAAAAGAGAGAGCGTGGGTGAATGAGAGAGTGCATGAGAAAGTGTGATGTATGTGTGTGCATGTCTGCATGTGTGTATGGGTGTATATGTGTGTGTACAAGTGTGTATCTATGTGTGCCTTTCTGTAGTATGTCTGTACGTGTGTTAAGGTGTGCGTTCATGTGTTTATATGCGGTTACATGCATGTGCGTGTCTATATGGGTGTATGGATGAGTGTGTGTGTGTGTGTGTGTGCTCGTGTATGTATTGTATATCTTTGTGTGTGTGTGTAAGTGTGCATGAATGCAGTGTATGCGAGGGAGTGTATATTCGGGTGTTATGTTAGTACGTGTGCGTAAGTATATGGATGTGTGTAGGTGTGTGTATGTGCGTGGGTATTTGTGTGTATTTGCGTGTGTGTGAGTGTGTGTATGTACATGTGTGTGAGAGAGAAGAGGGAGAGAGAGAGAGAGAGTTGAGCACACGCATGTCATCTAACATGCTGCTCCATATGTTTTGTGTATTCTCATTTTCATATTATCATTTTGATGCACTTGATTTTAACATGTATAAAATGAATTCATGTAAATTACTGTAAAGTAAGTGAGAGAGTTAGTGAGTGTGAGTGAGAGAGAGAGAGAGAGAGAGAGAGAGAGAGAGAGAGAGAGAGAGAGAGAGAGAGAGAGAGAGAGAGAGAGAGAAAGAGAGAGAGAGAGAGAGTGAATGAACGTGGGGGAGGTTTAGTGGGTGGGGGATGTGTTGGTGGCTGCGGGATATGAGGGTGGATGGGTAATGTGTCTCACAACATTGCAATATGCACTGTTTATGTTTACAACTTTCATTTGTTAATTTTTTTTTTCTCATGTGAATGTATCATGCGTAATATGCACTTGTTATGCTTACAAAATCCATTTGACAATGTTTTCTTCCAATATGTTAATGTAACATGCACATTTGATGAATGAAAGATGAGTGATTGAAAGTGCCGAATGTAAGACGGGCCTGCGTGCCCAATTTGTTACCCTTTTAAAATAAAGTTTGTTCGTTCGTTCGTTCATTCGTTCGCTCGTTCGTTCGTTCTGTCTTCCTCTGTCACTGTCTCATTTATCTCTGTATGCATATGTCTCTATCTTTCTCTGTCTTAATGTTTCTCTATCTTCATCCGTCTCCCTCTTCATATGTCACTATCTTCCTCTGTCTCCATTTTCATCTGTCTTAATCTTTATCTGTCTTCATCCGTCTCTGTCTTCATCGGTCTCTGTCTTAATCTGTCTCAGTCTTCATCTATCTCTGTCTTCTCTGTCTCTGTCTTCATCTGCCTCTGTCCCATGCCTTAATAATGAATATATTTGATATTGTTGATATTCTCAGTTAGCCTTGAATGATGTTTGAATGAAATAATGTATAAAAGAGAGCGATAGAAGGGCAGAATATTAGACGGGCCTGAGTGCCAAATTCTTAACTCTTTGAAAATAAAGTATGTTAATTCGTTCATTCGTTTGTTCGTTCTGTCTGTATCTGCCTATGTTTTCCTTTTTCTGTGTCTTCATCTGTCTCTATCTTTGTCTCTGTCTTCATCGGTCTTTGTCTTCATGCGCCTCTCGTGTATAGTACACTTAGCCATATGAGAGCACAGTAAGGAAGCTCAATATTATGAGATATATGGGGAGAACAACGTGGATGTGTAGAAGGCAAAGGTGCACCAAATGTCGCGTATTTATTTATTAGCATGCATACACACTGAACACGAGCATGCACGAAAATGGACACATGTCATTACAGACACATGGGACTTGAGGATGCAGGGAGCAGGAGACATGTTCTGAAAGAGAAACACTTGTCATTGGCGCGTGATGAGAGCGCGGTCTGCATGCTTGTTCAGGCGTCTAAGAAATAAGCACATGAATGCACAAGACGACAAATGCAATCTGTCAATTGTGCAGGGACACCAGCTTCAGGGTGAACATTGACACCAGCTTCAGGGTGAACATTGACACCAGCTTCAGGGTGAACATTGACACCAGCTTCAGGGTGAACATTGACACCAGCTCAAGGGTGAACATTGACACCAGCTTCAGGGTGAACATTGACACCAGCTCCAGGGTGAACATTGACACCAGCTCCAGGGTGAACATTGACACCAGCTCCAGGGTGAACATTGACACCAGTTCCAGGGTGAACATTTGCCAGCAGATTCAGGGTGCACATTGACACGGGTAGTGGGATGTAGTGCTCCTTGAGCAATGGCGGGGGAAAGTCAACTTCCCTGAAGTGTACTTCAAATGATTTCACATTGGTTGACATCATAGACAGAAATATATTGCGGAAAGCCTTTGATAACAATTCATTCATTCTCTCAGTGGAATGTCCTTTGTAGAATCTCGCTCCTATATCAACCTTCCTGAAAACGTAGCGGTCATAAAAATGATGCCCCGCGTCCCATACACTCTTCTGGAGATCATTTGCCACATCCTGCAGCAATCTTCTTCTCCTTGGTCTTCCTCTTCCTGTCTTCCTTCATTATTGCTCCCTCAAACTGTTATGACGTTTCAAGTGACCAAAATATTTCATGTGTATGTATTGTATCGTCTTACGTAGCCAACTGTCTTTAATATTTATATCTTGTCGTATGGATGCATTTGTTCTAGTCTCTTTCCGAGATATTCTTAGAACCCGTCTATAACATTTATATTCAAAGACGTATGCGCTGTTCAGCTTATTTAGTAAGTGTCCAGGTTATACAGGTAAACAATATAAAATGACACAAAGTAGTGCAGCTTTACATAACGGAATTAAGACACATACAAGATGTTGCGGCGGTTAGCCTTCATCAGCAAACAAACACATTCACAAACAGAACATACAGTCAAGGAGATCTCCTGTGACTACATCAGAAGGTGACGACAGGACGAGAAGAACAAAAAGATGAAAAAATGAAAGTAATGAAGAGAAAATGAGAATTGAAAAAAATGTTTAATATTCACCTCACAGTTCCGATCTGTAAGCAACTGAGAAAATCTCCGATGTATTCTTTTTTATATCCGGTGATAGGAGTTACGGTTCAGTGAGCACATTGAAAGAAGGGGTCGGAGGCAGGAGGGCAGGAAGATAACTAGTCTGGTAGGGGTATCTGAGCTATCTCAATGGATGTACTAACGAAGCAGGGGGGGGGGGGGAGGGGCGCGCAAGCATGATGGTGGTACTAACCAAAATCCCATTATCTACTCATATATGTTATTATGAGGTGAGTCCTAAAGTCTGGGGGGACTGATATGCGTGAACGCACATACATACATATACACCCCTCAACAGACATAATGCTAGTATATATGGGCATGTGCAAGGTATATATAAGAAGAGAGAGAGAGAGGTGGAGGGAAAGAAAGAGAGAGAGGTGGGTATTGTTACTGTTCCCTATTAACCACGTATTATAAGATCATATCGCCCAATGCTTATGTTATCGGGGTGTATAAGATCCATCCACTGGTAATACACATGATGTGGGTAGGCACAGAGAAGCAAGATGTTTGTAGAGAGAGAGAGAGAGAGAGAGAGAGAGAGAGAGAGAGAGAGAGTGAGAGAGAGACAGAGAGAGAGAGAGAGACAGAGTTAGAGAGAGAGAGAGAGAGAGAGAGAGAGAGAGAGAGAGAGAGCGGAGCAGTGCCTGCGACATACCCCATGAAAAATACGGAGTAGGTAGGTCTATAAATACGAGGCTTCACTCATACTGTACCCTATGAAATAGAGTCAGTAAGGTTGATTGTTATACAACGTATTTTAGGATCAAATCACCCAGTGCTTGTATTATTGGGGCTGTATAAGATCCGACCACCAGCAATATACATGGCATAGGTAGGTATAGAGAAACAAGATTGTGGAGAGAGAGAGAGAGAGAGAGAGAGAGAGAGAGAGAGAGAGAGAGAGAGAGAGAGAGAGAGAGAGAGAGAGAGAATAGTGCCTGCGACATACCACATGAAGTATGCGGAGTAGGCCGGTCTACAAATACGAGGCTTCACTCGTACTGTTCCCTATGAAATAGAGTCAGTAAGGTTGATTGTTATACAACGTAATTGAGGATCAAATCACCCAGTGCTTGTGTTATTGAGGCTGCATAAGATCCGACCACCAGCAATACACATGGCATAGGTAGACACAGTGAAGCAAGATTGTTGAGAGAGCGAGAAAAAAAGGGGAGGGGAGAGACAGAGAGATAGAGAGAGAGACAGAGAGAGAGGGTTGGTAGGTGTATGTTGCAATGGGAAAGATGCATGTTTTTAAACTTCAAACGTTTGTTGGTATACCTGTCTTACGCCAAAATTTATTCGGTTTTGAAGAGCAATATATATTAGTCTTTTAATTTCTTTCATTGTGTCAATATTATCAACATCAACGTCTGTTCAAGGATATTGGGCCGTGTCGGACAGAGTTCTACTAGTTAAATTGAGTGGCAGACCTTTTAACATAAATGTTATTCAAGTATATGCCCCAACAGGAGAGTCCAGTGAAGATAGTGTAGAGGAATTTTATAATGACATAGAGTCTGCCTTAAAGAAATGTAAAAATTCAGAAATAAACATCATAATAGGGGACTTCAATGCAAAAGTAGGAAATCAAGGGGATAGATACACAGTAGGAAACTATGGTTTAGGAGAGAGAAATGAAAGAGGATACAGACTAGTAGAGTGGGCAAAAGAACAGGAAATGATTGTAGGAAACACCTGGTTCAAGCAACACCCTAGAAGATTATGGACCTGGAGGAGTCCTGATAGCAGGATTAGAAACCAGATTGACTACATTCTCATTAGCAGAAGATTTAGAAACGCGCTAACAGTAGCAAAAACAGTTCCCAGTGCTGATTGTTATAGTGACCACAGACTACTCACAGGAACATTGAGGATAAAGTTGAAGAAAGTCAAGTATACAACAGGGAACACTAAATATGATTTGTGTACATTGAGTAATGACAAGGAAATACAAAACAAGTTCAACATAGAAGTACAGAACATGATTTGAAATATTGTCTGATCTAGAGATCCTATTCCAGGATCTGGATGATCAATGGGAAATGTTAAAGAATTCAATCAATGTGGCTGCAGAAAAAAACTATTCCAAAATTAAAGAAGGTGGGTGGTAAGAAATGGATAACAGAGTAAATTTTACACTTAATGGAAACAAGAAGACTCAACAAAAATAATCCTGCCAAATATGAAGAAATTCACAGACAAGTAAGAATATTATGTAGGAAGGCAAAAGAATCATGGCTTGAGGAAAAGTGCTTAGAAATTGAAAAACAACACAACAGTCAAAATACCAAATTAGTGCACACAAGAATTCAGGAACTTACTAATAAAAGAACAAGTACATCAACAGGCTGTCTAAAAGCTAAAGATGGCAAAGTCATAATAGAAAAAGATCAGATTCTACATGTATGGACAGATTATGTGAAAGACCTGTATAATGATAACAGAGAGGAACAGTATGCTATTAGATTTAATAATGAAGGACCAGCAATTTTAAAGATGGAGGTTCAAAATGTTCTTAAGCATATGAAAGCTGGCAAGGCCCCCGGTGCAGATAACATCACAACAGAAATGATTAGAGCTCTAGAAGAATTTGGACTAGAGCAAGTCACTAGACTGCTGAACACATTATATGATACTGGAGATGTACCTTCTGAATTATGTAATTCTGTATTTATTGCAATCCCAAAGAAATCAGGAGCCTTAGAATGTGATCAACATAGAACAATTAGTATAATGAGTCACATCACAAAGATTTTGTTACGAATTATCATGCAAAGAGTGAGGAAGAAAATACAACCTGAAATAGGGGAAGAACAATGTGGTTTTGTAGAAGGAAAGGGTACAGTAAATGCTGTGTATATGCTGCGAACAGTTATTGAACGTGCTTTAGAAGTAAACAAGGATATACATCTTTGCTTTATTGACTACACAAAGGCTTTTGATAGAGTTAGACATGTCAACATTGTGGATATGCTTGCAGATCTACAAATTGATGGGAAAGACATTAGACTTATAAAAACATATATTGGAAAGCAACAAGCTGCCATAAGGATTGATAATGAAGTAGGACAATACCAACCTATTAAGAGAGGTGTTAGGCAGGGATGTGTAATGTCTCCAGATCTTTTTTCCCTATACAGTGAAAATATTTTCAGAAATGTAGAAGACCTAAATGGAATCAGCATTGGAGGACGAAACATAAATAACATTAGATATGCAGATGATACAGTATTAATTGCAGACAATGCACAGGATCTGCAACAATTAGTAGACGCTGTGGTTGTACACAGTGAGCAGCTGGGGTTGGAATTAAATGTGATATGATTCCATATTAGTTTTATCTGTGTGTATTATCTTTGTTTATTATTATTATTATTATTATTATTATTATTAGTAGTAGTAGTAGTAGTATTAGTAGTAGTAGTAGTAGTAGTAGTAGTAGTAGTAGTAGTAGTAGTAGTAGTAGTAGTAGTAGTAGTAGTAGTAGTAGTAGTAGTAGTAGTAGTAGTAGTAGTAGTAGTAGTAGTAGTAGTAGTAGTAGTCTCTCATCTCATCTCATCATGTTCCTCTTGTACCTTGCGGTGTCGAGGTGAAGTATAAACTTCGTGAGAGTGCCCGATTATGGGCTTCATATATCGACATTCCCATGGATTCTGCTATTCCCTCCGTCTAACGTCTACGTGGTCGGCCTCTTCCTCTGTTTCCATCTGGTCTGTACATCATTGCTTGTTGTGGCATGCTGTTGACTGGTAACCTACTTGCATGGCCAAACCATTTGACTTGCTGCTTTCTAATATAATCTAGTGCTGCTTTAACCCACACTTTAGTCCTGATTTCTTCATTTCTGATCTTATCTCTTCTTGATACGCTGAGTATTCTTCTCAGGAACCTCATTTCGTTGTTGTGATTTTTCTTTTCTCTTTTTCTGTCATTGTCCAGGTTTGGCATTGGTAGCACTAGAGTTGGTAGGAAGATTGTGTTGTAAAGTGCTTTCTTAGTAGTTATTGATACATGTTTGTTCTTTAGTATTGGTGCCATTTGTCCAATGATTTGATTTGCCTTATTGCACCTATTTTCGATCTCGTCTTCTGATCTGCCATTTGATGATATTATACTTCCTAGGTACTTGGAACTCTTTACTTGTTTCAAGGGATGTTCGTTTAGGTGAATTGTTGTTGTTTGTTCTTCTTTAGTTATAGTCATTACCTCTGTTTTGCTTGTGCTAATTTTCATGTTATGTTCCCTACACATTTCGTTTAGACTACTCATGTGGTCTTGTAATTCAGCTTCTGATTTTGCTATTAGTGCTTGGTCGTCCGCAAACAGGAGTTCTCTAATGGTTAGACTTGCAGATGGTTCTTCTTCTGTGTTCTCGTCATGCGGTATTCTTGCTGTCTTTGCTTGGCTGGTTTCTTTACATATGTTGTCTACATATGTTATGAACAAGAGAGGGGACAGGACACAACCTTGTCGTACTCCAGACACTCACTCTACAGATCCATCAGCTAATAGAGCTATGCTGGCTAAAAGGATGACTGGATAAGCTGGCAAAGATTAGTTTCATCTTCGTGCCAGGTCATGCGGGAGTACAAGGAAATGAGCGGGCTGACAAGCTCGCAGGCGAGGCTACTGTGGAGGGCGGACGCGCCATGGACCAGGCTGACATTCTGAATGCTCTACGAGAAGTGAGACTTTTGCGAGAACCAAGTGATGACTGTGAATCTACAACAATGGCCAGACTGCGGGAGCAGCAAATTAAAAGAGGGGTGGCCAAACAAGAACACTACGCAGGAAGCCAAAGAAGATTGATAAACCAACACAGAACTGGCGTCGTTAGCCGCTACGCGCTGCGGGATTTGCTGAGGAGGGGATCCGAGCACTTATGGACTGAATGGTTCGATGTGCAACGAGGATGATCTGTCGACTAACTAACTAACTAACTAACTCCAGATCTTATAGTGAACGGTTCTGAGTGTCCTCCAGTTGCTCTCACTATGCATTCATTGTTGTTGTATAAACTTCTACATAGGTTTGTAAGATGTGTACTCACTCCATATTGTTTAAGGATAGTAGTAGTAGTAGTAGTAGTAGTAGTAGTAGTAGTAGTAGTAGTAGTAGTAGTAGTAGTAGTATTAATATTCGTCCACCCTGTTATTCGCCACTGTGGCCTCGGCCTCGAACCTACCCACACGAAACTATTGTAGATATCTCAAGCAATTCCGCCCATTCCTCCACATTTTACTCAATTCTGTTTGTACTGATCTTTTCCAGAGATTTCAACAGGTTTTCGGTTTTCCTCTCTTTAATTTCCCCTGATACAATGATATGATCATGATATTATTCCCAGGTTTTCTCCATGTGTGCCATGCCCACCGCCATCATATTTTCTTTACCTTATGATTGACTGGCATTTGCTTATTCTTTCTCTCCATGAGCTCTGCGCCCGTGATTGTCTAATACCATTTTAATAATTGTATCGTGCATTCTATTCCTTCTAATTTGAATTCTATTCCTTCACATGTGCATGCTATTCCTTCTATCTTGCATGCTATTCCTTATATCCTGCATGATATTCCTCATATTGTATATGGCTAGACACTAGCCTGCCGTCACGTTTGTCAGAGGTTCGATTATCACTTGGGTAGCTGTGAATGTTCACAATAAACATGGGCGGCCGGGTGGACTCGGCTTACCAGGTGATGATTGGGCAGCAAGGGTGGCCGGCGTGACATAGACCGCATCACATACGTGACACAGACCGTCCCGCACACGTGACACAGACCGCCCCACACACGTGACACAGACTGTCCCACACATGTGACACAGACCGTCCCACACATGTGACACAGACCACCCCACACACGTGACACAGACCACCCCACACACGTGACACAGACCGTCTCACTTATGTGGCACAGATCACCTCACACAAGTGACATAGACCGCCTCACACAAGTGACACAGATCGTCTCGCACACGTGACAAAGACCCCCACGTGACACAGCCCGCCTCTCACACAGTGACATAGACTGTCTCACACACGTGACACATACCGCCTGACACACGTGACACATACCGCCTCACACACGTGACACAGGCCGCCTCACACACGTAACACACATCTCCTCATACACGTGACACAGACTGTCTCACACACGTGACACATACCGTCTCATACACGTGACACATACTGCCTCACACACGTGACAAAGACCGCCTCACACACGTGACACAGACCGCCTCACACGCGTGACACAGACTGCCTCACACGCGTGACACAGAACGCTTCACACACCGGACACAACCGCCTCACACACGTGACAAAGACATCCTCACACACGTGTCACAGACCGCGCCACACACACACGTGATACAGAGCGCCTCACACACGTGACACAGACCGCCTCACACACGTGACACAGACCGCCTCACACACGTGACCCGTTGGGTCTGTAGAAATGTGGATCCAGACATACATGCTCAATGGGGCTTTTGTGTGGACACGGGATCTGTGCTGCCTGACAATGTGTATGTAGATATTCTGTTGACGTGTGATGTCTGTCTAAAGAACATACCTTACACTAAAGTATTAGCTTGTGAATATTGCAGCATCTATACTAATTTTGTCAGTGTTTCATTTCTTAGGCGTGAGCTATTTTATTTTTATTTTCGAGACAACAGTAGCTGTTGTCGCTATCTCCTCTTAATGCTTTTTCTAAGTTGCCGATATCTGACGAAACAATCTCTCTACTCTTTCACGCAAGATATGTCGTATTATCTTGGGTAAAACCACATTTCTTTATTGAAAAACAATGTCTGGCCTGTATACTTCTATTGATGCTGACACTGTGAATACTTTTCTTTATTCTGTAATTTAAATAATGTTGAGGTTTAGAAGCAAGAAGCCAAGAATGGATGTTGATAAACTGCGTTCATGATGCTGTGTTATTACAGCAACGGGAATCAAACGACGCTACTCTCACGTGTAACACAATATTGGATGAAATACCTGTAGGGGCGCCTGAGAAGCCCTCACTTGCGCCGTACAAGATCAAGCACCAGGGACTGCGGTAAGGCCCATGCTGAATGTGATCACATTTCCAAATGTCTTTAATTTATTCCATAGAAAGCGGTAGAGTTCTGAAGAGGACATCCACTTAGACTGGTCAACTGACACATGAACAGTATAGGTCTTACAGCTAGACTAGACAAATAACAATAAAAATTAGATGGCATCAAGCTAGACTGGGTAATTAAAGTATGAACAGTAGAGGTCAATAAAAGTCATCGGGATGTACAATGCAACTAGCAAATGAACACCGAGATCATGCAGCTAGACTTTGTTACTGAACAATGACACTATAAATAATACAACTAGACTGGGCAACTGACAAACGAACAGTATACATCAACGGTATTGTATGTACAGTTCACAATATATCAGTGGTATATCAGCGGAATATAGAGTACTGTCATATTATGACTGAGCTACCGTATGGCAGTAGAAGGCACTACCTGCTTTCTGTTAGCGCCGAACATTGGGCGGCGCCTACCACACCCGACACCTCACATTTTGCCAACGACTTCGGGTGGAAGAGCGCAATTGGGAGGGTACAAGCCTTATCCTGCTGCGAGGAGTTGCAAGTTAACGACAAAAAGTATTGGCAGGGCAGACCAGGGCCTAAACCTTGGTTGGCAGCAGGTCTAGGATCGAAGCTCCGACAGGCAGACAGTTAGAGCATTGCTTTGCTGATCCGGCAGCTTCTGCAGCTTTCCTTGTTCCAGATGTAGAGGTGTTACCTTTCCTCTGGGGTGAACTAGGCAGGCCGAGAGAGGGATCATGCTGCATGGGCAACACATGGTCTCTATATTTTAGCCCAGGTTTTGTGCTATGGAGAGGCAATAACACCATCCCTAGTCTTAACCGGTCTCGCAATCACAGCGAGAGGTAACATTTACGGGTTATGGGTCTTTGTCAATCGACGTAGAAATAGGGCGCCACGCGTTGCCTCTGACGGTGGGAGACACCTACAGGTGTCACTGATGAGCTACTACCCGCCTCAAGCTGGGCAGTCCCTGGCCAATTGGGTGCTGATCCGCCACTGCCTGCCTGCTTAAATGTGCGCTTGGGGCTAGGACAAAATCTGGTTTGCAGGCTGTAAAACCAATGCACCAGGTACTAATCAAAAGAAAAATAGAAACCTCAAGCTACTGCTTGCAATCTGGAACGTAAGAACCATGTGTTCAGGATTGTCCACTCACTTTGCCAATATTGACGATGTGAGAAAAACGGCTGTGACTGATGCCGAACTCATTCGTTTTAACACTGATATTGCTGGCCTGCAGGAGACTCCCCGGG
>JACEFZ010020919.1:0-42179 GCA_014155875.1 Cepaea nemoralis | reverse complement strand
TGAAAGTTGTGAAATTGTCCAAGGATTTCCACGTTGTGTTTATCACACGATTAAACAGTCAGTCCTGAAATAGCTTTTGTTGACACATGTATTGGTGACATATGTGTTGCTGAAATTATGTGTTGTTCACATACCTGTTGCTGAAGAACCGATTGCTGAAATATGTATTGTAGAAAGAAATATGCAGTTTTCCCATATTTGTTGCTGAAATACTTATGTTGAAATATGTATTGCTGACACATGTATGCTCAAAACTATATTGCTGAAACATATTTTTTTTTCACAATTGTAGTGCTGAAATTGGATTGGCGAAAATGCAATTCTGAAATAGATATTACTGGCATATATATTGCTGAAATATGAATTGATGAAATTAGTATTTCTGAAATATGAATTGCTGATATATATTGTTGAAATGTGTGTTTCTCGCATTTATATTGCTGAGATATATATTGTTGAAATTGTATTTTTCATATATGTATTGCTGAGATATACGTTGCTGAAGTAAGTATTTTTCACAATCTATTGCTGACATATGTGATGAGTTATGTGAGCTAAATACTGATGAGAATTATAATGAGAAGAATAAGAAGTAAAACCCAGTAATTAAGGATGAGCAGTGTAGATTTGTAGAAGGTAAAAACACAAACAACGCAATATACTTCTTGAGAACATGGACAGAAATAATACTCGAAATAAAGTAATAGAATTGTATAATTGTCCAAGCAAATGCAGCAATTCACAAGAGTAGTTGAGAGTTACAGCCACATTTGTGCATTATTGACCACGCTGAGGCATTTGATAAGGTGAAACACGAAGATATAATTAGAATGTTGGACACTTTAAACATTGATTGTAAAGATCTGAAAATTAATCAAAAGGATTTATTGGCAACTAGGTATTGAACAGACTTGTGTGCTATTGCCAGATCTGTTAATTTAATCAGTTAATTACTAATGAGATCCATATAAAATATGTCACGAAGATCAGTCGGTGAGCAAAATATAAACA
Source organism: Cepaea nemoralis (assembly GCA_014155875.1). NCBI lineage: Eukaryota > Metazoa > Mollusca > Gastropoda > Stylommatophora > Helicidae > Cepaea > Cepaea nemoralis. The sequence continues at coordinate 41,168 of JACEFZ010020919.1, read as the reverse complement.
ACCTGTGATATGCTGATGACACGGTTGTGATCTCTGAAAATGAAATAAAATTACTAGAAATGATAGCTATAAATGCAATTGAAAATGAAAATAATGGTCTCATTAACAAAGGAAAAAAAAACAATTAAATAAATAAATAAAAACGGTAGCTGAATAATTACATGGGAAACTGTCATTTTCTGTCATTTACCTCGCGGTGTATGGCAGAGGGGTCTTTGAGCCTGAGGAATTAAGGCCGTCAGGCTAGTGCAGTCGCCGCGAACTGTGCAGGTTACAAGTTTCTTTTTGCCCCCTACAGACAAAAAGCCCACACCTTACATGGCATGGGAAACATTTTTTTTTCAAATCCTTCGTTATAAAAGTAACTAGTCGTAAGCATGTGGGCACTGTAATAACAGCAGATGGAAGATATATTACAGAAGTCAAATGTAGCATAATAGAAGAAACGCAGTGTTTTACAATATGAAGAATAGTCTATCAATATGTATTTATAAATCGAAGTGAGAAGTTGTTAAGAGCTGTAGCTATCTCAATGTAATGTACGGGAATGAGTTACGGACAAATAGTAGAAAAATAAGGATTTGTGTGGAAGCTGCAGGGATTCCTTTTTATAGGAGAATGTTGAGAGCACCATGGACCCATAGAAAGACAAACGAAGAGAATGAAGTTATTCAGCAAAGAGTGGTGGTCTATCAAGAATGATGATGACCATTCATTTCATCCTGTGGAGTTGAAACTATCAAGCTGTGAGTTCTAAGATGGCTGGTATGTCCTATGTCGGCCCGAAATGTCCTTTGACAATGTAGGCAAAGAATGTTTGACGTTCCTGGATTGAGGCTCTCCTGCGGGTCACTCGTATTAAAAGAGGACAATTCACATTCTTTGGGCACACGGTGAGATAAATATTGCTGCAGTACATTTTAATAAGATAAATATTGTAGAGATAAATATTGCAGAGATCAACATTGCTGCACTACATATTGTTGAGATAAATATTGCTGCACTATATATTGTTGAAATATATATTAAGAAAAATATTGCTACAATACATATTGCCTTGCTCAATGTTGTTGAGATACATATTGCTGTAGTACACACTGTTGAGATAAATATTGCTGCATTATATATTGTTGAGATACATATTGCTGTAGTACACACTGTTGAGATAAATATTGCTGCATTATATATTGTTGAGATACATATTGCTGTAGTACACACTGTTGAGATAAATATTGCTGCATTATATATTGTTGAGATACATATTGCTGTAGTACACACTGTTGAGATAAATATTGCTGCATTATATATTGTTGAGATACATATTGCTGTAGTACACACTGTTGAGATAAATATTGCTGCATTATATATTTTTGAGATAAATATTGCTGCAATACATATTGTTGAGATAAATCTTGTTGTAATACATATTGCTGTAGTACACACTGTTGAGATAAATATTGCTGCATTATATATTGTTGAGATACATATTGCTGTAGTACACACTGTTGAGATAAATATTGCTGCAATACATATTGTTGAGATAAAACTTGGTGTAATACATATTGTTGAGATACATATTGCTGTAGTACACACTGTTGAGATAAATATTGCTGCATTATATATTGTTGAGATACATATTGCTGTAGTACACACTGTTGAGATAAATATTGCTGCACTATATATTGTTGAGATACATATTGCTGTAGTACACACTGTTGAGATAAATATTGCTGCACTATATATTGTTGAGATACATATTGCTGTAGTACACACTGTTGAGATAAATATTGCTGCATTATATATTGTTGAGATACATATTGCTGTAGTACACACTGTTGAGATAAATATTGCTGCATTATATATTGTTGAGATACATATTGCTGTAGTACACACTGTTGAGATAAATATTGCTGCATTATATATTGTTGAGATACATATTGCTGTAGTACACACTGTTGAGATAAATATTGCTGCATTATATATTGTTGAGATACATATTGCTGTAGTACACACTGTTGAGATAAATATTGCTGCAATACATATTGTTGAGATACATATTGCTGTAGTACACACTGTTGAGATAAATATTGCTGCATTATATATTGTTGAGATACATATTGCTGTAGTACACACTGTTGAGATAAATATTGCTGCAATACATATTGTTGAGATAAATCTTGTTGTAATACATATTGCTGACATAAATATTGCTGCAGTATATATTCTTGAGATGAAACATATACATTGGTCAATACAACCTTAAAACAGTATATAGCGTTTGTTTTATGCCACCATATAATTAAATTGTATACATAAATTGTCTTATGGAACATTGCAAGTAATACTGTATACAGAGTTTGTCTAGTGGTACCTTGCAAGCAATATCGTATTCAAAGTTTGTTTGATGGCACCTTGCAAGTAATATTGCATACAGTGTTTGCCTTGTGAAATCGTGCAAATAATATTCTATACATAATTTGTCTGATGGTACCTTCATTTGATATTATATTCAGAGTTTGTCTTATGGCATCTTGCAAGTAGTATTGTATGCACAGCTTGTCTTATGGAACCTTGGAAGTAATTTTGTATATAAAGTTTTCCGGCACCTTGCAGGTAAATTAACCAATATGTCGTCCATATGTCAACATCAGCATCACATGGCAGGTCATTTTCATAATGACGCTCTGGTCACGACCCGACGGAACGACTCACTAGTCACGGCCCGACAGAAAGACTCTCTAGTCACGGCCAGTGACTTGAGACCAGACAGCAGGCTCCAGAGCACCTCCCTATAGTGCTGCAGTACACCAGGTATCAGAAGATTTGGCACACCCATGCTAATTGTAAAAGTGAGGTGGAGGTATGCAGATATTGTTCTGGACCACACCCACACAGTCAGTGTCCACGTGCCAAGATCGACACGGACTTCAGGAAGACGAACGCCAATAGAGAGTGCGCCAACTGCCTCGGCAACCATGGCGCTAGATATCTCAGTTGTCCCTGCCACCAAGACTGCAAGGAAGCAATGAAGATTGCCAGTCCAAGCAAATCTGCCTTATAAGGAGGCTAGGAGTCAGTACGAGGCTGCCACCCACATTACAAAATCTGACAAAACGCAATTGGAAGGCCAATATAAAGACCTGAGATACAAGGTGACAAGAACAGGGCCGTGCGGTAAATTTTCTCAGTATGATGCAAGTCTTCGAAATGCCGCCCCTTAGTGATGAAAGTCTTCGAAATGCCGCTCCTTAATGACGGAAGTCTTCGAAATGCTGTCCCTTCTTAGTTGTTTATTCCGCCCCCTTAGGCCGCCACCAGATGCGACAGCCTCTCTGTATCATAGCACGGCACGGCCCTAGACCAGCGTGTGGGAGAATAGCGACCAGGCTCAAGAAGCACAGATAATAGCCGTTCAGCACATCCTGGAGGAATGGAAGATCGTGCAACAAAAGATTGAGCATGGATGTAGCTGGAATGGCTGCAATCTCATCCGAGACTGGGGAGACTTTGACAAAGACTCAAGAAGAGAGAGAACAGTTAGAACGGCTCAAGAAACAGACGAAGAATGAAACATCTCAAACAGACATCAAGAACAAGTCCCAGACAGAAAAGGAAGCAACAGAAGAGGAAAGAGACAGTGAAAACGAAAGCGACCAAAACCGCACGGTGACCAGGAGACCACACCAAGATCAAGAGTTCAATTAGTCCCGACACAAGATTTGAGAGAAGTGGGAGACCACGTAGATATAGAAACACACAGAGACATAGGTGGAGTCTCAAGACAGATGACGAGTGGTAGACCACTCGCTGAAAAAAACACACCGTGAGAAGGGGCGGGTACTCAACAACACCAGACCTTACACGTGTGTGACTCTAACCAGACATGCGAAACAACCAGGAGGACATGAACACAAATACAGGACACGCTTAAATTTCAGAAAGCGAAATACGCATCCCCCATCTACTACAAGATTGTATCCAACGTTATAAGAAAACGCCGTTGGAACTACATTGGCCATGTACTCAGAATAGACAAGACAAGACTCTCCTACCAAGCCCTCATATGGTCACCAGTAGGGAAAAGAAAACGGGGAAGACCAAGAGAGACCCTGCGTAGAACCATCATCAGAGAAGGCTCATTCAATGGCCAAGTAAACAGCCAAAATCTACTACAGGTAGCAGCGAACCGCCAAACATGGAGGGCCATGACTTCTGCTATATGCGCCGCCTTAGGCTCAAGAGGAAAGACTAACAACTAACTAATCTACACAAGCAGAAATAGATACACCACAAGAGCAGCATATATAACCACACGAGAGATCGATGGTTGAACAGGGCCGTTACATTTTATCCTTAACGAACAAGCTAGCGAGTACAGGTCTAATCAGTTATGACATGTCTCATTATATTTTCTGCACAGATGCTTAACAAGTATGAGGAGAGAATACACCCACCTCTTATTGTACACGTGAAGCCATTTCGATATTTAACCAGGTACTCAGACAGCTGCTTATTGCTCAGGTTGGCAAAAGTTTACCAACTTACTAAAATTCAGCACTTCTTGGATGAAAGCACACAAAAAATATTATATGCATCCTATATCCAATCAGCTCTCGATTATTGTTCCACAGTCTGGGATGGTTGCCCTATATCTAATATGAAACGACTGTGTTCGCTTCAAAACCGCGCTATACGTCTAGTTTCTGGCATAAAGCATGTTGAAAGTAATAACTTATAAAGTCATCTAAGATTTCTACAACTTCGAAAGCGATTCATTTTTAACAAAGCCAAATTAGTTAATAAAATTATATCTGAAAATACCCCAGAGTATCTTCTATCGTTAATTCAATATAATGCAATGAACAGTAAGCGCTTAAATTTATTACAATGTTCCAAGGTCTAGATCGGACTTATACAAAACAAGTTTCGCATATTCCGATGCTCACTTGTGGAACTGCCTTTCACCAGATCTGAAAACGCCAATGGGTCCCTACACATTCAACCGAAAACTCTTTCAATACGTACATCATACCGACTATACGCCTCCATAAGTCACCTACTGGTATCATTTTTTCCCTAACATGTTTCACTGTGTGAGTGAGAGAGTGGGTGAGAGAGTGAATGAGAAAGAGTGTGAGTGAGAGAGTGAGTATGAGACAGAGAAAGTGAGAGAGTATGTATGCGCGTGTGCCTGCGTGAATGAAAGAGTAAGTGAATGTCTGTGTGCACGTATGTGTGAGAGATTGAGTGAGAGAATGAGTTAGTGTAAGAGAGAGGTTGTGTTGTGTGTCTGCCTGTCTGTGTGAGAGTGAGAAAGTGAGTGAGTGAGTGTGAGTTAGAGAGCCAGCGAGTGAGTGAGTAAGGGAGAGTGAGTTAGTGAGTGAGGGGGAGAATTTGTGATTATGTGTGTATGTGCGTATGTGAGTGAGTGTGAGAGCGAGTGAGTGTGTACGAGAGAGACAGTGGGTGAGTGAGAGAGTGCATGAGAAGTGAATGAGTCAGAGAGAGAGAGAGAGAGAGAGAGAGAGAGAGAGAGAGAGTGTGTGTGTAGTTGAGTGTGTGTATCTGTGTACTAGTCTGTGTGTGTGAGTAAGAGAGTGAGTTATTGTGGTTTAGAGAATAAATGAGTGAGTGTGAGTGAGAGGGTGAAATTATGTGAGGCAGCGTGTATGTGTGAGTAAGTGTGTGGGTGGATTGGCGGGTGTGTGTACGTATTTTCATATGTGATGTATGTGTGTGTTTGCATGTGTGTATGTAAGTGTATGTGTGTGCATGTCTGAATGTGCGTATGGGTGTGTATGTGTACGTGTGTGTAAATGTGTGTATGTTTGTGTGCTTGTGTATGAGTATGTTTATATGTGAGTTTATGTGTGCGTACATATGTGTGTGTTTATATGTATGTGCGTGTGTATATGTGTGTATGTGCGTGTGTATATGTGTGTATGTTCGTGTGTGTATGTGCACATGTTTGTGTGTATGTGTGCATGCATGCAGTGTATGTGAGAGAATGTGTATTTGTGTGTACGTGTGTGTATGGGTGTATGGGTGTGGATGTGTGTATGTGTGCGTGGGTATATGTGTGTATTTGCGTGTGTATATTGTGTGTATGCTCGTGTGTGTATGTGTATATGCTTTCGTGTGTATGCAAGGGAGTGTGTATTTGATAGCATGAGGGTGTGTAGGTCTGCCTGTGTGTGAGTGGGAGTGAAATAGAGTGTGTTATAGAGTGAATGAAAGATGGAGAGAGTGACTTAATGGGTGAAAGAGTGATTGCGAGAGAAAGAAAGAGAGAGAGAGAGAGAGAGAGAGAGAGAGAGAGAGAGAGAGAGAGAGAGAGCGAGTGAGCGAACGAGAGAGAGACAGTGGGAGAATGGATGTGTTAGTGTGTGTGTGTGTGTGTGCGAATTCTTTGTTAGTTTCTATTATTGTTGGTGAGGGGAAAGAGAGAGAGAGAGAGAGAGAGAGAGAGAGAGAGAGAGAGAGAGAGAGAGAGAGAGAGAGAGAGAGAGAGAGAGAGATGATTTGAGCGCACGCATGTCATGTAACATGCTATTCCATTTTTGTGTGTATTCTCATGTTCATATCATAATTTTGAATGCCAATTGATGTTATCATTTATAATATGAACACATGTGCTTCACTGTAGAGTGAGTGAAAGAGTTAGGGAGTATGAGTGAGAGAGAGAGAGTTAAAGAGTGTGAGAGTGTGTGTATCTGCCTGTGTAAGAGAGAGAGAGAGAGAGAGAGAGAGAGAGAGAGAGAGAGAGAGAGAGAGAGAGAGAGAGTTGAGCGCACGCATGTCCTATAACATGCCAGTCCATATTTTTGTGTATTCTCATCTCTCATATTATCATTTTGTATGCCACTTGATTTTATCCTGTATAATAAAACATTACTGTAATGTGAGTGAGAGAGTTAATGAGTGGGATATATATATATATATATACTAGCTGACCCGGCCCGGCTTCGCCCAGGCCCTGGAGGGAATCTATCTATCTATCAGTCTGCTTGTTTGTCTGTCTGTCTGGCTGACCCGGCCCGGCTTCACCCAGTCCCTGGTGGGGAGCATCTCATTTAATTCATATACGTAGTCATATAAGCTCTCCCGTTCCCGACTGTCTGTCTATCTGTCTGTCTGTCTGTCCCGGCCCGGCTTCACCCAGTCCCTGGAGGGGATCTATCTATCTATCAGTCTGTCTGTCTGCTTGTTTGTCTGTCTGTCTGTCTGTCTGGCTGACCCGGCCCGGCTTCACCCAGTCCCTGGTGGGGAGCATCTCATTTAATTAATATAAGTAGTCATATAAGCTCTCCCGTTCCCGACTATCTGTCTGTCTGTCTGTCTGACCCGGCTTCACCCAGTCCCTGGTGGGGAGCATCTCATTTTATTCATATACGTAGTCATATAAGCTCTCCCGTTCCCGACTATCTGTTTGTCTGTCTATCTGTCTGTCTGTCTGTCCCGGCCCGGCTTCACCCAGTCCCTGGTAGGGAGCATGTCATTTAATTCATTCATATAAGTAGTCAAATAAGCTTCCGTTCCCGACTATCTGTCTATCTATCTGACCCGGCGTGGTTTCGCCCAGCTCCTGGCGCACAGTAACTTAAAAGAATGTCCTTCCACACACCATTCATTATTTTTAATGAAAACTGTTTTTAATCACCGACATGACAGTTGATAAGTTTTGTAAGCAGAAAAAGATGGGTTAAAATGTTATGCATAATGCATTATTTTTATGCAAACTTTAAAAATACCTTAAAGATTATATCATTATTTAATATAACTCATATGCCTAAAAATAACTATAGACAAAGAGTTTAACAATAGTGCAGGTAAGTCCAACAATATGACTATAAAGTATATAGAAATGTTATTAAAAGTTATGCCCCTTGAAATAACTTTTCTAGAGTGAAGTCCCCCTGCTATATAGACATTATATAATGAAAATGGAAAAGTAAATGTTATTAAATAAGTAGAAGATTTTACATTAAGAAATTATTATAGTCGGTTGCACAGGAATGAAAGGAAGACGTGTAGAAAATTTCATCTCAATCGGATGTACCGTTATCGAACGCATCCAAGACCCACAAACCCACAAACAAACATACACTCTGTTTTATATATATATATATATATATATATATATATATATATATATATATATATATATATAGAGAGAGAGAGAGAGAGAGAGAGAGAGAGAGTTGAACGCACGCATGTCCTGTAACATGCCATTCCATATTTTTTGTGTATTCTCATCTCTCATATTATCATTTTGTATGCCACTTGATTTTATCATGTATAGGATAACATTACTGTAATGTGAGTGAGAGAGTTACTGAATGGGAGAGAGAGAGAAAGAGAGAGAGAGAAAGAGAGAGAGAGACGGAGACAGAGAGACACACACACACACAGAGCGAGCGAGCGAGAGAGAGAGAGAGAGAGAGAGAGAGAGAGAGAGAGAGAGAGAGAGAGAGAGAGAGAGAGAGAGAGAGAGAGAGAGAGAGAGAGAGTTAGTTAGTTAGTCGACAGAACATCCTCATTGCACATCGAACCATTCAGTCCATAAGTGCTCGGATCCGCTCCTCAGCAAATCCTTCAGCGTGTAGCGGCTAACGACGCCAGTTCTGTGTTGGTTTATCAATCTTCTTTGGCTTCCTGCGTAATGTTCTTGTTTGGCCACCCCTCTTTTAATTTGCTGCTCTAGCAGTCTGGCCATTGATGTAGATTCACAGTCATCACCTGGTTCTCGCAAAAGTCTTACTTCTCGTAGAGCATTCAGAATGTCAGCCTGGTCCATGGCGCGTCCGCCCTCCACAGTAGCCTCACCTGCGAGCTTGTCAGCCCGCTCATTTCCTTGTACTCCCTCATGCCCTGGCACGAAGATGAAACTAATCTTTGCCAGCCGAGACCGCTTCAGAGGCAGCAACCATTCTCTTCGGATCGACCCCTCCTCTATCCTCTTGATCATGTTCATTGAGTCGCTAAGGAAACAAGCCCTAGTGAATGTCTGTGTCTCGAGCCATGTTATTGCTTTACTTACTGCCATGACTTCCATGGTCAGGCTACTTGTGGTTTCAGTGAAAGTACCAGAGTCCTCCTTCACAATTCTCCCTCCGGCCCGAGCTGTAAAGGCCCATGAGCTTCTCACATGTCGGACGACCGACCCATCTGTGTAGATGACCTCGTCACTGTCTAGCGAATTCCCGAAAATCAACGCTTGTACTTCAGCCTCCACAGCAGCCGGATTTTCTTGAGAGAGAGAGAGAGAGAGAGAGAGAGAGAGAGAGAGAGAGAGAGAGAGAGAGAGAGAGAGAGAGAGAGAGAGAGAGAGAGAGAGATAGAGATGGAGAGAGAGAGAGAGTGTGTGTGTGTGTGTGTGATAGAGAAAAGAAAGAGAGTTGAAGTGCATCACTAATGTTTACGCTACGCAATGTATATATAAAATGTTTTCTCCATTTCTTACAATTATTGCGAGAATGCTCACGACAATCGTACAGTGTCTCAACTGTGTGTAAAGTGTGAGAGTTTGTTCTTATTAGTTCCAGTGATCATGTGAGGCATCATGTATGTGTCTAGATGTGAGGATGTGTGTGTGGGTGTGTATGTGAGGGATATGTGTGTGTTGGGTGTGGGGAATGTATGTGTGGAGAGGTTGTGTGTGGGGGATGTGTGTGGGTGATGGGTGATGTGTGGATGGGTGAAGGGATGTGTGGTCGGTGGGGGTTGTATGTGTGTGTGGGTGGGGATATTTGGGAGGGTGGTTGGAAGTATGTGGATGTTGGTGGGTTTGGGGTGTGGGTAGGGAATGTGTTTTTGGGTGGGTGAATGGGCGTGTGGGAGATGCGTGTGGGTTGGGGGATAGGTGTGTGATCTGTGTGGGGGATGGGTGTGGGGGTTGGGTGTGGGGATATGTCTGTGAATGGGATATGCCTGTGTGGGTGGGAGTGTGTGAGATTTGATGGGATAAATGTGAGTGGATGGAGGATGTATGTGTGAGTGGTGAGGATGTTTGTAGGTGCGGGATGTGTGGGTGGTGGGGAGATTTGTGTGTGTGTGTGGGTGAGAGATGTGTGGGCGGGGATGTGTATGGGGAAAGCATGTGGGGGTGTGGTGTGTGGGGGAATTTGTTTACGGGTAGGGTGTTGTGTGGGAGGGGAGTTTGTGAGGGATATACGAGTGGATGAAGGATGTATGTGAGGATGGGGAATGTGTATTTGGCTAGGTGGTTTGGGTGGGTGTGGGTGGGAAGGTAGATGAGAGATGCATATGTTGATGGGTGGGTGTGTGATGTGTGGCTGTGAGTAGTTGATGGATGAGTACATGAGTGGGTGGATGTGTGTGAGAAATGAGTGTATGGGTGGGGATGTGTGTTTGTGGGTGAGAAGAGGTGTGTGAGCGGCGGATGTATGTGGGTGGGGTGTATGTGGGTGGTGGGGTGTGTGTGGGTGGGAGGTGTGTGTTTTTCGATGAGGAATGTTTTGGTGGGTGATGATGTGTGTATGGGTGTGGGGATGTGTGTGTGTGTGTGTGTGTGTGTGAGTGTATGGGTGGTGAGATGTGTAGTTAAGGGATGTGTGATTGTGGATTGTAGATCGGGGGGATGGTTAGTGAGTGGGTGGGTGGAGGATGTGTGGAAGGGTGAATGTGTGTAGGTTGGGGTTGGTGGGGGATGTGTGTAGTGTGTGTGTGGTGCGGTATGTGTGGGTGGGGGATGTGTGTAAGTGAGGGATGTGTGGGTCGGTGCGGGTTTTGTGTGTGGGTAGGTGCGGGATATGTGAGTTGGCGGGAATATGTGTGTGTGGGTGTTGAATATGTGGTTGGGGGATGTGTGTTTGGCTTAGTGGTCGGGGTGGGTGGGTGGGTGGTGGAGGATATGTGGGTGGATGAGTGTTTGTAGGTTATGGGATGGGTGGAGGATGTGTGCGTGTGGGTGGGGAGATGTGTAAAGGTGTGGGATGTGTGAGTGGGTGATGGATGGGTGGATGCATGCATGTGTGCCTGGGTTTGTGTGTGGGTGAGTGGGGGATGTGTGTGGAGGTATGTGTGGTGGGTGGGAATATGGTGTTTGTGAGGGGGTGGGATATGTGGGTTGGGGGATGGGGGATGGGTGAATGGGGGATGGGTGGATGGATGGGGGAATGTATGTGCCTGTGGGTATGTGTGTGGTTGGGTGGTGGATGTGTGTGTGGGGGACACTCGGATGGATAGGGGATGGGATGGATTTGTTTCATAACATGGTAACATGCATTGTTTATGTTTACAACTATGCACTGATGAACGAAAGATGAGTGATTTGAAGGGCCCAATGTAAGACCGGCCTGCGTGCCCAATTTGTGTCTCTTTGAAAATAAAGTTCGTGCGTTCGTTCGTTCGTTCGTTTAAGATGAAATGCATCAATTAATTGGATAAAATGCTGGAGACCTGACGTCTCTCATAATGTCCCACGATGTCTGATGTTTCTCAGTCGAAAACCTTACTGTAGTCTATGAAACAAATATGCAGATCTACAGTGTACTCTGCATTTCTCAAAGATGTTTCTCATGGTGACGATAAGGTCCCCGTTTTCTCTGTAATGTCTTTAACCTGCCTGTACTTCTTGTAATTAATATGATGGCTGAATTTTTATTCCTTGATCTTGATTGACAGAAGAGTATTTTTTTTAATTAAAGCGGTGACACAAGAGACGTACTGGACGAAAACAGTAATCTTGCTCCTGTTTCTGGTGCGGATTCAGTCCGGGTTGCTGTTTTGGCAAGATAGTGCATTAACCACTATGCCACCGCGATTCATTTTATATATTTATGGCGTAGTTTCCAGCGATGAGGATTTGGAAGGCAACTGGAAACTACTACATTAAGCCACCCAAGACTTTCAAAATAGAGGCCGGTAAAGCATGGCAAAAACCTATATGGTTAGATGAAGAAAATATGTTTCCTTAAAACACAGGTACAAGAGATGGAGACATACAAGAGGAGCGTCCAGCTAACCAATGAAATTAAAAACATAAGAAGCAAACATTCATAGAACTAAATAGCCCCTTGATGCTGTTGTGACTTGCTGCTGTTGTGACTTGTTGCTATTGTGACTTGCTGCTCTTGTGACTTGCTGTTGCTGTTTGTGTATGGACTTCTGACGTTGTGACTTCTGCTGTTGTGACTTGTTGTTATTTGTGCAATGACTTGATGCTGTTGTGACTTGCTGCTGCTTTGAATTGTTGCTGTGTTCACTTGCTGTTGTTGTGACTTGCTGTTACTGTGACTTGTTGTTGTTTTGACTTGCTGTTGTTCTGATTTGTTGCTGTTGTGACTTGCTGTTGTTGGGACCTGTTGGTATTGCTATTTGTTGTTTTTTTTGTTATTTATTATTGTCGTCATTTGTTTGGTATTATTATAAAAAAATATGTGTTGGTATTCCTTTTGTTGCATTACTGTTGTAACTTTTGTTGTCTAAGATTAGCTTCATAAATGATGTTGAATGAAATATCGTATGATAGGAAAGAGATAAGAAGGACAGAATGTCAGACGGGCCTGCGTGCCCAATTCTTAACCCTTTGGGGGAAAAAAACGTTTCTTTGTTCGCTCGTTCTTTCTCCTCGATGTTGCCAGTTGTCACCAAGTTCTCCAATTTATTGCTTCTCATAACATGCCCAAATGATTTTGATTGTCTACGTCTAATTTCTCTAATCAAGTTTAAGATTTTCATTTGTATCTTTAGGACATGGTCATTGGTTTTTCTTTTATGTCTATTGCATTCTTTGCATTTTGCTCAGAAATCACATTTCCACAGCCATCAGATGTTTTTCGGCCTGTTTGCTCATTGTCCACGCTTCATATCCATACAAAAGCACAGGTTCTACGTAGCACCTCAACATGACATCTTTTCATTGGTCAGTATGTTTTCAATCTTGCAAAACGCTATCTTCGCCGTGACGATTCTTGTTCTAATCTCTTCTATACATCTCCCATCGGATGTTATGACTGTTCCGAGACAATTGTAACAATTAACTTGCTTAAGAATATTCCAATTTGTATGAATATTACATTGTAGTACTTCGCTCTACCTAGTAACGACCATAATCTGTGTCTTCTTACAATTTAATTCTAACCCTAGTTGTTCACTGTGTGCAACAACCGCATCTACTAAATATTGCAAATCCTGCTCATTGTCTGCAACCAATACGGTATCATCCGCATATCTAATGTTATTGATGGTTCTTCCTCAAACCATTTTCCTTTCATATCTTCTACATTTCTGAAAATAGTTTCACTGTACATGGAAACAAGATCTGAAGACATTACACATCTCACACCTCTCTTAATAGGCTGATATTGACCTACTTCATTATCAACCAGCTTGCTGTTTCCTATATATGATGTTTTACAAGTCTAAGATCCTTCCCATCAATGTTTAGACCTGCAAGCATATTTATCATGTTGACATATCTGACTTTATCGAAAGCCTGTGTGTAGTCAATAAAGGAAAGGTGTAGATCTTTATTTACTTCTACAGAACATTCAATTAACGTTCTCAGTATATATACAGCATTCCCTGTACCCATGCCTTCTACAAACCCACATCATTCTTCTTCTATTTCGGGTTGTACTTTCTTACATGATAATTCCTAGCAAAATCCTCCGACGTGGCTCGTTATAGTAATTGTTCGATGTTGATCACATTCAAAGTCTCATGATTTCAGCGGGATTGCAATAAATATAGAATTCCATAATTCTGGAGATATATCTCCAGTATCATATATTGGCCGTCCTTCCTGGTCTAGAGGTTACACGACTTTCTCTGTAATCTCGTATACTCTCGTAAGTAATGTGAGGACGGCAAGAATCGGTAGCGGTTCTAACAGCGTCGGTAAATTACGGAGTATGTGAGCCGGTCGCTCAGAAAGCAATGGCAAACTACTGAGCGTAATCTTGCCAAGAAAAATCAACAATCAGCTGAAAGATGCTGATGTTGACAGCGATGTCTTGTAAAGGATGCGCAAACAAACAAAACAATCATATATTGGGTTCAGTCTTCTAAAGCATTGATCATTTCTGTTGTGATGCTATCTGGACCCTGGGTCATGCTAGTTTTCCTATGGTTAAGATCAATGAACTTCTATCTTCAAAACTGATGGACTTCATTAATATTCCGAAGATTATACTGTTCTTCTCGTGTATCATACAGGTCTTTCTCATAAACTGACAACGTATGTAAAATCCGATCTTTTTGTACTATGATTTTGCCATCTTTGGTTTTTAGATAACCCGTTAATGCGTATGTTCTTTTGTTGGTGATGTCATTAATTCTGTTGTGCATTAATTTGTTATTTAGGGTATTCTGTTGATTGTCCCTGCAATTTTCCTCAAGCCATATTTCTTTGCCTCTTTGGATAGTTTCGTTTTTTTTTTTCCTGTAGATCTCTTCATACTTTGTATGGTTAGTTTTGTGACTTCTTCTTATTTCCATGAGTTTTAAGATGTCTTCCGTCATCAATGTCTTGCGTCCCATCATCTTTATATTGGGATGTTTGTGTTTGCAGCTTGGTTGACTGATATCTTTAATATTTCTCGTTTGCTAACATCTTGAAAAATTATTTCCATATCAGACAATGCATCAAATATGTTCTTTAGCTCTACGTTTAATTTATCGTTTACTAGCTGACCCGGCCCGGCTTCGCCCAGTCCTTGGTGGGGAGCATCTCATTTAATTCATATAAGTAGTCATATAAGTTCCCGTTCCCGTTACCGACTGTCTGTCTGTCTGTCTGTCTATCTGACCCGGCCCGGCATCGCCCAGTCCTTGGTGGGGAGCATCTCATTTAATTCATATAAGTAGTCATATAAGTTCCCGTTCCCGTTACCGACTATCTGTCTGTCTGTCTGTCTGTCTGTCTGTCTGTCTGTCTGTCTGTCTGTCTGTCTGTCTGTCTGTCTGACCCGGCCCGGCATCGCCCAGCTCCTGGTGTGGATCATCTCATTTAATTCATATAAGTAGTCATATAAGCTCACGTTCCCGTTCCCGACTATCTATCTGTCTGTCTGTCTGTCTATCTGTCTGTCTATCTGTCTGATCCGGCCCGGCTTCGCCCAGCCCCTGATGGGGAGCATCTCATTTAATTCATATGAGTAGTCATATAAGTTCCCGTTCCCGCTGTCTGTCTGTCTGTCTGTCTGTCTGTCTGTCTGTCTGTCTGTCTGTCTGTCTGTCTGTCTGTCTGTCTGTCTGTCTGTCTGTCTGTCTGTCTGTCTGTCTAATCATTTATTGGTTGCAGTTAGAACAACCTTAGATAAACGAAGACCAACTTACAAAAAGCATTAGAAAGAGCACTTGAAAGATCTTTACATCTTCCCCAACAATTAACTTGGGTAAATGGAGCAGTGGCAGCAGCAGCAGAAGAAGAAGAAAAAGGAGGAGTAGGAGCTGGGAGGAGGAAGAGGGAGGAGGAGGGAGGAGGAGGAGAAAGAGAGAAGAGGAGGATGGAGGAGGGAGAGGGAGGAGGGGGAGGAGAAGAGGAAGAGGGTAGGAGGTGGAGGAGGGGAGAGGAGGAGGAGGAGGAATATAACGCATACGCCTGTAGATTTAATAATGGCTGAAGTTGTTCCATGTCTTTTTAGAGTTGGCGACAGTGTAAAGAAATATAAAATCTTCAAACTTGATAGAGATAAGGTAACTATTATTTATTTATTCTTTAAGCAAAAAAAGATGAGTTACAATGTTATGCATTATGCATTATTTTTATGAAAACTTTGAAAATGCCTTACAGATTGTATCATTATTTATTATAACTCATATGCCGGTACATAACTATGGACAAAGAGTTTATAAATCTTTGAAAACGATGCCACAATATGACTATAAGTTATACAGAAAAGTTATGCCCCTTGAAATAACTTTTACAGAGTTAAGTCCCCTGAGATATATGAAATTATAATGAAAAATGAAAAATGAAATAATATTGGGTAAGCAGCCGATTTCACACTGAAAAAATATGACAGTGGGCTGCGCTGGAATGAAAGGAAGGCGTGTAGAAAATTTCATCTCAATCGGATGGGCCGTTCGCGAGCGCATAAAGGACATATGGACAGACGGAGATTGCCTTTTATATATAAGATTTTCTCACTCTTCAGTCCCCGTAGATCAAATTTTGTTTTTCTTAGTGCATATTTGACTTTCTTTAATTGTATATGTATATTGCTTATAATTAATCTATGATCACTGTAGCAGTTTGTGCTTGGTATAGTTTTTTGTTGTTGCAACTTTTCAGGCATTTCGAAATCTTATGTTGATGAGAATCGAAATCACTCTGATTTCTGATCTTATTATCAGGACTCCTTTATGTCCACAATCTCCTTGAGTGATGTTGATACCATATGTTTCCAATAATCATATCATGCTCTATTACCCATTGTACAAGTCTGCAGCCTTTTTTCATTCTGTTCCCCTAGTCTATACTTGCCTATTATGCATCCGTCCTGCTGATTTCCATCTTTGGCATTCAAGTCACCCATTACGATATTTACTTAAGAATCCTTGCATTTCTTGAAGGCATTCTCTAAATCATTATAAAATTAAGCAATGCTGTCATCATTGCTGTCAGGTGTTGGTGCAAAATCGCGTATGGCGTTGACATCAAAATGTCTTCCACTCAACTTCACCAGTAACACTCTGCCCGATACATTCCAGTATCCTTTACTCGAATTTAATCTCTCTGTATCCATTATAATTGCTATCCCTCGCTGTTTTTTCTCTCCACCAGAATGGATTATGCTATATTCCTAAGATGTTATAATGCCCATTCCTGTCCATCTAGTCTCACATGTACCTAACACATCTGGTCTCACACATACCTAACAGGTTAATATTTAGCCTTCTCATTTCGTTCTTAATGTTATCAAATTTTCCATCCCCACTTATAGTTGTTACATTTCAAGTTCCCACTTTCAATGTTGATACCCTTTTGCAATTAATCACCCTTATAGAAATCCAAATTCTTGGGTGAAATTAAATTGTCTCCCCAGGGAGACCAAACATTCTTCTTCTTCCTTTTTGAAAAGGGTCAACGACAACTAGAAATAGAATCGGTAAGCTTTACTGGACACAATCACAAGTTACCAAATAGACGTTGCGGCTACAGCGTTCCTCAGCTTACAAATAACAAACACAGACTTACACAACTACATGAAAGAATCTGGCACCTTGCCTTCTTCACAGGCTATAGTTTGTTGCACTGTGCCTCAAAAATGGCATAATAACTGAAACCCATGGCGGTAGCGAATGTGACCGATAAGACTGATTCGTGCTGTAAATGGAGCCATGTGAACAGACGGTCATTGTCACCATCACCACCATCTGTCGACTCACACGCTTAGTGTGTGACCTATGTGTAATCATTTTCTCCTTTGTCTTTATTCCATTTCTAATCTTCACCCTCCATGCGAAACAATAAGCGGTGACTTGCTCTCAAGGTGAGATACCAATTGATTGTAGCAATCAAGTCCCGCTTAAATACATCTTTGTTTCGTAGTAAAGGCCGACTCCGAGTTCTTGTACTCATCTGTAATTCCCAAAAAAGATATTCTTTGGTATTCTACCATCATCCATCCTCCTAATGTGTCCTATCCATCTAAGTCTACGAAGACTGAGCATGGAACAAACCGTCACACAACCCGATATTTTCCATACATAAGTATTTGTAACTTTGTCTTGCCAGTTAGTACCAACTATTATTTACAGTCACAGCAGTTGAAAGCTATTTAAACGCTTTTCGTGGTGAAAGTAAGTTGACAGGCTTCACTACCATAAAGACGAGTACTAAAGACAAAGGCTTGATAGACCAGGAATTTTGTTTCGGCAGTAAGCTTCCTGTTCCCCCAGACTGTTTGTATTAACCTGCTTATTGTTGTTGCTGCCTTACCAATCCTGGTGTTATTTTCTGTTCTCATCTCTTTATAATTTACTGTTTACCTCTCATCCTAAATAAAATACAATAGACTACTATCTCCAGTTCGGAGTCGTCAGTAAAGAGTGATGGTACCCCATGTACACCTTGTAACATAATCTTTGTCTGGGACGCAGAGGTGTTTCCAAGGCACCAGGGCCGGGTTATATACTGGCCAAGACCTATTGACGCGTCCTCGTCGAGCGTCCTGGGCAACAGGTCCCTTTGGGGTCCTGGCTAAAGTCAGTAGGATCGCCGATTCCTCCGAAGTCGGAGAGTGTCTGCCTGTACGGCGAGGAACCACCAGTCTGCACACCAATAAGCCAGACATGGGACAACGGATACTCACGCAAAACTCAGGTCCTGTATGACATCACACTGATGTTGGACAACAGGATGCCTTCATCCGACATACAGGACTTCGCGTTGGAGCTCAAGCCAACGAACACAAGCAAGCAAGCAAGCAAGCAAGCTAATTGTTAAACCAAATTCAGAAAAAGCATTCCGGAATACAGATAGTAGATGTTGTAATTCTTCCTCAGAGTGGCTCGTAATTGCAGCATCATTTGCAAAAGCAGCTTTCTGATCAGTACCCTCCTAATTTTGGTCTTGGCCTTCAATCTCTGAGCATTGTAGAGGCCGTCATCTGAGCATGAGTGAATGTATACACCATCCTGATCACGAAAGGCATATTTCAATAGAAGTAAAAATTATATTCCAAAGAGGGTGGGAGCTAGTACACAACCTTGCTTAACTCCACTCTTGATTTCAAACTCATCTGAAGTTGTGCCATCAAACTTGATTATAACCTTTATGCCTGTGTGGAACGATTTCACAGTGGACAGAAGAATTTGTGGGCAGCCAATCTTCTTTAGTGCCTTGAATAGACCCTCCGACTGACCAAATCAAATGCCTCTGTAAGGTCGATGAAGGCAATAAACAGTGGTTGATTCTGTTCACGGCATTTTTCTTGCATTTGTCGCAATGAGAATATCATATCAATGGGAGATGGGTTCGTCGAAAGCCAGACTGTGTTTCAGGGTAGATTTGATCTCGCAGGACTTGAATTATGCAACAATTATGCAAATGTTTTCCCAAAGATACATAGATGTGAGGTACTCTGTAGTTGTTACAGTCACTCCAATCCCACTTGTTCTGATCTTGGGTGTTTTCATGTGACCTCATGCCACTCTTTTGTTTAAAAAAAAAAATGAGTTTGTGTTGCATAGATCGTTTCTGGTGCAATGCTCCAGCAGACTTTGCACATTTTCAGTCATTGTTGTTGTATTTTCCTAGGCACACTGGCCATTAATTCGAGTCCTTGCCCACACGAGCATTGAAATAACCAAGAATATACATGTAGTCGGATTTAGGTACAGCCTTGATCACAGAGTCTAACTCCTCATAGAATGAATAGGGGAAATAGTCTTTCATTACCTCCAACTGATATTTCAATAATTCCTAGTAGTGAATTCTTCACTGAAAATCCCGCCCTGTTTTGTCTGTTTACTTCCTGTCTTCTACCCCTCCAAGAAAAGGTGTAATAGTTTTTCATGAGTGACCCTTCCTCGGCGAGGAGAAACTCATGCAGGCCATCAATATCAATGTTAAAACGATTGAGATCGTCATCAGTCACATCCTTCTTTCTCACATAGTCAATATTCGTAAGGTCAGTGGAAAATCCCGGACACATAGCTCTTGTGGTCCAGGTTGCGAGTCGTAGCTTGGGGTTTCTATTTTATTTTTAGTGCCTGGTGCATTAGATTTTACAGCCTGTGATTCAGATTTTGTCCTAGCCCCAAGGACCCATTGAAGCAGGCAGGCTGAGGCGGATCAGCACCCAATTGACCGATGGATGCCCAGCTTAAGAACGGGCGGTAACTGATCAGTGAAACCTGTAGGTGTCTCCACTGTTAGAGGCAACCCGTGACGTCCCATGTGTACGCTAATTGGCAATGACTTCTAACCCGCAACTGCTACCTCTCGCTTTGATTCCGAGACCGATTAAGACCAGGTATGGAGCTACAGCTATTCATAGCATAAAGCCTGGGCTTAATTGTAGAGACCATGCGTTGCCCTTGCAGCACGATCCCTCTCTCGGCCTGCCTAGTTTACTCTAGAGGAAAGATAACACCAACACATCTAGAACAAGACCAGCTGAGAAACCGTCAGATCAGCAAAGCAATGCTCTAATTGGCAGCTTGTCGGAGCTTCGACCCTAGACCAATTTCCAATCAAGGCTTAGGGCCTCGTCTGCTCTGCCAGGACTGTAGATTGCATTTCCTGGCACAAGGTTAAGGCTTGCACCCTTCCAAATACGCAGCTCTGTCCGAAGACATTGGCACAAAGTTGGGTGTCGGGTTTGCCAAGCGCCGCCCAACATTCGGCGCTAACAGAAAGCAGGTACTACCGACTAGTATCATACGGTAGCTCACACACACAAACACAAACACGATCACACACACACACACACACACACACACACAATATATATATATATATATATATATATATATATATATATATATATATATATATATATATATATATATATATATATATACACTAGCTGACCCGGCCCGGCTTCGCCCAGACCCTGGTGGGGAGCATCTCATTTAATTCATATAAGTTCTCGTTCCCGTTACCGACAATCTGTCTGTCTGTCTGTCTATCTGTCTGTCTGTCTGTCTGACCCGGCCCGGCTTGGCCCAGACCCTGATGGGGAGCATCTCATTTAATTCATATAAGTAGTCATATAAGTTCCCGTTCCCGACTATCTATCTGTCTGTCTGTCTGACCCGGCCCGGCATCGCCCAACTCCTGGTGGGGAGCATCTCATTTAATTCATATAAGTAGTCATATAAGTTCCCGTTCCCGACTGTCTGTCTGTCTGTCTGTCTATCTATCTGTCTGTCTGTCTGACCCGGCCCAGCCCATGGTGGAGAGCATCTCATTTAAATCATATAAGTAGTCATATAAGATCCCGTTCCCGACTATCTGTCTGTCTGTCTGTCTTGGGTAAATGGAGGAGGGAGGAGGAAGAGGGAGGTGGAGGAGGGAAGAGGAGGGAGGAGGAGGGAGGAGGAGACAGGAGACAGGAGGAATAGGGAGGAATAGGAGGGAGGAGGAGGGATTAGGAAGAGGAGGGAGGAGTAGGGTGGAGGAGGAGGGGGAGGAAGAGGGAGAAGGAGGGAGAAGGAGAACGCAGGAGGAGGAGGGAGGAGGAGGAGGAGAGGGAGGAGGAGAGGGAGGAGGAGGGAGAGGGAGGAGGAGGGAGGAGGAGGAGAGAGTAGTAGGAGGGAGGAGGCGGAGGGAGCAGGAAGAGGGAGGAAGAGGGAGGAGGAAGAGGGAGAAGGAGGAGGGAGGAGAAGGAGGAGGAAGAGGGAGGAGGAGGGAGAAGGAGGGATGAGGAGAACGAAGGAGGAGGAGGGAGGAGGAGGAGAGGGAGGAGGGAAAGGGAGGAGGAGGAAGGAGGAGGAGAGAGTGGGAGGGAGGAGGGAGGAGAAGAAGAGGGAGGAAGAGGGAGGAGGAAGAGGGAGAAGGAGGAGGGAGGAGAACGAGGGAAGATGATGAGGGGGAGGAGGAGGAAGAGGGAGGAGGAGGAATGTGAAGGGAGGAGGAGGGAGGAGGTAGAGGGAGGAGGAAGGGAGGGAGGAGGAGAGGAGGAGGAGAGAGGAGGAGGAGGAGGAGGAGGGAGGAGGAGGAGGGATGAGGAGGAGGGAGGAGGAGGAAGAGGGAGGACGAGGAATGTGAAGGGAGGAGGAGTGAGGAGGTAGAGGGAGGAGGAGGAGGGAGGAGGAGAATGGAGGAGGAGGGATGAGGAGGAGAGGGAGGAGGAGGAAGGAGGAGGGAGGAGGGGGAGGAGGAGGGAGGAAGAAGGAGGAGGGAGGAGGAGGGATGAGGGAGAGGAGGGAGGGGTAGGAGGGGGAGGAGGAGAAGGGAGGAGGAGGGCGAAGGAGGAAAGAAGAGGAGGGCGAGGAGGTAGGAGGTGGGAGGAGGAGGAGGAAGAGGGAGGAGTAGGGAGGAGGAAGAGAGTGGAGGAGGGAGGAGGAGGGAGGAAGAGATAGGCGGAGAGAGGAGGAGGAGGGAGGAGGAGGAAGTAGGGAGGAATAGGAGGGAGGAAGAGGGAGGAGGAGGGATTAAGAGAAGGAGGGGGGAGAAGGAGGAGGGAGGAGGATTGAGGAGGAGGAAGAGGGATGAGGAGGGAGGAGGAGGAAGGAGGAGGAAGGAGGAGGAGGAGGGAGGAGGAGGAAGGAGGGTGAAGGAGGAGGAGGAGGAGGAGGGAGGAGGGTGAAGGAGGAGGAGGAGGAGGAGAGGAGGAGGGGAGGAGGGAGGGGAGGAGGAGGGAGAAGGAGGAGAGAGGAGGAGGAGGAGAACGCAGGTGGGGAGGAGGAGGAGGGAGGAGGGAGAGGGAGGAGGAGGGAGGAGGAGGAGAGAGGAGGAGGGAGGAGGTGGAGGGAGAAGGAGGAGGGAGGAAGAGGTAGAAGGAGGAGGGAGAAGGAGGAGGGGGAGGAGGAATGATGAGGAGGGAGGAGGAGGAGGAAGAGGGATGCGGAGGAAGGAGGTAGAGGGAGGTGGTAGAGGGAGGAAAAGGGAGGAGGGAGGAGGAGAGAGGAGGAGGAGGAGGGAGGAGGAGAAGGGAGTAGGAGGAATGAGGAGAAGGGAGGAGGAGGGAGAAGGAGGGGGAGAAGGAGGAGGGAGAGGGGAGGAGGGGGAGGAGGTAGAGGAGGAGGAAGAGGAGGAGGGTGGAGGGAGGGGGATAGGGGGGAGGAGGGGAGGAGTTAGAGGGAGGGGAGGAAGGAGGCGTAGGGAGTAGTAGGGAGAAGGATGGAGGAGGAGGGGAGAGGAAGAGGGAGAAGGAAGAGGGAGAAGGAGGAGGGAGGAGAGAGAGGGTGGAGGGGGAGGAGGTTAGAGGGAGGAGGAAGAGTAGGAGGGTGGAGGGAGGAGGTAGAGGGAGGAGGGGGGGAGGAGGTAGAGGCAGGAGGAGACGAGAGGAGGAGGGAGTTCGCCATTCCGAATTCATACTCGTCTAGGTTCTGTGATTTCGGTCCTTCCATTGATTGTTCCTCCTTCTACACGACTGTAGATAACTTCATTACACATAGAAAGATGAATTGTTATTGATATTGCCGTGGCATGGAGGCATATATATCAGCAGCAGAGTTGAACGCCTACGCCAGCCGGCACGGCACTTGATGATGATGATGATTGCCGTGTGACGATTCTGTGTAGTCACGTCATTTTCTTCCCTTTCCCTAGCGTTTTGGTTCGGGGATTCTTTCATCATCATCATCATATATTTACGTACGTATTTTGGGAATGGGAGGAGGGAGGAGGAGGAAGAAGAAAAAAAAATACGACAGTTGGCAGCGCTGGAATGAAAGGAAGGCGTGTAGAAAATTTCATCTCAATCGGATGGGCCGTTCGCGAACAAATAAAGGACATACATACATACATACATACAGACAGACGGAGATCCTAATTTATATTTAAGATATATATATATATATATATATATATATATATATATATATATATATATATATATATATATATATATATATATATATATATATATATATATATATATATATATGATAGAGCGATCAGAAAAGGGAAAGCACTCATGACTGCTCGGTGACTGGAATGCACGTTGACTGTCATAACCATACCAAACCTCTAACACCTGTCTTAACCATACCAACCCTCTAATAACCATCATACCCATTCCAATCATCTTACAACTGTCATAACCATACCAACATTCTAACAACTGTCATAACCGCACCATCCCTCTAACAATTGTCATAACCATACTAACCGCCTAACAACTGTCATAACCATACCCACCATTTAACAATTGTCATTATCATACCAACCCTCTAATATCAGTCATGACCATGCCAACCCTCTGAAACAGACTGCGCGTATATCATCCCAAAATGGATCTCGGTCTACACTCAACAAGGACAAATTAATGAATACAGGGGGAATGAGCAGTAGAATAAACGGTATTCTCAACAATAAAAAAAATCGAATACGCAACATTGCGTGCGTAGATCAAAACTACAACGGTTTTGATTCTACGCTTGAGAAAGTTCACATTTGACGCATACGAAGGCCATGTGTTCACCAGCAGAGTACAGGCTTAGATTTCTGCTTGATAAGATCCCCGGGTTAAACATATTGTCAGACTGACTGGAGCCTTTAATCGGATAAAATGTGTGTCCTGCCACCCAAGGTTTGAAGTGGTAGACGGATAAGGAGATGTTATGACCGTGCATGCATGAAAACTTTCCAGGGCGGGAGATAATTCAGAATGAATGGAGAAACTAGGTGTATACTGAAAAGGCAGGTCTACGAAAACCACTTGCCCTAACACCTATGGGCATACAGCACAGTGAGGAGAGAGAAGGGCAGCAAATAAATAAGAAACGGTATATGGGATAGGGGATTCTAATTGTCAAATAAGTTCAGGCCAGTCGAGGATCAGGTATGAAAGATTTATATGTATATGCTGTTAGAAGTATCTACGAATATTACTTTCAAGCCCCTATCAACAGCCCGTAAATTCAATCAATCAATCAATCAGGTGCCGTCTCCGCAATGAAGGTTGGCTGCAATGGATCTCCAACACTGCCTCTCGCCTTGACTGTACATTCTGTCAAGCTGATGTTCGTCTTTTAACGTGGCCAAAATATTTCACTTGTCTCCTCTTTATTTTTTTCATCAACTCACTCTTCATTCGCAGTAAATTCAGAACATTCATTTTTCGGTCTTTCGTAGGCTATTTCAAGGAGATCTTGCATTCCTCATTTTTTCTTTATATAATATGTTGCTATAATGTTGTTATTTTGCTTACACAAGTAGCAACCCTATATTAGGCAGATTTTAACTATGCTGCTATGTTCTGGATATACAGTTGAATTTCATTTGTCATGTAAGATGTTTGTCACTTATTTGGGAACTAGCATGATTGTTTTGAGTGTTGGGTGCATTTTGTTGTACAGAATATAGCCAGATTACTATATTTCTGGTAATTCTGCACTACGGCAGTGGCTATGTAGCGACAGATTGGGCAAGCCTACATTTCGGCTGTCCCGTGTTTGTTACTCCTATGAGAACTGTGTATTGTCTCATTTCGCTGTGTATAATAGTAGTACTAATTCATTCGTTATTCGATTATTAGGAATATAATTATATGCCTAATTTGATTGTTACTATGCATACTTTTATGTTTCCATGCATAATATATATTGTGTGCTAGAGATGCTAACTGTCATATGGTAATTCACCAGGATGAATAGTGTGTTGTGCTAATTTATTATTACGAGAAGCGCACATAGGCATATTGTAAAGTGCAGTAGCGGGCTTACATGTAATATGTAACCCCATTAAAAATAGCATATTTTAGTCGCATGGTTGTGTTTGAAGCAGAGGTATAGTAGTATAGACATTGCCCACATTATGCACCAGGTATATGGTGCGCTTTGCTCTTTCATTGCGTGGTGAACGAGTGTTCATCGTAACTCAATGAAGCCTGGCACAGAGACGGACCACCAGCACTTAAGTCCGGTGGTCAGACACTCTCGTTATAACACTACTGACCATCTGATCTGCTGAAACGAATTTTGATGGAGCGGCTGCACAGAACCGGGTGTCTGATTAAGAGACTTGGGCTTGGGATATTTCATTTCTCATGGCGGGACTGGTAAAAGGGAAGGCAGGAGATGTAACTACAGGCTGTTCGACCACAGGAAAAGTCCGCCCCGACTCGACAATAGAAGGGAGAAATAGAGAGAGAAAGAGGACAGTGAACGCATTAAAGCTGGAAGAGAGACACTGCTAGACATCTCACTGTGTGTGGGTGTATTATGGGTGAGAGATTGTATGTATTACCGAGAATTTCCTTGATGTAGAATTTAAACATTACTCATTTTTAAATCTGTTTTCAAGCTCTCACCAAAAGCACCAGGTTCTCGTTCAGTGACTATGATAAGAGACCGGCTGAACTTAGCTAACCATAGTAGATCTTAGCTAACCATAGCGAACCCTGGATAATTCTATTGGAGACTATTGGAGCTTAATGGGGGGGGGGGGGCGATAGATGCATCTTCTCACTTGGATTCAGGATGTCATGCACCAACCACATCAGTTAAGTATTGTACATTTATATGTTGATGTAAACTAACATTTTCCAATATCATCATACCACCCAAAATCATGTTGTGTTAAGTTTTTATCTTGATAGATATTAAAGAGTTGTAGTTGTTCTAACTGATAGTTCAATCGTTATACTCGTTTTCCCAAGAGAAGAAATTGCCTTGTATACCTGGGTGGGTGATTAATTATACACCAGGGAGGGGCGACATTGTCAGGGGGAACACCTGCCCTGCCTAGTGGCCAGTAGTAGATGTAAAGCTAGGCATCTAACCTTCTCTTTCCCACTCCTTGGAGGATACCAAGATCAGCTAATTATACAAAGCGACGAGCCATTCTCAGAAGTACTTTTGGGTATCCGTAAGTCTAATCTTTATTTCAGCCATATAGATTTGTCCCGATTCAGTTTCTGACAAATTAGGGTTGCTTTCCAGTGATAATACTTAACTAGGCGGCAGCGACTCCTATATTTCTCGCGGTAGAGAATTCTGACACCATCTAACAGCAGTCATATCCATACCAACCCTCTAACAACAGACAAAACCATACCAACCACTAACAGCAGTCATATTCATACCAACCCTCTAACAACAAGCATGACCATACCAATTCTCAAACAGCTGTCAAAATCATACCCACCTCTAGCAACAGTCATAATGATATCCACCCTCTAACAACTGTCATATCCATACCAACCATCTAACGGCTGTCACAACTATACCGACCATCTAACAACAGTCATAACCATACCAATCCTCTAACAACAGTAATAACTATAAGTACCCCTCAAAACAGTCATAACTATACCAACCCTCTAACAACAGTCATAACCATACCAACCATATAACAACAGTCATAGCTATACCAAAACTCTAACAACAGTAATTATTATACGATCCATCTAACAAGAGTCATAACATACTGCCCCTCTAACAACAGTCATAACCATACTGCCCCTCTAACAACTGTCATAATCTTACCAACCGTCTAACAACTATCGTAACAATACCAACCATCTATCAGCTGTAATAACCATACCAATCCTATAACAACAGTCATAACCATACCAAATCTCTAACAACTGACATAACTATACCATCCTTCTGTTAATTGTCATAACTATACTGAACCTCTAACAACTGCCATAACCATACCAACCCTTTAACAATAGTCCTAACCATAACAACCTCCCAACAACTGTGGTAACCATACGATTCCTCCAACAGCAGTCATAAATATATCAACCCTCTAACAACCATCATTTTCTTACCAACCCTGTAACAACAGTCATAACATACTAACCCTCTAACAACAGTCATAACCATACCAACCCTCTAACAACAGTCATAATCATACCAACCCTCTAACAACAGTCATAACCATACCAACCCTCTAACAACAGTCATAACCATACCAACCCTCTAACAACAGTCATAACCATTCCAACCCTCTAAGAACAGTCATAACCATACAACCTTCTAACAAAAGTCATAACCATATAAACCCTATAATAACAGTCATAACCATACCACCCCTCTAACAACAGTCTCTTGTTCTAATTATGTGGGTTTTTTTTCTATTTTTCTTTTTATGCAAGACGTTAGTTAGTTAGTTAGGTAGTCGCTGTTCCAACTTCACGGCAACGGGTCGTCCCCATATTGCTCCGTTCCTGTGCCAGTGAATATCTTAAAATGCTCCTCACTGCCCCATATGAACAATGGAATAGACAGGAGTGTCGGCAAGCCAACAGCCCGCACAGGTACACTGTGCATAATGCCGCCGCCAGAATGCCAACACAAAAGTCTATGCAAGAATGCGTTGAATACTATTGCACTTAATGTGCGTTGTTCTTTATTATCAAATATATCGCTCATTATATTTGAAGTGTGGTTATTTTTCTTTTACATGTTATCCTCAAAATGGGGCCTAATTAAGATATTTCTGATAATATGGTTGCATGATGTTTGGTTGTTTGATGTCTGGTTGCATGTCTGGTTACACGATATCTGGTTGCATGTCTGGTTACACGATATGTGGTTGCATGATGCCTGGTTGCATGATGTCTGGTTGCATGTTGTCTGCCTGCGTAAGTGAGTAGAGAAATCTGCTGGCTTGAAATATGTGATACCATTTCACTAACGTAAATAAAGACGGTATATTTGTTTCTCTGCACAGACTGGTAGAAGTCAGCTAGTTGTTGTGTTACTCGTTTAGTGTAATCAGTTTACGTGGCCTGTATGTCTGTCGTGTGTTATATACGAGGTGGCTCCAAATGAAAACCTTAAAAGTGTAACAGAAATTACAATAACCATGCCATTGTCTTGTAACCTGTCAATATTGTTGTTAAGGATGTCAAGAGTGTTAAGCATGTGACAGCACAGTGCAGACATGCATCAAAGAGGACCAGCGTTCTATTATCGGCTTTTTTTTTAAATCAGTGACCTCAACTATCAGTGGGTAACACATCCCTCGTACTCGCCAGACCTAGCCCCAAGTGATGTATACCTGTCTGGAAAACTCACTGAGTCGTTAGGAAGAAAGACTTGTCTGTCCGATGAAGCGGTACAGCAGGTGGTTATAGATGCGACCAAGAGAATCTTTTTCTACAGGAATCCAAGCACTTTATCGGCGCTGGAGGAATTGTATTGAACGCATGGTGACCTAATCAAACAATGCTACTTTTGTTCTTTACTTTCTTAGAACATATTCACACAGACATAAAAACAACATTTAAGGTTTTCAATTGAAGCCCCATCGGATGTTTGACGTATCTGTCTGTTGTGTTATATATATATATATATATATATATATATATATATATATATATATATATATATATATATATATATATATATATTATATATATATATACATATATATATATATATATATAATATATATATATATATATATATATATATATATATATATATATATATATATATATATATATATATTTGGGATTTGTCCCAAGGTGCACATGGGATACCATCAATCTTTATTGACGACGCCGAACAAGAAATGGTAGACCATATTACATATCTAGGATGAGTGCTAAATAGCAAATTATCCCTAGATCAGGAAATCAACATCCGGATTGGTAAGGTAGCAACAACAATGAACATGTTAAGAAAAAGAGTCTGGGAGAACAGGAAGCTTACTGCCAAAACAAAAGTCCTTGTCTATCAAGCCTGTGTCCTTAGTACGCTTCTTTATGGCAGTGAAACCTGGACAACTTACTCACACGAAGAGAAACGTTTAAATAGCTGAGTACTTGAAATTAAGTGGCAAGACAAAATCACAAATACTGAAGTATTGGAAAGATCAGGTTGTGTGACGGTTTACTCCATGCTCAGTCTTCGTAGAATTAGATGGATAGGACATCATAGGAGAATGGATGATGGTAGAATACCAAAGGACATCTTTTTTGGTGAATTACAGATGGGTAAGAGATCGCAGGGTCGGCCTCTACTACGATACAAAGATGTGTGTAAGCGGGACATGATTGATAAAGGCATTGATAATGCACATTGGAAACAAGTCGCCGCTGAACGTGTTGCATGGAGGGCAAACATAAGAAATGGAATAAAGACAAAGGAGAAAATTATTGCAGATAAGTCACACACCGAGCGTATGAGACGTAAGATGGTGCATGATGGTGGAAATGACCACGTGTTCACATGCACCCACTGTGAACGGACATTTACAGCGCAAATTGGCCTTATTAGTCACATTCGTTATCGCCATAGGTAAAAGTTATTATGCCTTTGTAAAGCACAAACTATCGTCTGTCAAGACGGCAAGGTGCCAATGTACTGTAATGTATATTTGGTATGTATATCTGTTGTATTCTATGTGTTTGGTGTGTCGGTCTGTTGTGTGTTTTATATGTTTGCTGTGAATGTCTGTTATGTGTTATATATGTTTCGTGTGTCTGTTTGTGGGGCAAAATGATCTGACACATTTGTAACTTTAATAAAAATAATTTAGAATAAATAAACGAAAACGAATTTTTATTTATCAAATGTACACATGATGCCATTTTGTTTTATGTTTTTGAATAATGAAAAACAAAAGTATTTTTATTTCCCAAATGTACATATGATGCCATTTTATTTTAATTCGTTTCAGCTTACCCATATGGATTGGACAGGCCAGCATCGCGCTTTCATTGTGGAAACGTTCATCAAAAACGGGTCGGTAACTGCAACGCAAAGAGCATTCCGTGTGCATTTTGAGCTTCGTAGACATGATCCCGTACCTACTCGGAACACAATTTTATTATGGGTTGCCAACTTCAGAGCTAGTGGATCAGCACTGAAGACATCATATGTACATTTAGGAAATAAAAATACTTCTTTTCATTGTTCAAACAACATAAAACAAAATGGCACCATGTGTACATTTGATAAATGAAAAATACTTTTTTGTTCATTTATTCTAAATTAGATTTATTAAAGTTAGAAATGTATCAGATCATTTTGCACTTCCCTATATATATATATATATATATATATATATATATATATATATATATATATATATATATATATATATATATATATATATATATATATATATATAAACACAACAGACACATGAAACATATATAACACATAACAGACAGTCACAACAAACATATATAACACACAACACACCTCACACGACATAAACAACACACACACACATGTATATGTGTCGTGTGTCGGTGTGTTGTGTGTTATATATGTTAGGTAGGTCTGTCTGTTGTATGTTTTATATGTTTGTTGTGACTGTTATGTGTTATATATGTTTCATGTGTCTGTTGTGTTATATATATATATATATATATATATATATATATATATATATATATATATATATATATATATATATATATATATATATATATATTTGGTGTGTCGTGTGTCTATCTGTTGTTTTATATATGTTTGGTGTGTCTATCTGTTATTTGTCATATATGTTTAGTGTGTCTGTTGTGCGTCACATATGTTTGGCCTGTTGCCCTGTCTGTCTGTTGAACTATGCCAGACACATACACCCACAACTATGTCATCACTACATGTCTGTCAGACAATTGAACCCACAACTATGTCATCACTACATGTCTGTCAGACAATTGAACCCACAACTATGTCATCACTACATGTCTGTCAGACAATTAAACCCACAACTATGGCATCACTAGATGTCTGCTAGTCATAAACCCACAACTATGGCATCACTAGATGTCTGTCAGACAATTGAACCCACAACTATGGCATCACTAGATGTCTGCTAGTCATAAACCCACAACTATGTCATCACTACATGTCTGTCAGACAATTGAACCCACAACTATGGCATCACTAGATGTCTGCTAGTCATAAACCCACAACTATGGCATCACTACATGTCTGTCAGACAATTGAACCCACAACTATGGCATCACTACATGTCTGCTAGTCATAAACCCACAACTATGGCATCACTACATGTCTGTCAGACAATTGAACCCACAACTATGGCATCACTACATGTCTGTCAGACAATTGAACCCACAACTATGGCATCACTAGATGTCTGCTAGTCATAAACCCACAACTATGGCATCACTACATGTCTGTCAGACAATTGAACCCACAACTATGGCATCACTAGATGTCTGCTAGTCATAAACCCACAACTATGGCATCACTAGATGTCTGTCAGACAATTAAACCCACAACTATGGCATCACTAGATGTCTGTCAGACAATTGAACCCACAACTATGGCATCACTAGATGTCTGCTAGTCATAAACCCACAACTATGGCATCACTAGATGTCTGTCAGACAATTAAACCCACAACTATGTCATCACTACATGTCTGTCAGACAATTGAACCCACAACTGTGGCATCACTAGATGTCTGCTAGTCATAAACCCACAACTATGGCATCACTAGATGTCTGTCAGACAATTAAACCCATAACTATGGCATCACTAGATGTCTGCTAGTCATAAACCCACAACTATGGCATCACTGGATGTCTGTCAGACAATTAAACCCACAACTATGGCATCACTAGATGTCTGCTAGTCATAAACCCACAACCGTGGCATCACTGGATGTCTGTCAGACAAATGAACTCACAACTATGTCTTCAAAAAACACATATATGAAGTTGGATGAAGAATGACTTGCGCGATGAATTGGATTAAAGTGAGGAAAATTTGCGCAATTCAACCCCACTCTCTCGCTTGAGTCCATATGAGTCCAGTGGCAAGACAAGTCAAGACGACTGGAGACGAATACAGGTGCAGTGGATGACCAGGGCGCTCTACGTGCCTTGCCATGATCATTACGTTGCACAACGCTTTACAGGTAAACGCCGTCTTGATTGTTGAATGATCAGGAATCACGACTATGTCATCACTACATGTCTGTCAGACAAATGAACCCACAACTATGTCATCAATAGATGTCTGTCAGATAATTGAATTTCATAACTATGGCATCACTAGATGTCTGCTATACATGGATGTACTTTAGGAGTGTGCTGCCTTCCATTGACACATAAAACCACACTTACTTTTAGACTAACAGAGTCCCAGATTATCGTGGTGGTTGATGTTGGCAGAACTGGACTGTGGGACATGCAGTCTTAGCTAGAAGGATAAGATGCTCACAACAGTACATCCTATAATGTTATATCAATATCTAAATACGAGGTGAAGTCAACAGTGCCATTGTGGTGTAACTCATGACTGAGATCATCTACCAGGTTCTTTGCAGAATGACGCGGTCAACACGCCTGAGCAAATACAGGATGTTTGGATTCTCCGCCATTTTGACTGCCCAGAGCGCTGTCATGCCCATGCTGTCTGCGCTATATCTGTGTCCATCTTCTTGTTGGCGACCCTTCCTCATCTTCCAGGAACCACTTCTTCCATCTCTGTTCTGTCCACATCTCTGTGCTGTTTAATATGGCCACAGTATTTCAGTTTCCGAGACATGATCTTGTTTATTTTCCAGTTTTTCGACAATGTTCAGATTTTTCAGAATGTCAGAATGATTGTAAATTGTCAATATATGCAACATAAAGAATGATTGTACATAATCAACATATGCAACAATCATGATGATTGTACATAGGTAACAGATGCAACAGACAGAATGATTGTACATATTCTAAATATGCAACAGACAGAATGAGTGTGCACGGTCAACATATACATCATAAAGAATTATTGAGCATAGTCAAAGACATTGTTACATTTGATTACAATGATTTTGATAGGATTGCCACATGTGAGCCTCATTGTGTGGTTCTACATGTTTATTAGCACAGTTCCCAGTAATAGGTGTGTCACAGAATGATGATAGTTTAGTGATTCCCAGATACAATTAAATGTAACATTAATGGCAATATAGGAGAAGGGTTAACAATCGTGTACTTCAGTCTGAGAGCAGGATAAATTAAAGATCATTGACCGACAGATATAGAAATAGGATACAGGTGTTCGCAGAGGTCATTGCCTGACGATCTGATAGGACGGACACGGGAACCGGGGAGATCGCGTTGGGGATAAATGACCGGAGAAAGCGATCAACGGGGTCGGATGCTTTGAAGTATTAGCGTAAGGGGAACCCAGGGAAACAGCGTAACCACTTAACGAAACGAGCAACTAGCCACTACGTGATTTCACCGCCTTTTGATATACAGGATACGTCAAGAGACGAGTGTTGAGTTATGAACATCAAACAATAACGGAAGAACGAGAGGTCCACTATAAATAGTAGAAACTGGGTTGTCTTGTTTAGTATGTGTTCCCAAACTGGGCAGAAATCTCTATGCCTTCTGTAGGTGGAAAGAAATACACATCCCTGATTGTTGAACGAAGATGGGATATTAGTGTGTTATTCGCTAGTGTATTTCAATTCAGGGAGTCCGATAGAGTATATAAGGTATTGTAAACTTAGAGGAATAGTAGCATAGGGATATAGATGTTTGTGCTTAGCAGTGCTTTCTATTAGTGAATAGTTTAGACTGTAGTGCACTCATCTGTCTTATGTCTGAGTGTTCTTCGGAGGCTTCTCAGTATGGCCGGAGAGGGACACTCACATAAGAAGTAGTTTGTAACAGACTCATATCACCTGATTGTATAATCCCACAGGTTTCATATATAATCCTGACCTGTTCAGAAAAGAGTAAAGAGTAAAGATCCTGAAGTCACAGGTGAAGTGAAAGTATGTCACTATAGCAAATTCGGCCTAAACAGTCAATAAGAGTGGGTTGACATAACGAATGGCAAGAAACAGGTTTTGGTGAACCTTAGTGAAAGAACTTTATTCAAGCAGAGCAAATAGGCTAAAACATTGTAATTGGGTACTCACCTAAACGAAACAGTGAAGAACTATAGACCAGTTTACCTATATTCAGAAAACGGTTAAATAACTGTGGACAGGTGTGATGTGTTTTCACTGATGGATTATAATAACATAAAAACGGAAAACTCTGTCTACTGAAAAGACTTACCGTGATCACATTACTTTACGGTGATACAGTGGTGAACAGTTGTTTTTTTTCAATAACGAATTTACCTCCAGACTCAAGCTGAACGGAGCATTCAGGGTGAGAACGTTCCAATTCTATGTGTGATGTCCTATGTTTTGGCCGTATGACTATGCTAGAGGAGACACGGAGACGACTGTTCCAAAGTCCTATCTTGCACTCACATTAGCAGACACTAACAACTACATATACATATTCCATACATACAACTGACATAGTTTTCAACAATAAACAGGTTATTAATTGTTGGAGGAAACTGTTGTCAGGGTATGTTATGAAGGAGAGAGAGAGAGAGAGAGAGAGAGAGAGAGAGAGAGAGAGAGAGAGAGAGAGAGAGAGAGAGAGAGAGAGAGAAAGAGAGAGATATAGTGTATGAAAGACGGAAGGGAGGAGTGTAGACAAAAGTCATTGAATACTCCCAATAGTAGAAGGATATTAAAGGTGTGCTTGTCGAGTCCACTTTCCTCCAGGGTCGACAAGTTACAAGGTGTACGGACAGAAAAGTGGATCATAGTTTCATGTTGCTTGGCTGGGTTATATGTCTGTCGTTTTCCTTAAACTCCTTCATGGTTGTTTGAATTTTTCAGCTATAATTATCTATGTGCCAGAGTAGCCAGTCTGCACCAAACCCTCTGGCTGTCTCTTATGGCATGCATGATAAGTTACAATGTTACTATTATTTCTTTCCTTGTGGGCACCTGTAACACAGATGATGTACATTTATTGTTAGTCAGGTCTTAGTCAGATATGAATGAGCTACCGTAATGACAGCAGACGGTACTACCTGCTTTCTGTCAGCGCCGAATGTTGGGCGGCGCTTACCAAACCCGACACCCCACATTGTGCCAACGGCTTCGGGCGGAAGAGCGCAATTGGGAGGGTACAAGCCTTATCCTGGTGCGAGGAAATGCAACCTAAAGACAAAATGTCATGGCAGGGCAGACCAGGCCCTAAGCCTTGGTTGGCAGCTGGTCTAGGATCGAAGCTCCGACAGGCGGACAGTTAGAGCATTGCTTTGCTGATCCGGCAGCTTCTGCGCTTGTCTGTTCCAGATGTATTGCTATTATCTTTCTCATGGAGTGAACTAGACAGGCCGAGAGAGGGATTATGCTGCGTGGTCAACACATGGTCTCTATATTTTAGCACAGACTTTGTGCTATGGAGAGGTATAACTCCATACCTGGTCTTAACCGGTCTCGTAATCAAAGCGAGAGGTAGCAGTCATGGGTTATAATCCTTGTCAATTGGCGTAGACATGGGGCGCCACAGGTTGCCTCTGACGGTGGGAGACACTACAGGTGTCACTGATCAGCTACCGTCCCGCCTCAAGCTGAGCAGCCCCTGGCCAATTGAGTGCTGATCCGCCACATCCTGCCTGCTTAATGCGTGCTTGGGGTTAGAACAAATCTGAATCGCAAGTTGTAAAACCAATGCACCATATATTACTAAAAAGAAAAAAAAATAGAAACCTCAAGCTACGGCTTGCAACCTGGAACGTAAGATCCATGTGTCCAAGATTTTCCACTGACCTGACGAATATTGACGACTGTGAGAAAAACGGCTGTGATTGATGCCGAACCGAATCATCTTAACATTGATACTGCTGGCCTGCAGGAGACTCGCCTCGCTGAGGAAGGGTCACTCAGGGAAAACAATTACACCTTTTTTGGAAGGGTAGAGAGCAGGCAGAAAAAGGGCAACATGGTGTGGGCTTTGCAATGAATAATTCGCTACTGGGTATGACTGAAATTCCAGCTGGAGGTAATGAAAGACTATTATCCCTGCGCTTGGCAACCTCTTGTGGTTTTGCCACCATTATCACTGCATATGCACCGACACTCACTTCCCCTGATGATATGAAGGATTCATTCTATGAGGAGTTAGACTCTGTGATCAAGGCAGTTCCAAAATCCGACTACATTTATATGCTTGGTTATTTCAATGCTCGTGTGGGCAAGGACTCGAGTTCATGGCCAGTGTGCGTTGAAAAATACATCATCGGTCGTATGAATGAAAATGGGCAAAGGCCGCTGGAGCATTGTACCAGGAATGACCTATGTATTAGAAACTCCTGTTTTTAAACAACAGAGCTGCAATAAGGTCACACGGAAACATCAAAGATCCGGCCAGTGGCATCATCACACGGAGACAACATCTGAACCAGACATCATAAACTCGAAGTTACCATAGTGCTGACTGTGATACGGATCATTCTTTGGTTGTTGCAGGGGTTAGACTGAGACCAAAGAGAATCTACACAGCTAAACACAAATTTAGCCCCAGGATTAATATTATTAACACCCACGATCCTAATAAATGCTTTGAGTTCCTACTGCAACTTGAAGACACTTTCACTGATACATCAGAAAATTGTACAGCAAGTGAAAAATGGGGTAAACTTAAGGAACACTCTTTATCAAACAGCGGTAAGGGTTTATGATACTGTGGATCATAAGAGGCAGGACTGGTTTGCGGCATACAGCACGACACTGCAGCCCTTGATTGATAAAAAGAAGATAGTTGTGTTAAGAAACAAGGAAAGAACAACACGTAACACTCTCAGTGAGCTGAAGCAAGCTAGGAAGGATGTGCAAAAAGCTGCCAGGCAGTGTGCAAATGACAGTTGGATCAAGTTATGTGAGTCCATTCAAAATACAAATGATAAGAGAAAGATCAGAAGCATATTGGATGGATGGATAAATAAAGCCTGTAGTCCAATGATCAAAAGAAGTGCACCACTTAAACCTTGACTAGGAAAATCATCACTGATAAGAAACAACAGATGGATAGATGGGTGGAGCACTATTTGGAGCTTTACTCAAGTGAAACCAAATTAGCGGAGGATACCCTCAACGCCAAGGAGGACCTGCCAACTCTTGACCACCTGGACACACTTCCCACTATAACAGAAGTTAAATGTGCTATAAATGAACTTGCATCTGGCAAGGTCCCATGTAAGGATGGGATTCCAATAGAGGTTATCAGGAGTGGGCAAGACTCACTCACTCTACAGATCCACCAACTAATAGAGCTATGCTGGCGAGTAGGAGAAGTCCCTCAGGATTTCAATTATTCGAGCACCATAACACTGTACAAGAACAAGGGCGATCGAAGCGACTATAACAACTATAGGGGTATCTCACTTCTGTGTGTTGTTGGAAAGTATTTGCCAGAATTGCTCTGCGCAGACTTCAAGTCCTGGGAGATCAAGTCTACCCCGAATCATAGTGTAGCTTCCGACCGAACCAGTCTACCATTAATATGATATTCTCATTGCAACAAATGCAAGAAAAATGCCGTGAACAGAATCAACCAATGTTTATTGCCTTCATCGACCTCACAAAGGCATTTTATTTGGTCAGTCGTGAGGGTCTGTTCAAGGCACTAAAGAAGATTGGCTGCCCACCAACTCTTCTATCCATTGTGGAATCGTTCCACACAGGCATGAAGGGTATAATCAAGTCTTCAGAAGAGTTTGAAATCAAGAGTGGAGTTAAGCAAGGTTGTGTACTAGCTCCCACACTCTTTGGAATATACTTTTCACTTCTACTGAAATATTCCTTTCGTGATCAGTATGGTGGTTTATACATTCACTTACGCTCAGATGGCGGCCTCTACAATGCTCAGAGATTGAAGGCCAAAACCAAAATTAGGAGGGTGCTGATCAGAGAGTTCCTTTTTGCAGATGATGCTGCAGTTACGACCCACTCTGAGGAAGAATTACAACGTCTACTGTTTGCATTCTCCGATGCTTGTTCTGAATTTGGTTTAACAGTTAGCAAAAACAAAAGACACAGATTATGTCACAATGTGCACATGTGATACCATCAATCATTATTGACGACGCCAAACTAGAGATAGTAGGCCATTTTACATGTCTAGGATCAGAGGTAAAAAGCAAATTATCCCTACATCAGAAAATAAACGTCATGATTAGTAAGGCAACAACAACAATGAACAGATTGACAAAAAGAGTCTGGGAGAACAGGAAGCTTACTGCCAAAACAAAAGTCCTTGTCTATCAAGCCTGTGTCCTTAGTACTCTCCTTTATGGCAGTGAAGCCTAGACAACTTACTCACACCAAGAGAAACGTTTAAACTGCTTTCGTATGCGGTGTCTGCGAAGAATACTTGAAATTAAGTGGCAAGACAAAATCACAAATACTGAAATATTGGAAAAATCAGGTTGTGTGACGGTATATTCCCTGCTCAGTCTCCGTAGAATTATATGGAACTTACACGTTAGGAGGATGGATGATGATAGAATACCAAAGGACATCTTTTTTTGGTGAATTACAGATGGGTAAGAGATCTCAGGATCGGCCTCTACTACGATACAAAGATGTGTGTAAGCGGGACATGATTGATACAGGCATTGATAATGCACATTGGGAGCAAGTCGCAGCTGAACGTGTTGCATGGAGGGCAAACATCAGAAATGGAATAAAGAATAAATAAGGAGAAAATTATTGCAGATAAGTCACACACCGAGCGTGTGAGACGAAAGATGGTGCATGATAGTGGAAATGACCACGTGTTCACATGCACTCTCTGTGAACGGACATTTACAGCGCAAATTGGCCTTATCAGTCACATTCGCTACCGCCATAGGTAAAAGTTATTATGCCTTTTTAAAGCACAAACTATCGTCTCTCAAGACGGCACGGTGCCAATTTACATAGTCAAAATATGCAACAGACAGAATGATTGTACATAGTCAAAATATGCAACAGACAGAATGATTGTACATAATCAAAATATGAAACAGACAGAATGATTGTACATAATCAAAATATGAAACAGACAGAATGATTGTACATAATCAAAATATGAAACAGACAGAATGATTGTACATAATCAAAATATGAAACAGACAGAATGATTGTACACGGTCAACATATACAACATACAGGAAGATGTCGACATACTGCTACTGCTAGCACATTGTCGTCTTGACAGTCGATAATCTGTTACACTGTGCTTCAAAATAAAAGCATAATAACGTCACATAGACTAAACCAGAGCTGAATTATGGAGACCATGAGTTGTCCATACAGTATGATCCCTCTCTCAATCTACCTAGTTTACTCCAGAGGAAAGGTAACACCAATACGTCTGGAACAAGACTGTCATGGATTAAACGCTGATCTCTGCTTCCTCTCAAATGATATTGACCCGACGTTTAACCGCTAGAACTGTATGGCTCAGGGGTATGAACTGATTCAGTGAAGATGGATGTCAAACACCGACATGTATTGTACAATCACATATAGGACAGCCTCACTATGCTGACTCCAACATAAATCTAACGACAAAGTCATTCGAGTGAACTGAGATATAATTTATCGCAGGCAACTTCAACAGCAAACGTGAGCGAGTGAGCACATCCAGGCTTCAGTCTTTCGCACCGCACTTTCGCTCTTGCTTATCCATCGCACATCATCTCCCTAGACTGCGTAGATAGTTGGGCACCAAGCTGGCCGCCTGCTATAAGAATGAATGCATGACAAACGTCTACCTTCCACTGTCATATAGCGAATACCAGATATGCCAGTGGTCGTGGCGTCAGTAGAACCAGGAGTACCTGTAGTCACTTGCCGGACACAAACTAGAGCGACTTCATGTGGACACCGAGGACTGGCAGCAGTATAACGGCCGGTATTCTGTGAATGGTGGTGAAGCACGTCCTAACGCTGTCTTTGCTGGATCACACACTGGCCACCTAACCGTTACAGTGTTAGGTGACGTATTACAATGACGTCTTCATTGCGTTCAATGTACGTGTCACTACGTGCAACGTTTGTGACACTATAACTTGCTCTTGATGCGCTAACTCATCAAATAAATCTTATGCTACTGTCATTTGCTATATGACAAAGACAAGCTAGAGAAGCTGCCAGATCAGCAAAGCAATGCTCCAACTGTCCGTCTGTCGGAGCTTCGATCCTAGATTGCACTAGGACAAGGCTTGTACCCTCCCAATTGAGCTCCTCCGCCTGAAGCCGTTGGGACAATGTAGGATGTCGGATTTGGTGAGTGCTGCCAACATTTGAAGCAAACAGAAAGTAGGTAGCACCGTCAAATGGTGTACGGTAGCTCAGTCATACATGACTGAGACCTGACTGAACAATGTCGACATATGCAACAGGTACAATGAATGAACAAAGTGAACACATGCAACAAACATAATGATTGTACAATGTCGACATATGTAACAAAGATACGATTGTACAATGTCGACATATGTATCACACATAATGAACGGATGTTATGTATGTAACTGTGACAAGTGCATCACGGTGTTACTACGAAAGAGAGAATGGCATAACAGAAGGATGTAACAATTGTGCTACACATTGACATACTATGTTAGACAGAAAAACAGGTGATCAGACGAGTAGACAATAACGCAAAAGCACATCTCTCCTACCACGTAACAAAAGAAGAATGTTTCGCGCACTTTGTGGCTATGTGTAGTACAGTTGAAGATCCATGCTTAGTTGTTTGACGTAAATGGCGGAAACAGTTTACGCG
>JACEFZ010020918.1:0-105108 GCA_014155875.1 Cepaea nemoralis | reverse complement strand
GCTTGTGTATGTGAGGGTCAGTTTTGTTATGCAATCTACATAGTCCTAATTTTGTAAAAGTGTGCTGTTAAATTTCCAATGGGGAGACCTTCTAAGATGTGGTGTTGCTTGTACTGTGTTTATTGTTGCAACTACAGCCTTATGGTCTGTGAAGTTCAGTGTCTTCTGTAAATGTTATATGATGTGTTATGGGCGCATAAATTATATCTAATCGCGCTTCTCTGTTATGCGCATTGTTCGTGTGTGTTGTATCTGTTCCATGGGGATGCGTCTGCCTGTATGCATCTGTTAGCCCATGAATATCAAAAATTGTGTGCAATGTGTCTAATTTATATTCCTCCTCCCTTGTTGCGTGTCTAATTTGCATTCTTACATCTCCATTTATAAGGTCATACGCCGAAAGTACGCAGTTAAAATCACCCCCTAAAATGATTTTGTGACCCCGATAAGAGCGTGATAATAAATTTTCCAGTGTTTGGTAGAAGAGTGGCTGATTTCTGTAGTCAGGTGGTGCGTGTATGTTAACAATTGTGTATTTATGTATGTTATTTCCCACCTGTACTATGGCTATCCTACGCTGGCAGTCCCTGTCTTTCTCTATAATCTGCCACCTGTCCGATGTCTGTATTATTCCTGTACCCAATCCGATATGTTGAGTGCTAAGACTAAAACATGAGTGTCTTAGACCTAAGCATGTTGTGATATGTGATGCGTGTTCGTCGGTGTTAACGTTAGTTTCCTGTATGAGTATAAAATCAGGTTTATATTTGTGTATGAGTGGTATAAGATGATTAATTTTGGATCTTATACCTCGAATGTTAATGCTCATTATTTTAATTTCCGCTGCCATTTTTGTTGTAATATAAGAAACGGTTGAGTATAATTTTGTTTCTTGTTTCAAACTGTCTGTATTCATGTTATCATTTCTGGAGATATTCAGTAGATTCCTTCGCCGGGCTTGAAATCTCTAAGTCAATAACGAGGCATGGAGAAGAATCTGACAGGTTTCTTTGTCATGGTGGTGTGTTAATATTATCACTGTCTATTCCGGTCCTGGCGCTGGTCGTTATCTGTTCATTATAATTACTTACACATTTCTTCTTGTTTGACCTGTTCGCTTCAGGTGGTGTAGGGTAGTCGTGGTTGTTGAGGGGCGTCAGCGTGGTAACAGGTGTTTGGCAGGCTGGAGGTGTTGAGCTCTCCCCGTCAGACAGGATCTTGGTTGAGCGTCCCCTTTTCCGACTGACCAGCTGGAATCCGTCTTCATCCTCCTTACTATGTTGATCTGTCTGGGAGTTCGAGGTGACTTGTTGTGCCAGTCTAGGTCCCTTCTAGATTTGTACTTTGGCCTGACATTTATTACTCCAGTGGAAGTCCTCCCCACAGACTGTACACGCCGTACGGCGCCCCGCAACTGTGATAAAGAGACAGTGTAGCTTGTCTTCTACCCCGTCCAACTCCATGTCCACGTAATGCGGCAGAGGTTCTATCGGGTTACATAGAAGTAACCACATGTCCGTGCTGTTCTTAAGTTTATGCACTTCCGCATTTATATCTCCCGAAATATCCACGGCTATTTGCTTCACTGTCTCAACCTTTGCGGTTGTAGGCATCCAGTGAATCATAGCCTTGGTCTTTTCCTTCTCTATGTTTTCGATTACAATAGTTAATTTAGGATCCTGCAGTTCATGCTTCATCCCGTGAAGCCGTTCATAATGAGCCGCCTTTGCTTCCGGTGTCAGCGTAGCGTACCATCTTTTAGGGTCCTCAAAACGGTAGATGGATTTTATCCCTTGCCTACCGATCCCGCAAGGCCCCTCAAGACGCTCGCCATCAGCGAGTAGTTGAACCGGAATACATGAGGTCCTGATATAGAAAACACAAGTGTGTTTGCTTGGTGGAACGCTCCTCCCTCGAAACCTTCACTCGTGTTGCCCATGGTCTGCCCCTGCCTTCCCTTGAGGGTTGACCAGGATGTTTTTGGCTGTTCTATATGGGCCAGCTAGGATGGGGGATAACACCACAACAGTGAGATTCAAACGTCCTAAGAAACCCCCGGGAAGGTTAACCCGGTCAACAAATGCCCGCAGAAGTCAGATGTGTCGGCCTAACGGCGCAAGAACGCAGCTCTGCTGTACACAGGCACAACGCAGTCACATCCGGAAAAAAAATCCGGATGAACGCAGAAGAAGAAGAAGAAGAATTCACTTCCACAAAATTAATATCACTGATATGTTTAAATAATCCGTAAAAGAGAATATCTTTAATCCCAATCTTCACGTGGTGTTGACACCGACTAAACACGAAAGATATATTCGTTTGTGAAAACAATGTTGTTTCGAAAATAGACTTTAGAAATAGTATAATAAGTGGGTGATTAGAGAGAAGTTCAAATCAAAATGGAGCCATCACGTAAGAACATTTATTTATTTTTTTTTTTACAGGCCTGACAAAATTTTTAATGGATCTTTGTGACAATGGACATTTATTTAGTTTTTTTTTCTTTTTTTTTTCTATGTGTTTCAGATCTGGAGGAGAATCAATTTTTTTTTTTTTTATACTTTTATTGAGTGTTAAAATGGTTGCGAATTGTATTGTTCGTGTTTTTACAGAGCGTTGCATGTGGGCGTGTAGGTGACATATGCGCAAAAATACAAATATTTTATACATTTTAAACATTTCTACATTGAATTTGTTGTAGGGTAAAACCTTACAGAAACAACAGCATGATGATAGTGCACCGATATTATTTCCCCTGCCGCC
This sequence comes from Cepaea nemoralis, assembly GCA_014155875.1. Taxonomy (NCBI): domain Eukaryota; kingdom Metazoa; phylum Mollusca; class Gastropoda; order Stylommatophora; family Helicidae; genus Cepaea; species Cepaea nemoralis. The sequence continues at coordinate 102,345 of JACEFZ010020918.1, read as the reverse complement.
TCCCTCTCCTGTCGGCTCTAAAACCTCCAATTTCATCACGACCACTCGGTAATGATGAAACTGGCAGTATAAAAAGTTTGAGACAAATGGAGAGGTTGGCAGCAGCATCAACAAACAAACAGTATCAAGATGGTGGGAAGGGAGGTGTATCGGGGTTTACAAGGCAGAAAGGGTAGTGGTTGCATTTATAATGTTTGTGTTGTTACATGCGTTCTGTGTATTTAGTATTTGTGTAGGTGTGTTTACGGAGCGTTGCATGTGGGCGTGTATGTGACGTGTGCATATTTTATTCATTGGGCATATTTACATGTGAAGGGGAGTAGATAGGGAGAAGGATACAGCTTTCCATTTATGTTTCCATTGTCCCACTCTCACCCATTTGGACTCACTACTCTAATGGCCTCATCACCACTCTCTGGTAATGATGGTAAGGGCATGGTAATTTTTGGAACCAAAAGGTGATTGTATCAGCAGAGGCAAACAAACAATTTTCAAACAAACCATGAGTAGGGAAGGGGGGGGGGGGGGTCACATGGGAGATGAGGTTATATATTCATAAAGGTAACTATAATAATAATGCAAATAAAACCAAATACATCAATAATAATGATGACAAACATTAACCTACTAAGGGTGATAACAGTACTGATAGTAACAGCAATGATAATAATAGTTTGGTATGATCCCACTTTCCAAGACTGTGATTCCATTTGCTAGAATGATTTTCCTGGGAATGGTGTTAGCATAGCATAGCAGGTACATATAATTGCAACATGCAATGTTTAATAAATGGTAGAAGTAAAAGGAGTTGGTTATCTTTTTCTCCTTGCTTATGTTTTTTTTTTTTTTTGTAAGGGTACATTCATTTTTTCCCTTCCTCTTTTTTTTTTTTTTTTTTGTAAAAAGTAAACAAGCATCTGTATTAGCACAAATTTTTACAGTCTCATTGGTTTGGTAAACATATGTGGTTTTGTATTCATTCATTCATTATTCACTCACATCTTCTTGTTTCTTCTCGCACTCATGTGTACTAAGTTTTAAAATCAGAAAGAAGAGTACTTGTGTTTACTCTGGAGATATCTGTGATATTTTGTGTTTACAACATAGGAAATTTAGCCATTAGCATATTCCATTCCTTGAACACATTTACATGTGAATGTAAAAACTTAAAATGTAAAAATTAATCAAGGAAAAGGGGAAATCTTTACATTTTTGTTTCCCTTGCCATCCTCTCACCAATTTGTTCCAATCCCACCAATGCCTTAATCACCACTATCTGGGCAATGATGGTAAAGGCATGATACTTTTTTGAACCAAACCGGTGTGGGTATCAGCAAAGGCAACAACAACTATGAGCGAGGGGAGGGGGGCACATGGGAAAGGGTTTTTGTTTTATTACTAATGATGACAATAATAATGATGACAAGAAGAGACATACTGAGGGTAATAACAGCCAATATAAAAACCAGCAATGGTAATAATAGTTATGAAAATGATAAACTTTTTACAAATTGTGATTCTATTTGCTAGGATGATTTTCTTTGGAATGGTGTTAACATAGCATAGCAGGTACATACAACTGCAAAACTGCAGTTTTTAATAATAGTTGGAGTAAAAGGAGTTGTTCCCCCCCCCCCCCTCATTTCCCCAAGCATTTGTATTTACAAAAATCTTTACAGTATCGTTGGTTTGGTAACCATATGTGATTTTGTATTCATTCATTCAACACTCACTCACATGATTCAAAGGGGGTGACAAAGAGAAAGGGAAATCTTTACATTTTTGTTTACTTTGCCACATTCTCATCAATCGGTTCCACTCCACCAATGCCTCATGACCACTCTTAATGATGGTACAGGCAGGATAAATGTTTGAACCGACCAGTGGGGGTGGTAGCAAAGGCAACAAACCATAAGCAAAAGGGGGCACCAGGGGAGATGAAGTTGTAAATAACTAATGATGATATCACTAATACTTATAACATTAATGATACTAAGGATAGTAAGGGTAAGATAAAGGATAGTAATAATAATAATGATAATAATAGTAGTAAAAATAAATATTAATAATAATAATAATAATAATAATAATAATAATAATAATAATAATAATAATAGTATAATAGATATGTGATTTTATTTACTATAGTGATAATCTTAGTGGTGGTGGTCGTATAGCATGACAAGTGCATTTAAAGCAAACATTCCATAAATAGTAATTTGGAATGGAAGAAGTTGATTTCCTTTTCTCCTTTTTCCTTTTTTCCCCTTATCTATAAGGGTTGGAACCATCATTTTGAAGCAAATAAAAAAGCATTTATACTTCCACTATTCTTTACATAAGGGATTTTCCATTGGTCTTTTGACCATATGTGATCTTTTTTAATCATTCACTCACCATTCACTCACAGTTTCTACTTTCTTTCTCGCACTCATGTATTCCAAATTTGTAATAAAATAAGGAAGAGTACATATGATTTACTCTGGAAATAGTTGTGATATCTTGTGTGTGTACATAAAGGAAATTAAATGTGTGTTATATGTGTGGTGCTTGTATCTGGCAAAATTTCTGCAGGTCCATATAAGTTGTCTGTAGTAAGAAAGTGCTACAAGTAGTTTTGTATGTATGTCCTTAGCTGTCTTTGGTATAGTATTAAGAAAAATTACTTTATATATGTCGGTTTGTTTGCCTGTGTGTGTTTGTATGAGGTGTTTGAGTGTTGCGCGTGTGGCAGTAATTGTTGGACATGTATAATAAATGTGTTCCTCTGTCTCTTGTGTGTTGTTTCTACATAATTGACATTGTTTGGATATGTATGCTTCTACCTGTGTTGTGGGGGTCATACTGTATAACAGTCTATATGTGATCTCCCTAGCTTTTGGTGTTATGTGTTTGTTGTGTAGGTTTGAAAAGGTGCATGTGAAGTCAGTCATGAAGTATTTTTCTTGGAATCGACATCACAGCACTCCAGGCAAACCAACAGATACTCCGTCTTCATTTGCAAATCTCGTCATTTATATTTTTTTTAAACGTTTATTTCATACAAATTAATGTATATTTACAAGGCGTTATGTGTGTTTCTTTTGTTCGTGTATATTACAGAGCGTTGCCGTTTGTTAGTGTTAGGTGTCACATGTGTGAACAAAGCAAATACATACATATATACAGTTATATTATGACATTTAAGGCATAGTGCATGTAAACGCGCGCACACACACACAAACACACACTCGTACACATGCGCGTGCAAATACATGCAACACACTCACACCTGCATCCACACCCAGACGCATACATATGTTACTGCCAGCGACACAGGTACACATCCACAATATATTTCATGTTGCACATTCAAATATAATAATGGGAAAATTAATAATAATGGTAGCAGTAGTAATAAACGTATTAATAATAATAAGTATAGTATTATAATCATGTAATATTATTTGAAAGGAAAAAAAAAGTTAGAATTTTATTTCTGTATCATCATCATCATCATCATCATCATCATCATCATCATCATCATCATCATCATCATCATCATCAAGTAATGTGTAGGCAATTGCACATGCCATAAATGTAATATTATCGCATATGTGTATATTAATGCATTTGTTGTAATCGAAATTTTAAAGGAAAACATGAATTTTAAAAAAAACAATGTTTTGCAGGCCAAATAATCTCGTCATTTATAGCACAAGGTTTATACGTTGTGAAGAGAAACCAGAGAAACTACATTTTTGTTTAGACAGACTAAAAGATGCAGAAATAAATAATTAATTAAATAATATTTATTATACAACAATTTGGTGCCTAAAATTTCAAATAATATTCAAAACTGTATATAGCTTTTATGATGATAACATTTACTTTATACTTTCCAGAATATGTATAAAATTGTTACAGGAATAATTATATACTTCTCTTGCAAAATAGCTGTCAGTACAAATATAGTGAAATCGATAATTGTTGCCCTTGAATGCTAAAACCGTAAATGACTTTAACCTAGATGCAATTATTTCCCTTGTATGAAAATAAAATAAAGTGATTGATTGATTGATTGATTGATTTAGGAACCGACATCACAGCATTCGGGACATTCCCATAAGCGCTCCGTCCCCATCCCCAGCAGCCAGCGAAGAGTTCCAACACTAATAGTTCCAATAGCAATCTGATTATATGTCCGTCTCGCCTTTCCTCTGAGCGTCGAGCGTTGGCCAGATCCCCTCGTCACACCTCGCTGTCTCATTCTTACCAGACTATGGTGATCCATCTGCTCCTCCGAGGTGTACACGTGCTCCCACAAGGCCGCAACCACGTCTGCCTTGTCATGCATCAATACTCCACCAAGTTTTGCCGAGCCAGCCAATCTGTCCGCCTGTTCATTCCCCAGCACACCGGCATGCCCAGGAGAAAAGATCCAGGTGATGCTTGCTACCCGTGACCTCCGAAGCGAAGCAAGCCACTCTGCACGAAGCTTGCCTGTTCTCACCCTTCTCAGCATGCTTGCTGAGTCAGTTACAATCACAATGTGTGTATGTATCGTGTTTTCTATCCAGCGGAAAGCTGCACTGACCGCCTCCAACTCCATTCTTAAGCTAGATGTAGTGTCATCATACGCCATGCTCTCCTGCACCAAACGCCGACCATTAGTTTTTGCCAAGAACCCCCAGGCACTTCTCCTACCTCTCAACACTGACCCATCCGTGTAGATAATCACATCACCCGGGCGAGAATGTTCCTGAATTAGTTGCTGAATTTCCACTTCCGTGGCCCCTGCTGGCCACTCCCTGCACTCCCGGCTCAATGTTATTACAACTCTGCACAAGTCTGACTGCACGGCTGGCACTCTGACCCACTCCTCTCCTCGCCTGATGTTCTCCAAGGGGCACACCTGTCTGATCGTATCCTCCGCCTGAGCCATCCATGATTTCCCTCTTTTCAGTCTCTGACCCTTAACTATGTCCAGCGCCTCATGCAACGGGTGATCTGTGTCTGCAGCTACTCTGAGGTACGCCTTCGCTTGCATCACCTTGTTCCTACCAGCAACAGTAGGCAGACCAAGGATGTAACGCATACACACTACTGGAGTGTCTCTGGTGCATCCCAGAATGACCCGCATCGCTTCATTCTGTATGCGCTCTAATTTCACCAGCTGACTCTTTGAGACAGTGAGCAGTCCTAGTCCATAATCAATCACTGAGAGGATCAAGTGCTGGTATAGTGTGAAGAGCATTCTCTGCTCTGTGTCCATTGCAGCCATAGTTTTAAGTGCATTGAGTCCCTTTTGAGATCTTGTCACAACCGTCTCCACATGGTCCTTGAAGGACAGACTCCTGTCAAATGTGATTCCCAGATACTTCAGTTTGTTCTCTCTGTTGACGCTTCTACCATCTATCGTGAGGCTTGGGGTATCATCTCTCACAATCCTGTTGTCTAGAGAGCACCACAACACCCCCGCCTTTTCCGGATTGATGACAGCACTCATTTCAGTGCACCAGTCAATCACTTTGTCTACTGTCACCTGTAGCTCCTGGGCTGTTTGATCCCTATTTCTCCCCTGCCTGTATGCAAGAATATCATCTGCAAATGTTAGAATCCTTCCAACCCCTGGTGCTTCTAGGTATGCAATCTTGCTCGTATACACATTAAAGAGCACCGGTGAGATTGCAGATCCCTATGGCAGTCCCGGGGTTAAAATATGTGGCTCTGAGGTCCATGCGCCCAGACGGAGAGCAACCTGACGAGAATGCAGGACAGCCGCTATCCAGTTCACCAACCAGGGATTGACCCCCTTCTCCATAAGTGCGGTCATCAAAATATCATAGCGAACTCTATTGTACGCATCTTCAAGATCAAGCGCTGCCGCCATCGTTTCCTGTCTACTCTGAAACCCCTCATAAACGTCAAAGGCAAAGGTGGCTGCATTTGACCAGGTATCTTTTCCTGGCCTGTAGCTCCCCAGGCCTCTTGGAAGAAGCTTCCCCCTTTCCAAATAATCCTGCAGCTTAACAGCGACTATCTTCTCTACAACCTTCCCAAATGTATTTTGAAGGGTGATGATCCTAAAGCCGCCAAGCTTTGAATGATCCTTGTATGGTTTTGGGAGAGGGATGAGATAGCTATGCAGCCAATCCTGCGGTACTGAAGCTGTCCTAATCCTAAGCCGGCCATCTCCTTCAGGTCTACATCGCTCAAAGCCTTCATGTGGCCATACCTGACACCATCAGGCCATGGTGCCGTGTCTTTTGCCTTTTGCAAAATATGTTTAACATCTTCAAACAGTATGATGTCTTCGTAAGGCATATTCTCTATTGTGCCAGATAATTCCACTCTAACTGCATCCCTGGCATCCGCATCACTATGACTGGTCTGCTCTAAAAATCTCTGGAGAAACGCCTCTCCTTTCTCCTTATCTGTTGTCACGCGTACCCCATCCTCTTTATAAATTGTTCCCACTGTCATAGGCCGATCTTTTCTCTGCAGTTGTCTGTATAGTTTCCAGAATTTATGCAGTGTTTTATCACCTCCAATCTCCTTCATAAAACATTCCCATTTTACTTTCTTGGCCTCTGCAGCACATCGCTTGAAAGCCTCCACCTTGTCTTTCTTGTCATTTTCCGCTATGTCCACTTAATAAAATAAAGTTAGTTACATAACCTTTACAGGGCGTTGCAGTCAACACCAGCATGTTTTGCTGTTGTGATCTCTTGGCGAGTTTACCTTCAGTAGTTTTCCATTGCTTTCTGAACGACCGGCATCCATACCATTTCGTAACAAAAAACCAACGCAAGATGGTTTGCTGTCAAATCGTCTGTAACTGTGTTTCGAACGCGGGTATGCGGGATTACGAATTGCGTCCGTAAGTCCTTGGCCTCGAAGCGAGAAAAACAAAATGATTAGTACTAACAAACCTGTACACGACATCTTTTTAAGGTTGGTGTTTAGCTTGTCCTCTGATGTCCACATTTGTTTCCCTTGTCAGCTGCCTTGGAACCTCTGTATTTTATTTATTTATGTATTTTATTTATTTATTTATTTATTTTTTGCATGATTATGACATAGCCATGTACCACTCGTCGGTCTCCCTGGCCTAGGTGTTAGCGTCTTTCTCCGTAATCTCGTATACTCTCGTGAGTGACGTGATGTGCGCGAGAATTGGTAGCGGTTCTCGCCGCGTCGGTAACTTACTGGGTACGTGAGCCGGTCGCTCAGAAAGCAATGGCAAACTACTAAGCGTAATCTTGCCTAGTACATCAACAGCAGCTGAAAAATGCTGGTGTTGACTGCAACGCCCTGAAAGGGATATGCAACCCAAATTTAATAAAATGTACCACTCGAGCCGAAGTGAAGTAAGAACATAAGAAAGTATATCAGATATGTTCATAGTCAATACAGGAGTGAGACAGGGATGTGTGCTCTCTCCTCTGCTATTTAATGTCTACATGGACAGAATATCCAAAGAAGCAAGTCTTGACAGAACAGATTCAGAAAATTTAGAACTCTTTACTCCAGATGAAACAACTGATCCACAGGAAATAAATGAACTTCTATTTGCAGATGATCAGTGTCTGTTTTATAGCGATGAGGGCAGACTACAAAATCATATTAATAATCTGAGTTCAACATGCAGCAAATATAATATGAGTATAAACACAGCCAAAACTGAAGTAATGCAAGTTAGCAGATCGCTGGGCTCACTAAGTATACATATAAATAGCACAACTCTGAAATAAGTTAACGAATTCAAATATCTTGGAAGTATGATCACAGAAGATGGCAGATTGCACAAAGAAATCGAAATCACATGTCAAAAAGCTAGTACACTTACATATCAACTATCACCCTTACTGAAACATCCAAATACACCAATGTCCGCAAAACAACAGATAATAAACAGCATTCACAGGCTAGATGGTTTCAATCTTGTTACTTTAGTTAATGTTGTGTGATTTCTGCAGTATGCATTTCTTCTTCTTCTTCTTTTCGTTCATCCGGAGTGTTTTTTCAGATGTCATTGCGGTGTGCGTTAGGCACCCTTGGGTTGAAAACCCTTAGGTCAACACATCCGGCTTATGCGTGCATTTTTGACCAGGTTAGCATTCCTGGGAGACTCTCACTTTTGTGGTACCGTCCACATCTCAGCTGGTCAAGTTGGAACAGTCGAGGACTTCGGTCATCCCTCAAGAGAAGGAAGGGACAGTCCATAGCATTTTCCGCCATCCAAGGTTGCTTCCATAGTTGCAGGGCCGACACATAGCGCCCTGGTACTGGGCTCACCAAAGGAATCGTCACGTCCTGCTCATGGCTGCTTTAATTCCTCACTTCAATATATTGGGCATTTCGTTCGCCCCGGGCCGTTCCCGCACAAACCAGACAGGTCTGCAGACGGTATCCAATCAGCGAGTTTTTGGACATGTGCTTGTCGTTGCGCCCGTCAGAGCTGTTCCAGGCACGACAGACATTCGGAAAACTACCTAGTCAGAGCTGTTCCGAACAAGAGCGGCTTTCGGAAACTAGGTAGTCAGAGCTGTTCCTAGCACGAGAGACATTCGGACGAGACATTTCACTCGGACGTAAATGCGTAGTGCCAATTTTTAGTTTGCCACCCGTAGGACGGCACTTCCGACTTCAGCAGGCATTTTTTAATGAGGTTAGCTTCCTCGGGTTTCGAGGCACGTTAGACTTATTGTTGTGATGTCGCCCACATCTCAGCTGGTCAAGATAGAACGATCATCGACATCACGGTTAACCCTCAAGGGAAGGCAGGGGCAGACCATGGGCCTATCCAAGGCTATCCAAGGAGGCTTCCATAATTGCAGAGCCGGCACATATTGCTCTGAGACTGGGCTCACCCAAGGAGTTGCTACGTCCTGCTCATGGCTGCTTTAGTTCCTCACTTCCATGTGTTGGGCATCTCGCTTGTTACTGGTCGCTCAAGCACACACCAGGAACGGTCAGACTGCGGGCGACATCCGCTCGGTAAGCTTTTGCTTTTGACTTCGGACCACGCAATGGATTCGCTAGCCGTGCGTTCCATTTCGTGTTATTGAGACGTTTTTTCACTTTTGTCTACACTCTATGTGTTAGATACAGACAGTTTTCGTAGCCATTTCATTCGACTGGGACACTTTCTGCATTTTTATTCTTGCTCACGAGGTAGGCTACATGTGCTGCCGGCTCAGCACCTTACCTCCGTGGAGCAGTGAGCGAGAAACGGCCAGGCCCTCTCATCCGGGAATCCGCCATATCCCCCAGCTGAGAGCCTTCAAACAGGTATCAGAACTGGGCATGTAGCGTGCTCAGTATATCGGTAGGTGTGTATCGGCCCGGCTCTCAGATCCGCGGGTTTGTGGCTTAGGGACGTTCAGCCACAGCCCTCGACAGAGAGCCTTATAGTTTTGTCCGGACCAAGGTCTTCTGCCTTCGTGTACCTGATTTAATCTTTTGACTGTTATCCTCAGTCTACCAGCAGAGCAGCAGGTTGTGTCTCTCTTAGTCTGGTCCCTATCCCAAGAGCTGTCCGATATAGAGTTTTCATCCATCGGCAAGCACATGGGGTCGATGGGACACGCAAGCTCCCCCACCAGGGCAAGGTGGAGACACATCGGGGGAGGTATGCATTTGACTAGATGCAGCGAAATATATCAAGTAATAAATTGTGCAATATATTGTTTGCGTCTTCATTTAAACTTAAAAAAATATAATAAGCTGCTAAGTTTATGTGAAGTGTGTGTTATGAATTATGTGTTTAGTGTGTGAGTGAATGTGTGCGTGTGCCTGTCTGTGTATCTGTTTGTCCGTACGTTAATCCGTTATATATATATATATATATATATATATATATATATATATATATATATATATATATATATATATATATATATATATATATATATATATATATATACATCATGTGCCATGTCGGAAGGCGTGGACGGTCATGACTCGCCATTTCACACGATCACCAAAGTCGTGGATCAGCTCAGTGTTCCTGTCTCGTCCATGCCATGTGGCCAAGCCATCCAGATATTGTCCTCTCGGTCTTCCTCTTGGTCTGCTCCCTTCGATCTTGCCAGTTGTCACTAAGTTCTCCAATCTATTTCTTCTCATAGCATGTCCAAAACATTTTGACTGTCTATGTCTAATTTCTCTAATCAGTTTACGATTTTCATTTGTCTCCTGTAGTACTTGGTCATTCGTTTTTCTGTCTGTCCGTGGCATTCTTTGCATTTTCCTCAGAAACCATTTTTCTGCAGCCATCAGATGTTTTTCAGCTTGACTGCACATTGTCCACGTTTCACATCCATACAAAAGAACAGGCTCTATGTATCCCTTCAACACTCTTTTTCTCGTTTCAATTAACATCTTTTTATTGGTCAGTATGTTTTTCATCTTGCTATATATATATATATATATATATATATATATATATATATATATATATATATATATATATATATATATATATATATATATATATATATATAAACAGACAGTGCCAGGTCTTAATGTCTCCTATCTCAAACAAAAGGTATTACTTACAGTAATATGTGTTTGAACATGAAGTAGTGAAAATCCCAATGCGGTGCCACATACTTCTTGGGGATAGAAATTATATGATGTCTATAACAATAGACTGGGACATGAGGAGTTACAACAAGCATATCAATCAATCAGTTGCCGTCTCCACAATGAAGGTTAGCTGCAATGGATCTCTAACACTGTCTGTCTCTCGCCTTCATTATACATTCTGCCAGACTACTGTTCGTCCATCTCTTTATGTTATCTTCCCACTTGTATCGTTGTCTACCTCTTGCTCGCTTGCCTTTAACCTAACCCTCCAGTATGGTTTTTATAAGTGTTATGTCTTTTAACGTGGTCGAAATATTTCACTTGCCTCTTTTTTATTTCTTTCATTAACTTTTTTCATTCCCAGTTTTCCCAACCTCTGTATGTGATTGCTTTTGTTCCGTGAAATACGACATATTCTTCCGTATGTCCACAACTCTATTCGACTTTCTAATTGCTTGTTCAATGTCAAGACTTCCGCGACATATAGTTATGTTAAATATGCATAACATTTGACAATTCTCAGTTTTAATGCGTTGTTAACCTCTCTAAATGTTAATAATAATCTCAGGTTGTCAAAAACATTCTTGGTCATTCCTATTTTCCTTTTGATTTCTGTTTCACTTCTCCCATCATCTGTTGTTACATGTCCAAGATAGAAGAAACTTGTTATAGTCTGTCCAGAAATGAATGTCGTCATTCACGATCAATTATTTTGAAAACTGTCTGTTGCATCGTTATGAAATTTTTTCCTGCCGTCTTATATTTACCCCCACCCAAGGAATATGTCTTTGATAGATCCAAAAGCAACTTAAATCTTCGAAAGCGGCGACATTTCTTTGATGTTTTCGCGAAAATGTAGTGAATTCATGCTAACAAACTAGTCTTACAGTAAAGCACGTCATTTCGGGTAACAACACAAGTACAAGACGTAGCCAGATTCGTATGGGAGTGGGTGCAATAAAAATAAAAGTAGCTTAAATGTCGACAGGGTCGACTGCATTGCACCGGGTTTTTATCTCATATGGCTCAGTCTCTTTCCGCAGCACGGAAAGCGTCGCACAAAGCACGACTATTAGTAAAGACAGAGAATTTACAAAGGCATGGGGAAAATAATGTGTAAATTGACAGGAAAGTAGAAAACATATATTTCTTACCTTATTTTTCATTTCCTTCTTGTTTCTTCAGCTGCTGGTTAATAATGTGTACACAAGTATTCATGTTACTAGGAGCATTTAGCTTTTTATATTGAGTTCGTGAAAATTTCCAAATAGCTATGCGTTAATGTGCGTATGGAGTGACCAGAAAAGATACCGCAATTTAGTCATCATGTGTCCATTTTTAAGGATCTGTTCAGCTGTCTGTGTAGTTTGTCCACACGTACACATGGACGATAGACCCGCTTTGAGTCTTCGTGACAGATTGTCTACTCTACTGTTTACCGTTCAGAGACGGGAAAACATGAAAAATTACCTTTTTTTTTTGCAAACCTTTTTTTGGAAAAATAGGGGTTTTTTTCAATTTTTCCTTTTCTTTGCGTATTTCCTTTCACGTAGGTATCTGCTTCTCAGGCTCTAAATGCGGTTGCTCGCAAGGATATTTCTACCTCCCTTGTACTTTCTAAAAGGGAAGCCTAATGTCCTTATAATTTTCCACAAAGTTGTTTTGGATAGCTCTACGTTATTGTTCTTTCTCAACCAAACCCTAAGTTTTCTTACAGCAGTGGTTCTCAACCTGTGGGGAATTCCCCCCAGGGGGGAATTTTAGGGTTTCCAGAGTGGGGAGGGAAGACTATTTCACTATCGCGTTAATACAAGAACCGATTACTTGATATTGTTGTTCCCTTTATACTGTACGGTTGTGTACGTCTCACCATTCTAAAATTCAATTTATAAAGTAAGTAGACCCCAAATATGTTTTATGTGGATGTCTAGCCTTGTTTTAGTATGTGCTATTACATTTAGCTTCCATTATTACGTATACTGTGTAGGGGCAGAGGCGGGATTTTTAGGTAGAAAATACGAAAGGGGGGAATGACGTTCTGAAAATATGGTGAAGGGGGGGGGGGGGGGGGGCACGGGCCACAAAAGGTTGAGAACCACTGTCTTACAGTCACTGTATCTTTGGCACCCAGCATTATTATAATGCGGATAATCCTGGATATAAAATCCAAAATTTTTATAATTTTAGGAGTCTCCGCGGCGAAGTGGTCAAGCCTTTGGTTTGACTCAGGCTCCAAAGGTTGTGGGTTCGACTCCGGGCCGCGTCCTTCGGTTCACGAGTTAAACTTTTCGGAGACTCCTGTGCGTCGTCGCTAGAGCTGCGGAGTTCGTGCTTTGTGTGTCGCTTTCCGCGCTGCGGAAAGAGACCGAGCCATATGGGATAGAACCCGGTGCAATGAAGTCGATCCTGTCGACTTTTAAGCGACCTTTTTAAAGCATTTTTATAATAGCTCGCCTTATGACATCCTTGTCAAAGCTGTCTACAATAACCATTCTACCTACCGTTTGGTCATTGCGTGGTAGTTTAATTCCAGGTTCTTGTACCCATCGTCGAAATGACCGTTTACTCAAACCCAATGCATGCACTGTTCTTTTTTCAGAACTTGTAATAGTATAAAACAGTTTCCTGCGATCAGCTTCTTGACAAAAATATGTGTACAACTTCATAGCGATGCTTTGAAGTGTACAAAATTTCACATTCAATCCCATTGAAAAATATTCACACATTTCAATGTTAGCGATAAGTGGTAAGATTTTTTTTTTTTTAAATCACGTTTTATGACAGCACCCACATATTGACGACACCTCTGAACACTCCCAGTTAAACAGCGCGGGGTTCTTGGCGTATAGTCCAATCCTGTGGACAACGGAGAATATTCAACATTGAACGCTGATTTTCTGGCTGACGGTGTAATACATTTAAAATTATGGACTTCATCCCTGACCTGTAATATTATATACCGCATATAAACAAACATTGAAATCTGCTGTACAATCTCCAGAACAAAAACTTTTTGTTAGGTGGACATGATGATAAGGTTATATGCTAAATCTCATAATTTTACCTCAGTTGGTTACTGAGATGTGGATTTTTATATGGAGGCAAACACATGTGAATGCACTATACTTGTTCTTGTATCGCATCGTTCACTGTGATGTTCGTTGATGACCTCTCCTTCCCCACTGATAATTATCATAGTTTTCGTTTTGGATGTTACTATCTAAGCCACATTCTGCACTATGCCTGTTTACTTGTTCCACTAGGTTTTGTAGCTCTTGTTCGTTTTCTGCTAGTAACACTGTATCATCGGCATACCTAACATTATTTCCGTATCTAATTGTTGTTACTTGTTCCCAGTACAAGTTACTAATAAGTCTGATGTCCCTTCCGTCTATTCCTATATCTTGAAGGCGTGTAATTAATCGTTCTTGTTGTACTCTGTCAAAAACAAGCATATGAATATCATTAAAATGCGAGGGGAAACCTTTATAGCGTAACATGTATAGCGCAAGACAAAGCGTAACATGTATAGTGTAGCGAGTATGGCGTAACATGTATAGCGTAACACACATAGTGTAAGGTACATCGTGTAACACACACACGCGCGCGCGCGCGCGTGTGTGTGTGTGTGTGTGTGTGGTGCGCTCGCTCGCTTTGAACTCAAGCGTAATCCATACACACTATTTATAATAGTTATGGACTGAATTTTGTGTGTGGATTAGCTTTCCCTATTAACAGTGTCCATCGCTATCAGACGAACCCACTCCGACTTCAGAGGTACTTGTAAATTACGTCCCCATGTCAAGGACGACAGGTCAACATTTTAGTCCAGCTGTCCGGTGTAAGGGTTGAACCGTTTACCACGGCATCAGCACAACGGATTATATATATATATATATATATATATATATATATATATATATATATATATATATATATATATATATATATATATATATATCATCATCATCATCACTAAGTGCCCTGCCGGCTGGCGTAGGCGTTCATGGCTCTCCACAGATCTCGGTCTTTGGTGTTCTGGATCAACTCTGCTGATGATATTCCTCCATGCCACCGTCTCAATCCGTCCAGCATCATTTCTCTTGGTCTGCCTTTGCCTCTCTTCCCCTCAATCTTTCCAGTTGTCACGATGTTGTCCAATGTTTCTCTTCTCATCACATGACCAAAGAAAGCTGTTTGTCTCTTTCTTATTGTTGTATATAGTGTCCTAGTTTCATTAGCCTCTTTCAGGCAATCGTTGTTAGTTACTCTGGCAGTCCAAGGAATTCGAAACATTCGTCTTAAAAACCACATCTCTGTTGCTTCTAAGTTCTTCCTAATTTGTTCATTCACATTCCAAGATTCGCTGCCATACAGGAAAACTGGTTCTATATAGCATTTTGGCACTCTCTTTCTTACATTCATTGATAGCGAGTTATTGCATAAGATACTCTTCTTCCGTTAGCGGAGTAGGGGTATCTCCTATCAAAGGAGATGTAAGACACTTCCTTTCCTCCGTTAGTCTACGGGACACTCTTGGGCAAGGTGGAGTACCTATTTATCCCCCAATCAGGGTTACGTGAAGCCATGGAAGCAGGTCGTGGATGGAGTGTGAGAGCAGCCGACAGATTGTTGTTGGTTATGGTGTCTTTCACTCTGCGGCGATAGGCAGATGATCTCATCAGTAGAGACAATAGGCTATGGCCACCGACTAGTACAGTCACTGCCCAGAAGGAAAGCAATGGCAAACTACCTTCTGCAAAACTGCCAAGAAACCATAACAACTATGACAGAAAACATAATAAGAAAGAGATCTGGTGGCGAGACCATCAGGCCAGGCAGATCAGATAACACATGGGGAAGAGTGTGACACAGGGACTAGTACTATTAATCGTGAAGACTGTTTTACCAAGGAAATCCCCTGTGTCAGACTAAGAAAAAGGGTGAGAATAGGAACGTGGAATGTGAGAAGTCTGTATGAGGGGAAGCTTAAAGTAGTATGTGATGAGATTGAGAGGTTAAATATTCAAATTTTAGGAATCAGTGAACATCGCTGGAAAGGCAAGGGACATTTTACAACTGAAAACGGAAGTCTTTTCATATATTAGGTCGGAGGCCAGAGTGGTAGTGGCATTTTGTTTAGATAAAACAACTGCAAAAGCTTTACTGGAATATAACCCAGTTAGTGATAGAATCCTCACTATTAGACTTAAAGGCCGTCCAAAAACACAACACTCGTACAGATATATGCACCTACTTCAACAGCAGAGGAGGACGAAATTGAAGATTTTTACAACACACTGTAAGACACATTAAATAAGATTGGTCATAATGATATAGCAATAATACTAGGAGATTTTAATGCAAAGGTAGGTACAGGAAGAACTGAAAATGAGAGACACGTTTTAGGAACATTTTGATTGGGAAACAGAAATGATGCAGGTGACAAATTAATTGAATTTTGCACAGAATTAGTTAGTGATAGCAAACACACTTTTTAAACAACACCCAAGAAGACTCTTCACATGGAAGTCCCCAGACAGTATTACCAAAACATCAGATAGATTATATTTTAATACAAAGAAGATGGAGATCAAGCATAAAATCTGCAAAAACCCTACGAAGTGCAGACTGTGATACAGATCATCAGTTATTAGAAGCAGATCTGAAATTAAAACTCAAAAAGCTTACCCGAGGACCAAGGCCACTTCGTTTTGATCTCACAAAAATACCAGATGCATACAACGTAGAAGTTAGGAATCGATTTGGGGTCTTGATGTCTGTGCAAGAGGAAATGAAACCTGATGAACTGGCAGTACAAGCTAGAGATATCTTGATAACTGCAGCCAAAGATTTAATTCCGACCAAGAAAAAGCAACTTAAGCCATGGATTACATCAGACACGTTAGAATTAATAAAACAACGAAGGGATCTGAAACAGAAAGGAGGTAAATCCGATAACAGCAGGATGAAGTATAAATCTTTAACTCGAGAAATAAGAAAGAACACAAGAAAGGACAGAAATCAATATATACAAGATTGCTGTACCAGAAAAGAGCAATATCATAAGACTGGAAGAGATTACGAAATGTTCAAAGAAATGAAGTTATTGACAAAAAATGTTCAACCTCAACTGAATATTATCTGTGACAAGATGGGAAATGCCTTAACATAATCTAGACAAATTCTAGAAAGATGGCAGGAGTACTGCAGTTGAATGTATGATATGAGTGACAGTGAGGATATGAATGAGATACATGAGCCAATGACAGCAGAGACAGAACCTGAACCCTCATTAGATGAAGTTGCACGGGCAATAAAGAACCTGAAGAATGGTAAATCACCTGAATGTGATGAGATAACAGCTTAACTAATTAAAGCAGGAGGAAAAGAAAGCATTCAAATCTATCACGCATTATGTAAAAAGATATGGGAATATGGTATATGGCCAAAGGATTGGAAGAGGACTATTTTCATTCCAATACCAAAAAGGGCAACCTGAAATTATGCACCAACTATAGAACTGTTGCTCTGATCAGTCATGCAAGTAAAATTCTACTAAAAATCATAATGTGAAATTTTAAAAAAAAATATAAGAAGAAATTAACGTAGCTCAAGCTGGATTTAGACAAGGAAGAGGAACAAGAGATCACATTCTAAACATGCGTTTAATAATAGAGAAGTGCAGAGAATTTAATGTAAACCTATTCTCATGTTTTGTGGATTACTCAAAAGCATTTGACTGTATACAACATCATCTAGGCTGGATGTTGTGCTTCTTCAAAAAGTTCCCAAATGCAGTTGGATCACCTGAACTTTCTTTATACCTGCCAAACAAACATTGTACACATTTAAACACTAGTAACTCAAGTAACACAAGTAAATCAAGTTTTTTTTTGAGGGGGGAATATAATATGAGATCTACATGTATGTTGATAGAGAAGCTCTGTAAGAATTACCTCAGTAATTAAAAAAAATACATTATTTATTATGCACAAGAAGTTAGTTAGTTAGTTAGTCGACAGATCATCCTCGTTGCACATCGAACCATTCAGTCCATAAGTGCTCGGATCCCCTCCTCAGCAAATCCCGCAGCGTGTAGCGGCTAACGACGCCAGTTCTGTGTTGGTTTATCAATCTTCTTTGGCTTCCTGCGTAGTGTTCTTGTTTGGCCACCCCTCTTTTAATTTGCTGCTCTCGCAGTCTGGCCATTGTTGTAGATTCACAGTCATCACTTGGTTCTCGTAAAAGTCTCACTTCTCGTAGAGCATTCAGAATGTCAGCCTGGTCCATGGCGCGTCCGCCCTCCACAGTAGCCTCACCTGCGAGCTTGTCAGCCCGCTCATTTCCTTGTACTCCCGCATGCCCTGGCACGAAGATGAAACTAATCTTTGCCAGCCGAGACCGCTTCAGAGGCAGCAACCATTCTCTTCGGATCGACCCCTCCTCTATCCTCTTGATCATGTTCATTGAGTCGCTAAGGAAACAAGCCCTAGTGAATGTCTGTGTCTCGAGCCATGTTATTGCTTTACTTACTGCCATGACTTCCATGGTCAGGCTACTTGTGGTTTCAGTGAAAGCACCAGAGTCCTCCTTCACAATTCTCCCTCCGGCCCGAGCTGTAAAGGCCCATGAGCTTCTCACATGTCGGACGACCGACCCATCTGTGTAGATGACCGCGTCACCGTCTAGCGAATTCTCGAAAATCAACGCGTGTACTTCAGCCTCAACAGCAGCCGAATTTTCTTGTCTGCATTTTCTATCTAGTTGGATGCAAACTGAAAAGGATGTGCAGAAGTCTGTTGGCACTTGCACCCACTCCTCGCCAGGTTCTAAGTCCTCAAGTGAACACACCTGTTGAAGAATGTCTTCGGCTTGACCCATCCACGACCGTCCTCTTTTTAACCTGCTGCCCTTCACCTTCCTAATTTCACTATGCAGTGGATGTTGTGTGTTTGCGTTAATTCTGAGGTAGGCGCGTGCCCTGCAAACTTGTATTCTCTCTTCAATGGTTGGAAAATCAAGAAGGTAGCGCATCACAAGAAGTTTGTAAGGTAAGTAAATAAAGTTGTTTTTTTTGGAATCTAATATGAGATTTACCTTTATGTCGATAGAGAAGCTCTGTAAGAATTACCTCAGTCTAGATACTTGATAAATCAGTTCGACACACGGCATCCTAAAGATGGTAGACCATCTGAAGAGGACATTCCTTTCGCCACATCCATCTGATGAAGAACTTTTTTGGCAGCATTGGCCAGTCCATCCATGGGGTGTAAGCTGCATTTTAACTCAACAATTTTCCACATCGTCCTCTCCAGTTCTGTGTGTACACAGTGATTGGCCTTTGCCCTGTCAGACATGGTGCAGCAATTTTTTTTTTAAATTCTGTCTCTGACCTCTGCATCATTCAGGTTAAAAGCACAGCTGTATGTTTTACAAACATCTGCAAGAGCCTGGTTGATATGATCAAGTATCTGCTTTGTTGCTCCACCTGCAATATAACTAACATTCATGGTTAATGAACATTCTGTACCGTCTTGGTTGGCCACTGAGACGTGCACTTCATTAATGTGCATCCCGCCCTTGGTTGTGGCATCCCAGGCTAATGTAGCACTGACACACTGATCCAGGGCTTGACCAACCTGCACCTCTGGCAGCACGCCCAGTTCAACAGCCATTTGTGCTACCGTGCTAACACAAGGAAGATCTGAAAAAGTGCTCTCAAAAAGAGTTAGTCCTATGCTACGAAACAAGTCGCATACATTTCCAACGCTAACATTATGTAGTAAACAGTAAATGCACTGACGGAAAATAAAATCATACTTTCCTTTTTTCATCGTCTGGATTACTTTCCTACCTTTGTTGTTGTCTGTGTCTTCAACCTTTTCTTTCAATATGGAAATCTGATTTTCATAATCAGAACGGATTTCTTCAATATCTTTCTGGTATCCACTTACCGCCGGCTTCCTGGCCTAGAGGTTAGCAACTTTTCTCCGTAATCTCGTATACTCTCGTAAGTAACGTGACTACGGTGAAAATCAGCAGTGGTTCGAATCGCGTCGGTAACTTACGGGGTATATGAGCCGGCCGCTCAGAAAGCAATGGCAAACTACTGAGCGTAATCTTGCCAAGAAATCAACAATCAGCTGAAAGATGCTGATGTTGACAGCAATGTCCTGTAAAGGACATGCAAACAAATTTTATTTTTTTTTAAATCCACTTACCACCTTTTCATGCAACTTTTTCATCTGCTCTCTTTCCATGATACCAGTCTTATTTGTCTTCTCCAGTGACTTATTATTCTATTATAAGTCTTTATACTTCTTCTTCTGTGTTTTACATGTTTCTACAACCTTGACAATCTGGTTCTTCAGACGTCTGTTGGCCACCTGTAATTCCTTGTTTTCCTCGGAACTGTTATACAGGAGTTTTTCTTGTTTATCTACTCGCTGTCTCAAAAGGTCCAGCTGCACCAGTTTCCTCTCCCTTACTCACCCACATATTCCCCACCCACACACGCCCCATCCATACACACATCCATCCACCCATCTTTACATCTCTCCACCCACCCACTCACACATCCCCCACCACATACAAGCCTCCAGCCGCACACATCTCCCCATCCACCCACGGACAATGAGCAGTCAAGCTGAAAAAAACCTGATGGCTGTAGTTTCTGAGGAGAATGCAAAGAATACCATAGACAGACAGAAAAACCAATGGTCAAGTACTGCAGGAAACAAATGAAAATCGTAAATTTATTAGAGAAATTAGACGTAGACTGTCAAAATCCTTTGGGCATGTTATGAAAAGAAATGAACTGGAGACTTGGTGACAACTAGCAAGATCGAAGGGAAGAGACTAAGGGAAGACCGAGAAGTAAATACCTGGATCGCTTGGCCACATGGCATGATCGAGACAGGAACACTAAGCTGATCCACGACTCTGTTGATCGAGTGAAATGGCGAGTCATGACCGCCCACGCTTTCCGGCATGGCACATGATGGATGGATGGATGAATGGATGGATGAATGGATGGATGGATGGATAGTAAAGGTATACACATAAAACAGGTAAATCGATTTCAATATCCATATTACACAGTAATATGTTCTGAAAGATGTGACACATTGATAAATAAGATAATCTGCATATCCAAAGTCATAAGATCTTATGGGAGATGCCTTGAATAGATTAGAACAAAAATCACTATAGCGAAGACAATCTTTTGCAAGATGGAAAAAACACTGACAAGTAATGAGATGTCATTTGCAACGAGAAAAAGAATGTTGAAGTATTACATAAAACCACGTACGGATGGATGTGAGCAGAGTATGAATGGACCGTTGAGCTTAAGGAGTATCGCATTCTGGACAATCAAAGGGGGATCTAGGTTTAAAGAATGTAAAGCAATAGACATACATCATCTCATCTTTAATAAGATTAAAGTTTGATATCGGTACATGATTGTCCATTGAGATTTCTTCAGGAATGCCTAAGATCTGGAATATTTCCTCATTGGTATTTCAGATCTCTGGGAGCCGAAAGAATATGTCCAAAAAGAAAAAAACCTGAGACGACTGACAAAAACCCAGATAGAAGAAACCCAGTCCAAGATATCTCAAGCGAACACACAGTTCTGAGTATTAAGTCACCAAAGAATTGAGCTTGTATGGCCACTTGAAGTTCACTAAATTCTACACAAAGTTGAGTTGAGTTGAGTTAAGAACTGACATCACTGTACTCAGGACATTCCCATACGTGCTCAGTCCCCTCGTTCAACAGCCAGCGAAGAGTCATACTACTAATCGTTCCCACCGCTATCTGATTAAAAGTTCTCCTGGTCTTCCCTCTCAATTTTGAGATTCTTCCAGAACCCCTGCCGATCCCCCGCAATCTCATTCTTTCCACATATGGGTTCTCAATCTGTTCCTCCGCCTTCTCCACCTGGTCCCACAAGCGCACGACCACCTCCCCCTTGTCCATAGGCAAGATACCACCAAGAGGTGCATTCCCTGCTAGCCTATCAGCCTGTTCATTCCCCCCGTACACCCGCATAGCCAGGGCAAAATATCCATACAATTCTCACAATCTGTGACCTCTGAAGCGACGAGAGCCATTCCACACGAAACATTCCTTTCTCCACCTTGCTAAGCATATTCTTTGAATCCGTAATGAACACAACGTGTGTTGCAGTAGTCTCCTCTAGCCACCGGAATGCCGCTGTTACTGCCTCCACCTCCATTCTCATGCTGGAGGTCGTAGTCTCATATGCCAGGCTCTCCTTTTTCAAGACTCGCCCATTAGCCTTTGCAATAAAGCCCCAGCCACTACGTCTGTTTCTCACCACTGACCCATCGGTGTAGATGACTATGTCACCTTGATGTGTGTTGCTCTGGATTAGCTGTTGCACTTCAAACTCAGTGCGGCCCGCTGCCCATTCTCTGCTCTCACGACCCAGTGTTATTATTACATTGTGCCAGTCCGTCATGTCATCCTGGAACTTCAACCCACTCTCTTTCACGATTGATGGTCTCTAGATCACACACCTGACTTATAGAAAGTTCTGCCTGTGCCATCCAGGACCTGCCTCGTCTTAGTCTATGACCCTTTACCATATCCATTGCTGCATGCAGCGGGTGATCCCTGTCTGCGGCAACTCTCAGGTACCATTTGGCCTGAAGGACCCTATGTCTATCCGTCATTGTAGGTAGCGCCAGGATATGCCTCATGCAGATAATTGGTGTGTACTTTGTGCACCCCAGTATTAACCGCATGGCAGCATTCTGTATGCGCTCCAACCTTTCAAGCTGGCTTTTTGATACTGTCAACAGCCCCAAACCATACTCAATGACAGAAACTATTAACTGCTGAAAGCCTGTACAACATCCTCTGATCCAACCCGGTTGCTGCCATAGCCCTCAGTGCATTAAGTCCCCTACCAACCTTCACCACTAAATCCTCCACATGATCCTTAAAAGACAAACACCTGTCAAAGGTGATACCCAAGTACTTCAGTTTACTCTCTCGACTAAGAGGACATCCATTCAACATAATACCTGGGACGTCTGCCTTGACGATCCGGTTATCCAGGGAGTATCACACAACCGATGCCTTGTCTGGGTTTAAAATGGCCCCTGCGTCCCTGCACCACTCCGTCACCTTGTTTACCGCCACCTGTACGTCTTTCGCCAAACTGGCCCTGTCTCTGCCCTGTCTGTACACCAGCACATCATCTGCAAATGTCAAGATTCTACCCACACCTGGTGTCTCAATAGCTGCTATTTTGCTGGTGTAGACATTAAAGAGCACAGGAGACAAGGCAGATCCCTGCGGCAACCCAGGTGTAATAGTAGAGAGGTCAGAAGTCCAGGTACCCATGCTCAGTGCAACCTTACGCTCATAAAGGACTGCCGCAACCCATCTAACAAGGCAAGGGCAGACCTCCATGTCCAACAGTGTGTGTATTAACCGATCATACCTAACCCTGTTATACGCATCCTCCAGGTCAAGAGCTACCGCCACTGTCTCCTGTTTATCCTGGAAGCCCTCGTAGACATCAAATGCAAAAGTTGCAGCATTGGCCCAGGTGTCCTTTCCAGGCCGGTAGCTCCCGAGTCCTTGGGGAAGCAGATTCCGACTTTCCAAATGTTGCTGGAGCCTGCGTGCTACTATCTTTTCGAGGACTTTGCTATACGTGTTTTGCAGGGTTATGATTCGGTATCCATTAAGTCTGGAGTGGTCCTTACCTGGCTTTGGGAGTGGGACCAGGTAGCTATGCAGCCAATCGTGGGGTATTTCCGCCGTATTGATGCTTAGGTTGAAACAAAGAGCCATCTCCTCCAAGTCCCCATCATTTATGTTCCTCATATGGGAGTATCTCACCCCATCTGGACCTGGCGCTGTCTTTAGCCCGCTTCAGTACCCGTTTAATGTCCTCCACTTTAATCTCACAGTTCTCCTTCCTCGTGACCCGTGACAAGGCTTCTCTGACGTTATCTCTAATAGCCCTATCTTGCTGATCCGTCTGTTTTAAAAATCGCGCAAGTAAAGCCTCCCCTTTGTCCTTGTCAGTCGTCATAGGTCGGTTGTTATCATCATAAACGGTACCATGTGTACCAGGCATCACCTGTCTCTTCATCTGCCGGTGCAGCCTCCAGAATTTTCCCAATGTCACATCCCCAACGACGTCATTGATAAACTGTTCCCACTTAATCCTCTTTGCCTCTGCTGCCTGGAGTTTGAAATCCTGCACCTTAACTTTTTTATACCTTTCAGCCTCTTCCAATTCTGTGTCAACTGAATTGGTTGCTCTCCGCACCCTCTGCCAATTCCTTATGGCCACCCTCTTTTCCCTCCATGAATTCTCGACCTCTGGTGTCCACCATGGTCTTTGAGTAAAGATTCTTCTTGTTGGTTTTGATCTTCCCTGTGATCTTAGGCGCCCCAAGAGCGAAGAGTGGTTGCGAACATAACTGAATGCCCTGCGAGCTCTTATAGCCCTAACTGTGCTGGACTTAGGTATCAGCACATAACAGGGGAGGTGGTCACTTCCATGGTCTCCAAGGACGCTCCATTTTATATATGATGCCGCCTCTTGGGATACAAGCGCCAGGTCGATGGCCGTGTCAGGGTCCCCTGGTCTCATTGCTAGCCTAGTGGGTGTACGGTCATTTAGACAGACAACATCCATCTCAAGCAAGGCCTCAGCAAGATCAGTACCCTGTCTGTTCTCTCCCGACCTGTCTCATTCCTTAGCGAGGGCGTTGAAGTCACCACATATCAGATACCTGGTATCTGGAGTGTCCACTGAACCTTTCAACCAGTCCCAACTCTCTCTGCTTATGCAAGATTCCCCACTTACATACACATTTATCAGGTTCCAGCTGTATCGACCGATTTGTATCCGCATTCCCTGCACCTCTTTACTCTCCTGACCCCACACACTCATACCCAATATTGAATGCTGTAAACCGTCCTTGACCACCAGAGCCTGCCCATGTCTTCCCTGCCCAGTTGGGTTGATGTAACATGTGTAGCCAGGGCACTTAAAAGAGTTCGTATTCAGTTCTTGTAACATCAGGACATCGAAATCGTAGACCAGTTTCTCTAGTATTGATTCTCGTTGCTTTGCACTGCGGCAGTTCCAATACCCAACCCGTACATTTTTTAGTCCCAAGCGATCCGTTTTCCTTCTACCCCTTCTGGCTCCAGCCCTCTTCTTCCTTTTCCTTCTCCCCTCTCCCCTACCTCTTTTTCTCCGCTTCATTCTCACCCCGCTGGCTGTTGTCAAAGGTATTGAGCACGAAGCACGTACTCCGTTGCTTCGGCGATAATTCTTTGTATTATTCATAGTTGGTTAGATATGACGGCAGGATATAATCGGTCGCCCTAGTAGAGCTGCCTGCTAGGGAAGGGGCAAGGGATGTCCCTTAGGAGTCCAATTCTGCACAAAAACAGCGTACAAGGTAAAAATCTCAGAGAATGCTTGCCTGAACAAAACACTGAGTACTGAAAAGATAATAGTTTTTCCCCTGCATGTCTGTGTTAATAAATTGTCTAACTGTTCGTAAAATAATGGTTGGTAATTGTAATTGGGTGGTGCGTGTATATTTACTATGACGAATGAGTGCGTGTCGTTCCTAATCTGTACTGTGCAAATTTTGCCGTATTGGTCTCTGTGTGTTCTAAAAATAGTCCACGTGTCGGACGTCTGCAAAATGGCTGTCCCTGACCCCGTGTTGTGTTTCGCCAAACTGAAAGACGAATTTTTTAATCCTAAACACGTTACTAATTCTACTGCTTCAAAGTCTGTTTTGATGTTAGTTTCTTGTGATAAAATGAAATCTGGTGTTTGTGCATGAGTGTGATGATGTGTTGTAATTTCATTTTCATTCCACGAATGCTTAAACTAATAATACTTAAATTGTCAGACATTTTTAAAATAGTATTTAACATAAAGGTGATTGAAATTACTTGATTACCTTTGTTGTCTTTTCTGTGGTACTTCAAATCTGGTTGTGTCTTCGACTGTGGTGCTATTTTTGTGGTTGTCTTTCCCCTCGTGGTCTTCGTCGCTGTCAGAATCCATGTTGATGAAAAGTGATCCCTCGTTGTCGCTGTTGCTGTATTCGTTCTGTTTTGTAGCTTTCTTGCTTGGTAAGAAAGGGGAAACTTCTCCCTCCTCCTCTTTCCTATCTTTGCTGTTGGAAGAATTTCTTCTACCCCTCCCCCCCCCCCCCTCCATTGTCGTTTTCTGCGGTGGTTTACAGTTTGGAAACCGTCGTCTTCGCTGTCTCGTGTAGTCGTTTTAGTCGCTGTTGTTGAGTCCTTCACTGGCCTCGTGGTCTCTTTTTGGCCGGCTGTCTTGGCGACATCTTGGACGGCGTTGTTGAGCTTTCGGTCTGTTTTACCACTGATTGCCGGGAACTCCTCTTGTGATAATTCCGTGTTGGTTTGTTTGTTTTTTTTTTTTTTTTGTGATTGTCTTTCTTCTGCCTCCTTGTTGGGCATTTGTTTTGCCAGTGGTCATCTAGTCCACATGACGGGCATTGGTTTCGACGACCGGGCATCGTGAACATGATGCGGTGATCTCATGTAATCTTCCCAGGCGCCGTGATCTTTGCATAATGCGTCACCGGTTTTGTCGGGGTGCACAGTACACCCCACTTGCCGCCGCCGTATTGGATTCGGAAGACTTCTGCGTTTTCGTCTCCTTTGTCTTTTCCACTATAAACTTCACTCCTTCTGAAGAGATAGTGTTGGGGAGCCAGTGAATAGTCACTCGCTCCCTTTCTTTTTCCAGGTGCTGTATCGATATCTCTAGCCCCTCCGTCGGCAGCTTAACTGTTTTGCAATGCTGGCCTTTGTAAACTGCCACATGGGCAGCCTGGGTTAAGTTACCGTACCACCTCGTGGGTACTTCGTATCGGTATACGTCCGCAATAGTGCCAGCTGGTACCCCACATGGGCCCAGCAGCGTGCTAGCGATTAACGCAGGCGTGGATTTGGCCGCAGCGCCAAGGCCGGTAACTGAAACGATCAAAGTACCTTTGATGTGGAGAGGTCTTCCCGAAAGAAAGTTACCGATGCCGCAGCATTGTGTGTATGTGTTTTTTTTTTTAACAAGTTCTCACTATTTATTTATGTTCTTATATCCATGTAAAAAATCCATGTAACAAATGCAACACTGTCATGTCCTAATTAGTCATCGTGGTTATATCTGCTACATACAAAAATATATGGATGGCACACATGTTCCTTGAGTGCATCAGTTATTGAGTATGTTCTGTCAAAGTTTGGTCACATGAGAAACAGCACATACGTATACGCAGGTGTAGACAAATCCAGGAGTCTGGTCACATGACAAACAGCACATACATATACGCAGGTGTAGACAAATCCAGGAGTCTGGTCACATGACAAACAGCACATACATATACGCAGGTGTAGACAAATCCAGGAGTCTGGTCACATGACAAACAGCACATACATATATGCAGGTGTAGACAAATCCAGGAGTCTGGTCACATGACAAACAGCACATACATATATGCAGGTGTAGACAAATCCAGGAGTCTGGTCACATGACAAACAGCACATACATATATGCAGGTGTAGACAAATCCAGGAGTCTGGTCACATGACAAACAGCACATACATATACGCAGATGTAGATAAATCCAGGAATCTGGTCACATGACAAACAGCACATACATATACGCAGGTGTAGACAAATCCAGGAGTCTGGTCACATGACAAACAGCACATACATATATGCAGGTGTAGACAAATCCAGGAGTCTGGTGACCATTTTCCTAGAAATGTTGACCTGTCACTTGATTTTCAGTCATTTACTTAGCCTGTACCTGGCACTCACACACAATTCTGGTGCCAGAAAAAAATGGCTTGGCTCTTGAATTATGTTGAGTGATGTCCACCTCTGCCTATAGAGGCCCTAATACATGTGTTGAGTGAGGGATTATCTAATGCCACATTTCAGGGTCACGTGATTGTGTTGTGGATCTTGACCTGCAAACAATCAGGACAATTTTTTTTTTATGTAACTCATCACCTGCCCCATGTCCAGCCCAACACTGAGTGATCAGTTCTGTCGATCATCGGACTATATCAGCCACAACAGGACATCAACTGTGATAACATCGTTGTTTGTTGTCCCTGTGAAATCACTTCAGCATCACTCAATCATTCATCCCCACCATTCTGTGTCACTGTGAAATGACCGACTTTCTATTACTTCAGCACTGATTATCACCAGCTAATTTTTCTTGCCACCTGTAACCACTGCAGATATAAATATTTCACAGCAAAATGTACAATCAAGGACAGCATGCAAGAGGGGCTGACAGCTACACTTGTATGCAACAATCGTATTTTTAAAAAAAGTTGCAACAGTCAGCAAGAATTGGGGATGCAACCACTACACCATACAGCCCACACCGACACTACTCACGACACTCAAACAGCCCACACATGTATGCAACCACCAACCAAACAGCCCACACCGACATTACTCACGACACACAAACAGCCTACACCGACACTACTCACGACACACAAACAGCTCACACCGACACTACTCACGACACACAAACAGCCCACACGACACTACTCACGACACACAAACAGCCTACACCGACACTACTCACGACACACAAACAGCTCACACCGACACTACTCACGACACGCAAACAGCCCACACCGACACTACTCACGACACACAAACAGCCCACACCGACACTACTCACGACACACAAACAGCCCACACCGACACTACTCACGACACACAAACAGCCCACACCGACACTACTCACGACACACAAACAGCCCACACATGTATGCAACCACCAACCAAACACCCCACACTGACACTACTCACGACACACAAACAGCCCACACCGACACTACTCACGACACACAAACAGCCCACACCGACACTACTCACGACACACAAGCAGCCCACACCGACACTACTCACGACACACAAACAGCCCACACCGACACTACTCACGACACAAAAACAGCCCACACCGACATTACTCACGACACACAAACAGCCCACACCGACACTACTCACGACACACAAACAGCCCACACCGATACTACTCACGACACACAAACAGCCCACACCGACACTACTCACGACACACAAACAGCTAAGAGTAAACATGCCAGTCTCACTTTCAGGACATATGAATGTTATATGGCAGATGTGGTAAAAGAAAAAAAATGAAGTTGTATCAAGGAATTCCCTAACACTGTCAGAAAACTGAATACAAGATATCCCACTACAACAAACACTGCCAGAGAACTGAATAATGAGATATCCCACTACAACAAACACTACCAGAGAACTGAATAATGAGATATCCCACGACAACAAACACTGCCAGAGAACTGAATAATGAGATATCCCACTACAACAAACATTGCCAGGGAACTGAATAATGAGATATCCCACTACAACAAACACTGCCAGAGAACTGAATAATGAGATATCCCACTACAACAAACATTGCCAGAGAACTGAATACACGAGAAATCCCACTACAACAAACATTGCCAGGGAACTGAATACACGAGATATCCCACTACAACAATCACTGCCAGAGAACTGAATAATGAGATATCCCACGACAACAAACACTGCCAGAGAACTGAATAATGAGATATCCCACGACAACAAACACTGCCAGAGAACTGAATAATGAGATATCCCACTACAACAAACATTGCCAGGGAACTGAATACACGAGATATCCCACTACAACAAACACTGCCAGAGAACTGAATAATGAGATATCCCACTACAACAAACATTGCCAGAGAACTGAATACACGAGATATCCCACTACAACAAACATTGCCAGGGAACTGAATACACGAGATATCCCACTACAACAAACATTGCCAGAGAACTGAAAGCACAAGATATTCTTTTGTCAACACCATCAGAGTATTGAAGGCGAGAGACAATCTGTTGTCAACACTGTCGAATCATGCCTGGCCTCTGTTAACCCACACCGTTCACTTCTACAACAGAAAAGTGACTCATTCCACCACTGTACAGCTTTGGATGAAGTCCATAACAATGCAGCACATGCTAATCCACATGACACGGTCACATAAATTATACCAACAATTCTGGACATGCTAATGGTCACATAAATTATACCAACAATGCTGGACATGCTAATCCAAGTGACATGGTCACATAAATTATACCAACAATGCTGGACATACTAATCCACATGACACGGTCACATAAATTATACCAAAAATACTTGAGATGCTAATCCAAGAGACACGTTTACATAAATCATACCAACAAAGCTGGAGATGCTAATCCACGTGACACGTTCACAAAAATTATGCAAACAATGCTGGAAATGCTAATCCAAGTGACATAAATTATACCAACAATGCTGGAAGTGCTCATCCCACTGACATGGTCGCATAAATTATGCAAACAATGCTGGAAGTGCTAATCCAAGTGACATAAATTATACCAACAATGCTGGAAGTGCTCATCCCACTGACATGGTCGCATAAATTATGCAAACAATGCTGGAAGTGCTAATCCAAGTGACATAAATTATACCAACAATGCTGGAAATGCTAAACCAAGTGACATAAATTATACAAACAATGCTGGAAGTGCTAATCCAAGTGACATAAATTATACCAACAATGCTGGAAATGCTAATCCAAGTGACATAAATTATACCAACAATGCTGGAAATGCTAATCCAAGTGACATAAATTATACAAACAATGCTGGAAGTGCTAATCCAAGTTATCAATCAATCATATGCCATGCCGGAAAGTGTGGGCGGTCATAACTAGCCATTTCACTCGATCACCAGAGTCGTGGCTCAGCTCAGTGTTCCTGTCTCGTCCATGCCATGTGGCCAAGCCATCCAGGCATTTTCCTCTCGGTCTTCCTCTTGGTCTGTTCCCTTCGATCTTGCCAGTGATACGGTCACATAAATTATACCAACAATGCTGGAAATGCTCATCCAAGTGACAATCACATAAGTTATACCAACAATGCTGGAAATGCTCATCCAAGTGGCAATCACATAAATTATACCAACGGCTTTATTTGACAACAGGCCTCATCCTTTTCTTGCTTGGCCTGTCCGCTGCTGACTTCAGTTTATGCTTCTTTGTCTGTAGAACCTCCAGCTGGTCCCAGACATCGTCGACCTCCTCCTCAACATCCTCACTTTCTGTGTTGACGAATTTTGAAACTTCCTCACAAAGTGCAGGATTATTATTACATGACAACGGCACTTCCGGGGGAAATGGTAAACAATTTACTGGTGAATGTAAATACATCGAGTGAATCTTTTTAGATGTGTTCAAGTCAAAACAGTGAACGTAGCCGTTAATGCTAGTGTCAGGGTCTTAAACCTGGCTCGTTAACCTAACACATGTGAGACAGTACAAATACAACGTGATTTGACTTGAGACTCAACGACACGAAGTTTCGATGGATTTATTCACAGATCACGATCTAGAGATGATCATCACAATACATAAGTTATCACAATACACTTACAAGCAACCCACAGCTTACAATCAGTCTCACAAGATGTACAGACACTCGACTTTCGGGCAACAGAACTACACAAGCCTTTCTCCCATCATACGTCCAGTCGAGTCCACGTCCCAGAGCTGTCTGGCTATTTCTCGCAACGCGCCTGTCCACCTCAAGTGGCTTCACGAGGTCTGCGTGCGTCCTGCTTTGTCCTTGTCTGACCGCTGGCTGTCTGTCAGCCGGCAACCTCGCAGGCAGGTAACTAATACTCGCCTGGCGGGCGTAACGATGTTCCGGCATCCCTGCTAGGAACTATTCGCCTGGCGGGCGTAACGATGTCCCTGCATCTCTGCTGGCACTACATTAGACTCTGACACGCTCCCCCGGGACATCTTCATGAAAGATGTCATCTTTCATGTACACTCTATATACAATACTGGGTTAATATTTTTAACCTGTCAGAGTCAACCTTTCTGTTATATACATTGATGTAGAAATACATAAACACACACATCTTGGCATAGAAACATATAAGAAATGGACATTGTATCTAAAACACATGTGGTGTTCAACCTTTAACACTCGTCAAGCTTCATCCTCTCGATGGCTGATTACCTTAATTGCATTATTGACCCAGTCAGATCGGTAATAACAGCTTTCCAAGCAATTACCTCGCAGCCTTTGAAAAAAAAGTAATAATATGCTTTTTGAGACAAAAAACATCTGGCAAGACCGGAATACGGCTTTATATAAGCCGCATTCAACGCTTAAACACTGACCTTATTTGGCCAGGAGCTCTTGTGTTGGTCTGCAATGTCGGTAAACCTCTACCATGCCCAGTAGATGGCTTCTTGCTGTGTCAACAATCTGGCAACAACATGGCTATTTATACACAATACATCATCGTATACATTTCAATTAATGCCCTTGGTGTAATAATGTAATAACACTCAAATGAAAGGGACATAATTTCAACATTTAAGAAATATAATATTTTACAATACTTCTACTATTTCTCAGCGTCATAGCTTGATGTTTTTCCATACTAGCGAAAAAATGTCGGTAGTATGAATAACTTACTCAAGATATGATTCTAAGATTACATTTAAAGAAAAATATTAATACACAATTCGTGTATTCGAAATTATTAAATCGTAAATAGTTTAGAAGTGTTATAACTTTTTAAGCTTTTGTTTGTCGTCTGCTACTTTTTACACTAAATTTCTAAATCATCCGGAAGTACACACGAAACAGTTGATGTTGAAAATCTGTAGAACACACTTGTTCCGGTCTGATGTAGTAAAACGGAATGTGCAATGTTCTGATTGTTCATGTGTTGGTTGTTTCAAATGGACAAACTTCTGGATTTCGATTGACTGCAGTGGTGTAGATGTCAATGTTCAGGTCACACTTTCGCACACGGAATTAAAATATCCCTGGATAAGTTCCAAATGCAGCTACCACGGATAAATTTGACAGTTCGTTTACGGTAAGTCGAGAGCGAATGTGGCACTGTTCTTGTTTCGTAATATGTACAATTAATAAAGTTCTCTTTCTACCACACACTACACAATTATTCACGACAATCACTACATTAATAGTAAAATAAGAAAACTATGTATATTGGGAATAAACCCCTATCACATCATATAGACATACACAGCTTTTGTGAAAAAAACTTCATTGATGCATGGCTGTGTTGGTCCGAGTGTATTTTACACACTGCACTCAGACATTGGTGCTTACTGGGTCGGTCGGACAACGGGACAAAAGATCGGCAATTGTGTTGGTTCTGCCCGCGATGTGTCGAACTTCAAAGCTGTAATCTTGAAGCTTAAGAGACCAGTGAGCTATCATTTGGTTGGAAAGTACACCTGAATTGATAAATCTCAATGGACTACTGTCAGATTCCACGATAAAATGACGTCCTAGGAGGAATCTGGACAATTTAGTTATACCCACCACTAGAGCTAAGGCTTCCAACTGAGGTTTTGACCAAGTCCGTTCTCTCGGTTTTAATTTTCGGGAGACGAAGTACACGGGGTGTAGGATGTTATTGTGCTCCTGCAACAAGACTGCTCCAATCGCCACGGAGCTCGCATCTGTGCGTAATCTGAAAGGTAAATGGAGATTGGGCAATTTCAGGATGGGATTGTGTAAGCTATTATCAGAAAAATAAGATAATACTTTCTGGAATGCAAATTTAAGGCATTCATTGCTTACAATTTTTTTCGGGTTGATCTTTTGTTAGTAGGTTAGTAAATACCTCGGTCAGTTCAGCAAAATCTGGTATAAACTGCCTGTAATAATTTATAAATCCCAACAAACTTCTGACTTGCTTTTTCGTAGTCGGAAGTGAGAGTTTTAGTATCTTACACACAATGTTATCGTCTGTCGTGACAAAGCCATTAGATATCTTGTACCCCAAGAAGGATATTTCCTGATAGGCTATGTCTACTTTTGCAGGCTTTACCGTCAGTCCGTGCTGTCTAATGCGTTCACAAGTCTGTTCTAATGTCTTTATGTGGTCTGTCATCGTCTTTGTGTGAACACAAATGTCGTCAATATAGCAAATAATATTAGGAATGTCTACTAGTAAAAGTCGTGTCATACGTACGAATGTGGCTGGGGCATTGACAAGCCCAAATGGAAGTTTGCACCATTCGTACAGTCCCCAAGGTGTGGCAAAAGCTGTCAGATGTCTGCTCTGTTCGTCTACTGCTATTTGCCAGTAACGTTTAGTCATGTCTACCTTCGTAAAGAACCTAGCGTCTGTCAGTTCTGTCAATAGGTCTTCAGAATTTGCCATTGGCTCTAAATCTAAAAGAGTTATCTTATTTAATTTTCTGTAGTCGACACAGAGTCTTATTGTGTTGTCCTTTTTGCGTACTATGACCATTGGAGATGAGAAATTGGATTGGGATCGTCTAATGATGTTGTTTTTCTCTAAGCTGATGATCTCTTGATGTAGGTGTTCTTTGTAATGTAATGGAATGGTGTATGGTCTGCATTTTATAGGTGTATTTGACGTGAGTGTGATGTGATGTTGTACTAATTCTGTTTGTCCTGGGTTGTTGGAGAAGATGGTGTTGTACTGTTGTATGAGGTGTTTGCAACTGTCTGTCTCTGCTTGCGTTAACTTTGGGTTGATCTTAATTTCCTTCAAGCAGTTCGTCGTGTCTACTGCAGGTGTTGGGATTTCGTCACTAGCCTCGTCATCTTCATGGTCTATTATCACTGTACATGCTGTTGTGTCGTCTTGTTCGTTGTCTCTGTTGTAATATGGTCTTAGCATATTGACGTGGAATATTTTGTGTTTGTCTTTTATTTGGATCGCATAGTCTACAGGTGAAATCTGTCTGGTCACTTTAAATGGTCCTTGCCAAGAATCAGTCAATAAGTGTCTGTCACTAGGTAGAAGAAGAAGAACGTCCTGTCCAGGTGTCAACGTTATTGTCCTGTTACCTTTGTCAGCATACTGTCTATATGTAGCACCAGATAATTTTAGTGCATCCTTTGCAATTATACAAGATTTGATGATTCTTTCACGCAATGATGTAACATATACGTATGATGATATGGGTTTCAGTAAAGGAGTGGATTCAGTTAACATTTGGTGATAAATGCTTAATGGGCCACGTGGTTTGGCACCATAGATAAGTTCAAAAGGAGAGAAACCTGTACTAGCATGTGGTACCTCGCGATAAGCAAAGAGAATAGCAGGTAAATATACATCCCAGTTATTGGGGTGCTCTTGCGTGACTTTAGCAAGCATATGCTTTAAATCGCCGTTAAATTTTTCTATAATTCCACTTGAGTGAGGATGGTACGGGGAATTGAAACATTGCTTCACTCCTAGCATTTTAGTGAAAGCTTGAGTAGATGCGGCGATAAACTGAGTACCCCTATCTGATTGGATAGTGTTTGGAAATCCTATCCGTGAAAATATATGGAAGAACACTTCCATTATATCATTGGATTGGCAATTATGTTCTTTAGCGGAATCGCTTCCGGCCAGCGGCTACATTGATCAATAACAGTTAATATATATTTATTCCCTCTGGTTGTTATCTGATTAAGAGGGCCCACTATGTCGACAGATATTTTCTCAAAAGGTCGACTGGCTAAGTCAGTAA
Organism: Cepaea nemoralis; assembly: GCA_014155875.1. Lineage (NCBI taxonomy): Eukaryota > Metazoa > Mollusca > Gastropoda > Stylommatophora > Helicidae > Cepaea > Cepaea nemoralis. The sequence goes on along the minus strand of JACEFZ010020918.1, from coordinate 67,071 downwards.
CTTGTAACTTTGCCTGTGGGTTTTTTCCTTTCTTTACAAGTTTTTGGCAGATGTCACAACTCCTGCAATATTGCTTAATGTCATTGCAGAATTTGGGCCAATAAAACTGTAATAACAATCTTGATCTGGTCTTAGCGTATGCCATATGCCCTGCAAGAGGTATATCATGGACAAGATGTAAGGCTTGCTTACGATAATCAATTGGCAAAACAGTTTGCTCTGTTGTGGTGTCACCTCTGGTATAATACCTGGTGAGGATACAATTTTTCAACGCAAAATGCCATCTTGCATTTTTGGTTAACTTTGGCTTTTGGCCGATCAGATTAAAATATTTTGACAATGAAGGGTCAGCCTTTTGGGCTGTTACAAAAGTCTCCTTCATGGTTTTAGGAGGTGGTAATACTGGGCTAAGCATTTCTATAGCCTCAGTCTGATTAATTTCATCTTGCATTCTAGCAGTAGATCTGGTTACTGCATTCACACATTCAATGATATCAGATGGTGATGAAACAGTGTTATCAATGATGTCATGAGATTCTAGTGCTACATTAGCTACCATACATTCATTAGGTGGTACAACAGTATCAATGATGAAATTTGATGGTGATGTTGTGATCTCATTAATGCAAAGAGATGTTATGTCATGAGGCATATTATTCACCTCTGGTAAATTTCCAATTATAATATCACACACCGGGTTTGTTAATGCTGCGCATTTTACTTTCCCAGTGAGGAAAGGTGTTTGAATATATGCCCATGCTAGTTGGTATTTCTCAATATTGCCAGAGAATGTTCTGCATGTTACGTGCCTGCCTGTATAGTCTGTAGGCATTATGAACGTTCTCTTCAGTCCAATCAATGAACTTCCCGTGTCACGAAGGACTGTAGCAGGCTTGCCATTCACGTATCCTTGTGGATGTTTATTCTGCCTTTGGAATCTACTACCAAATTAGCTTCTTCATTGGCAATAGGGATGGAGTGGCCGCATGTTAAGATACCATCTTCATAGAAAGTATTACAAACAGTACATTTATTTGCGTTAAATATATCAAAAGCCTGTGCTGAGTTCACCGGGTGTTTCTCTGATTGTTCTTCATCTGATGATGAACTATCAAATAAGGCGGCATTGGCTTTCTTTGTCATTTGCCTACCTTTACAATCATGGCGATAATGTCCATACGCCTTACAGAGGAAACATTTACGCAAATTTCTAAATGATTTACGCTCTTTATCTTGTCTGTTTACAATGTTCTGTAAATAAGTTAGATATGCGGGGTTCTTGTCGCACATCTCACCTTGATGATGTGAGATTCTACAATATTTACAGTGGTTGTACTTCTCAGATGTAGGCTTATGAGGTTTTTGCCTACTATAGGGTTTGTCATAGTTAGCCGATGCTACAAAATTGGTTTCAGTAGCTTCACTGGCAAAACAATGCTTGTCGGCTGTGTAATACGCCGAACCACGTCTCTCAATCTCATCCACACTTGTGCATTCATTCTCTTGCAAAAACTTTGAAAATGCTGATGGAATAGATGAAATGACTTTATCTCTGATGATAAGGTCTTCTAACTTTTGATAGTTCTTATCAATTTTGGCTGCTGAAGTCCATTTGGTGAAAATATCTCGGACTAAGCAGAGGTAGTCAGAGAACGTTTGAGTCGGTTTGGGGCTCAATTTGCTGAATTGTTCTCTGTAACCTGCCTCATCTAACATAAAATGTGCCATAATCTTTGACTTTAGATAATGGTAATCTTTTCTGACGTCTTTGGGGATAGTCTCAATGACTTTAAGAGGCTCCCATGATAAACTTCTCATATAAATTATATTCCATTCAGACAATGGGACCTGGTAATGGTCCATTAACGTCTCAAAATTTTGGGTAAAGGCTGCGATGCAGTCACCCGAGGTATAATTACGTACTGTCACACGTTTTCTTGATGATAATATCACGAAGTTCTTACGATGATATGCTCATGATATTATGGTGTGATGGTCGTTGTCTAAGTAACGATACTCATGGTGTGTCAATGGAGATATCTGTCTTGCAATGTAACTCACCCCCGCAGTGCATATTCACCAGGCATTCAACAAGATTCCGTTGGCGCACATAATCATTTATTCCAGAAATAAGACGAACAGACGGAACATATATATATATCCAGAAACAATGTACATCCATAGAATATAAATATCCTCCTCACAATTTAACCAGCACACATCAATGCCTTCTCACGGCCTGCTCTTATCTCAATCACAAGACAGGTAATCCAGCTACTATCCACGGCTGGATCTTCTACAATACAACCCACACATTGGGTTGGAGCCACTGCTCAACTATAGAACCCACTCTGGTCCAGGCCTGTCTTCACAACTCGGAGCATAACACCACCCCGTTGTACGTGGACTACCGATTCCTTCGGTATCTCAAACTCAACTCCCCTCAGCTCGGAGTCCAAACATCAACTGCCCGCAGTCAGTCTCTTCTCTCACTCAGCCTACCGATCAGTTCGGCATCTACCCATCAACCCCCCTGAAGTCCCTTGACTTCACACAACACACCACTGTCTTTCGCCCCATCCCCTGGGGTCCACACTCACCCTTCCCATTATTTCTAAGGACTGGCTGTTTACTCATAGCCAGGTCAGTCACTTTACTGTCTCCCACTTTCATCTCCATTCTTTCTCATGCCCGGCCACTCAACTCAATGTCAAGTGACCCAGGCTTATGTCATCACCCCCCTCTTAAAAGAAAACTTCGTTTTCAAATATTGGGAGACTAAACTTTACTAAACATGTGACTCAGACATATAGCCTGGGTAGACCTAAGTATGGCTCCACCTCACTTCAGCTACCATCCTAAATACTACATCAAATGCTCATATTACACTCCTATATTCATCACACATAAGTACAACCATCTATCTTGTGTATCAATGCATGAACTAATACATCACATAATAATAATAATAATACATCATAGAAAAGCATAATACTCATGTACCCACAGATCTCTTACTACTTCACGACCACACATTACTATTTGTGTACCGACCCTATATCAGGTGGTTCTGTTCTTGCATTAACCCACCTCTGATTCCTGTCGATGCTGTGTCTACCTTTCATGTACCCATGACTCATGGTACCTCTACAATTACAACATCTGTTTGCTATCCCTAGCCCTGGGTCAGTAATGTCGCGAAAACTCTTTTGACCTGACTCAACTTTCCTATCTGCATATTGCGCCGTTACACTTGAGTCTCTGTTTAGTCTGAACTCTTTATTCAATCTTGGCCCATATATCTGGCACCTTGCTTTCTGCTGCATACGCCTTATGCCTATGTGCCCTGCACATGCACTATCCTGAGCTGTTCTAGTATATCGGTCTCTATGTGCTAAAGGTACTGCTCCTTGCCCACGTGCAGTTCTGCTATCTGAAAACCTGCGAGTGAGAACATTGTTCTTCCTCTCGAAGCACCATCTACCTTTCTTTGACTGCCTATGTTCTACTCTCCTACACCCTTGGGAACATTTGTTCAGAGTAGTATCTTGTCTCTGGGAGTCACTAGCACTATATTTGGGATCCATTCTCATCTGCTCAGCTGTACTATCCTTGTCCTGAGTTCCTGTGTCTACTTCAAGTGCCTCTTCTACCTCAGCTATACTCTCTAATTTAGGTTCTCTTGTGGTAACTACCTCGTTACTGCTTACACTATATTTTCGGTCCCAATAAACTACTTCCTCTTCTGTACAATCTTTAACTCCTATAACATTTCCTATGATCAAATCAGCCACTGGTGAGTCCAGAACACACGCTGTCACTCTTCCAGTGATATATGGTGTTTTTACTGTTATTATGGCTACTGGGTAGAACTCTACTGTGCCGTTGAATGTTATGCATCTAATCTTTTTCCCTGTATAATCCGAGGGATCTATTAAACTTCTCCTCACTCCGATAGACGTACATCCGGAATCCCTAATTGTTAACGCTGGCCTATCATTAACAAACCCATGATGCATCTTCAGACTTCCTCCGTCATGGACTGCTGATCCTGCTTTAACTGTGTGACCACATATTAAGACTGGCTGACTGTCTTTTTCAAAAAGAGGTTTGCACCCACTTACAATCTTCATTGTTCAGCGTCTCAATTACTTGCGCTGCATTTGAGTGCTCTGTTTCTCTCATCCTACATTGATGGCTGATATGACCATTCTTTCCACATTTGAAACAAGTAATCTCCCTTTTAGTGTTGTTCGTTGGTCCATCTGATGGTTGTGCATCACACTGTGCTGCCTTGTGTCTCCAGCTCCCACAATTCCAACATCCGGCATAATTTGGACGTCTCTGGAAGTTCCCTCTTCTATATGGGTACCGTCCTACTCTACCAACATTGTTTCCTCGGAAACCATTGTCTTGAAGTTCTTGCTGCTCACCTTTCTGTGCCGAATCCACGCTTTTCGCCCTTGGTCTGATGACTGGATTCTGGTCCTGTTTAGTGTACGCTGCACAGACTATTTCCTCACTCATTAGTTTCCCAATAGATACGTTAGGATGTGCAGTCATGTAGTTTTGCCCTAACTGAGACATTGTGTCTATGTCCTTTGGCTTCCGTTCCTCAAAGAACGCTACTAAATTAGAATTGCATGCAGATACTACCTTGTCTCTTAACATTAGATCTACTAATTTATTAAAATCTTTCCCTACTTCTGCAAGCTCCATCCATTTGTTAAATGCATTCTTTACAGTGTTAACAAAGTCTGTGAAATCTTGATTAGTCTCTGGCACTAACTGTCTAAACTTTGTCCTATATCCATGCTCAGTGAGTTGGAACTTAGTCAGCAAACGTTGACGTAAGATAGTGTAGTTGTTCCTTTCTTCTACAGGTAAACTGAACATGGTGTCTAGTGCCTTGCCCGTAAGAAATTCGCCAAGTCTCATCGCATACTCCTTCTCTGGAATGCCTAATGTTTTCACAGACGATTCGAATCTCCCAAGATAGGATTCGAGGCAATCCCGGTCCGTAAAATATGGCAGTTTTAATCTCTGTGACGACTGCGACGGTCTTCTGCTTTCCTCACTTTGACCTTTTGATGATATTTCTAATTTTCTGAGAGCAATTTCAGCTTCCATCTTAATCTTCTCTTTCTCAATTTCCATTTTCATTTGTGTCTCTTCCTGTAGACGCTTGTTTTCTATTTCAGCTAACTTTACTTGTGTCTCTTTCTCTTCCTGTAGACGCTTGTTTTCCATTTCAGCTAGTTTTACTTGTCTCTTTCTCTTCCTGTAGACGCTTTGCCTCGCGTTCATTCTGCCTCTCCTCTCTTTCCGTCTGCTTTTGTTCTTTTGCTTCAGCATACTCCCGTAACTCTTTACCTTTCAGGCCTATTCGTTCACCTGCTTCAATATAGTCCATTAAAGTAGGCATCTTGTACTTGTGGACACGTTGCTGTCTGTCAGAAAACTATAAATGTAAAGACTCTGCTACTAGACTTTGTGTGCCCTCCCTAAGTACACCACTAATCCTTGTGTACGTAAATTCGTAGTGCTAAAATATCACTCTGTACTCACCCAGTCACTCTATAAGCACTAGGTAGTGAGGGGGGAATATCAACTATACTCCCTCGTATCTATATATCTATGACCACAAGTTCATGAAGTCCCTGGAAATATTGTTAAACATACATATAAATACATATACAAACAACTGGATGATAACACTAAGTGATGACTATCCAACGCTAGACTTCACAAGCTGAGTACACGGAGACGATGATGACACAGAAATACACCACAGTAACAACCACAAGCTTGTGTAGGGACACCCACAGTGCGCGTAACATATAAACTGACTCAGATACCACTAGATAGTAGACACGACACAAGTGCACGATAATAACATATATCCGAACACAGCAAATAATATATGTAAAGTATAACGAAAAGAAGAAAGAGAAGAAAAAAAAAATTATAGCATAAAATTATACAGAAAATCTGACAGTCAAACACAAACTTGCACGTTATATAATTCAGGACCGTCCCTGCAGAACCAAATAAACCGACCTTTCGATTTTCTTCCCAGACATTATATATGGTGCACCTCAGAAAGTAACTTTTCGCCCTGTCTCCCGGCCTTCGAGAAACAACACAAAAATCCCCTACTCTTGACAAACACTGGACCACATACAAATAATTGCGTAACACCCGACAACAATAAATATGACGATGGGAGCAAAACAATAAAAAATAATAATGTGTAACTGGTTGGCCGACAAATATGGGCCTATTAATCCGTCGCCAAAAGTTCTTTTTATTCAGTCACCAAAGGTTTTGTTCGTTTTAATAGTTATTCGCAATCCGCTGGAAATGTCTACGACACTAGATTTCAAACCGACTTCTTGTTTTGTTGAGTGGTTATTAAATTCACGTGGTGATCACAAGTTCCACTGTCGACAAAAGTTGAAGATGATAGTGATATCCAAACTGTTCTGTCTCGACACAGTCCGTAACGTTATTGTACTTTCTCTGTACGTGGTGGTACCACAGTGTTCTTTCGATATGTTGTTACTTTCGTTGCGGAGATGGCGCTTCGCTGTATCATTAATGTTATGGATTTCCGTTACCCGACAAGATTCACCAAAAAGAAAAAGAGAATGGCAGCCAATGTTCAGCGCTTTAAATTTGGGTATATAAATCCTTATCGGCAAAGAAGTACAACCATGGTTGCGATGACGATAAGTTAAAACTGTTTGCTCATAACAGAATAATGATGACAACAATAGAACAGTTCAACAAAGGCGAAACATAAAATCTGGCTTTCTTTCAAAACAACCTTGTTTATCCCGATCTCCTGTGGAAATTCCCAGTAACTTTCCACTGTCCCTAACCTTGACCTTGCCGGACACCTCACGTCAGTACCTCAGTCTTCTTTGTCATAATAATCCACACTGACTGTCTGTAAAATGACCGGACACTTTTCCGTCATACAAAAACACCTTCCACACAACTTCTCAGCCCCGACACGGCTGCTCTTTTGACTCCGTGGAAATTTTCTCAGTAACTGCTTACTGTTAAACAGCCTTGCCTTCCAAGGTCAACCTAATTTCTCTTTATCACTCTCAGTGAAAAATTCCTCCGTAAAACAGTTTTCACACAAACTTGACAGCCCCACCCGGCTGCTATATTAACTTCGTGGAAAATCACACTTTCCACTGCTGCCCTAGCACGGCTGTGGTAGGGGTTAACGTAACTTTCCCCTCGTACCTGGACGCTGGTGTACCCACCCGTCCTATTTACTGCGTCGAAAAATCTTGACCAGTCAACTTGCAACAACACAGTGCGCTTGCCTCCAGCACACACACCCCTGTCAATTATCTTTGGTTCCCAATCCTGTCATTATCACCGACAGCGGATGTTCTACACACACACACGCTGCCCTCGCCACTCTGGATTCAACACTGGTCTTTCATCGCCGCTTCTGCTAGTATCAGCACTACTGCCTGGTATCAAATTTACCTGTCACCGTAATGGACTCTCCCGGTTAGTCTGTATGGCGTGTCTTTATCACCCCCTCTCGCTTCAGCGATATGGTTGATTCCAATCCACCTGTAGTGGACTTGACGTGAACTGTCTGTATCAGTTCCCGCACGGAGAAAAACTCAGTGTTTATACGGTGGACACACTCCGCTGTCCACCCTCTCTCCGCGAAGAGCCCACAACCATCTCAGAATGACAACACTGTCTATAATGCAATGGGTTTCTCAATATATCCCCGTCGTTCTTGCCAGGACAGACCCCAGATGTTCTTGATCGGACGTAGCCTCCAGATTGTCACACGTTTTCTTGATGATAATATCACGAAGTTCTTACGATGATATGCTCATGATATTATGGTGTGATGGTCGTTGTCTAGGTAACGATACTCATGGTGTGTCAATGGAGATATCTGTCTTGCAATGTAACTCACCCCCGCAGTGCATATTTACCAGGCATTCAACAAGATTCCGTTGGCGCACATAATCATTTATTCCAGAAATAAGACGAACAGACGGAACATATATATATATCCAGAAACAATGTACATCCATAGAATATAAATATCCTCCTCACAATTTAACCAGCACACATCAATGCCTTCTCACGGCCTGCTCTATCACATCCACAAGACAGGTAATCCAGCTAATATCCACGGCTGGATCTTCTACAATACACCCACACATTGGGTTGGAGCCACTGCTCAACTATCGAACCCACTCTGGTTCAGGCCTGTCTTCACAACTCGGAGCATAACACCACCCCGTTGTACGTGGACTACCGATTCCTTCGGTATCTCAAACTCAACTCCCCTCAGCTCGGAGTCCAAACATCAACTGCCCGCAGTCAGTCTCTTCTCTCACTCAGCCTACCGATCAGTTCGGCATCTACCCATCAACCCCCCTGAAGTCCCTTGACTTCACACAACACACCACTGTCTTTCGCCCCATCCCCTGGGGTCCACACTCACCCTTCCCATTATTTCTAAGGACTGGCTGTTTACTCATAGCCAGGTCAGTCACTTTACTGTCTCCCACTTTCATCTCCATTCTTTCTCATGCCCGGCCACTCAACTCAATGTCAGTGACCCAGGCTTATGTCACGTACGATACCTTGATATTTCTTGTACTGGTTTTCTTTCTCCAGTCTCTCAGATTTCTTAGACTCTTTGTTAATGGCAGTCTCAGTATCAAGTTGTTTGATTTTTAGTTGCACTTCCAGCTCTTCCCGTTTACTCTGAGCTGCTATCTCAGCTTTCTTCAGTTCACTATCTATCTCAGCTTGTTTTGTCTTTGCAGACAATTCTGCTTGTTTTGATGCTCTTTCAGCTGCTCTTTCATCGCGTTCATTAGCTTTTTCCTGTACTAGTAGGTATTCAGAGTATTTATTCTCACTCCACTTCGTTAACTCATCACCTGTTAACTTTAACTTCAACCCCATATCGATGAAATCATTTAATGACGACATGATGGAAAATGCAAATGAAATCTCAGACACACAATTTGTTACAAGTTGTTAGTAACGTGAACAATTTACAATTATGTTCTATGTGCAATATGTGCCTCAATTTGCATCCGAAAGTATAAAGAAAGAAAAAATATACTCAAGTGTCCTGGATGCGGTGAAAACGGTTGAAATTTGGACTAGGAACTGTAGGGTCGCTACCTCAAAACGCACATGACCTCTACAGCAAGGGTTTCAGATGGCACAGAAAACCTGCTTTGTTTTGGGAGGAAATAAATTAACGTCTGTTTGATGTGGTGTGCCTGCTTGTCACTAAGTATTTATTAGGTTTGTATGGCGTTGAGTGTAATTGTAGGTCGTAATGTTGTCCGTCAACAATTTATTTTTCCATAAGTAACTTTCTTTCAGAAACTTTCTGCTTTCCACAATTCAAAGACAATCTAACTATATCTGAACACGCTATAGCATTGACGACACATCACTTACATCAAGATGACATTCAGTAAGGACATAGACATCAAGTTTACAAGATGGCGACAAGGTCACAATGGCGACAACTTCACAATGTCGACAAGGTCAAAACGGTGACAAGTTCCACAATCACAAATGTTTTACACGTTTACAAGATCAAACAATATTTATGCACTGTACGTTCACATTTAGTATCCATGTTTAAACAATGTAATAATATATCAAAATGAGCCTTCACAATCACATTTAAATGTACTATAAAGTTGAACAAAAATTTCTACGTTCACAAACTCTAGTTTTAAATGTTAATCACATAAACACGTTCATTTCAAAGCCGGACGAATGCCCCCACGTCCACACATGTCAGGTTCTTAAACCTGGCTCGTTAACCTAACACATGTGAGACAGTACAAATACAACGTGATTTGACTTGAGACTCAACGACACGAAGTTTCGATGGATTTATTCACAGATCACGATCTAGAGATGATCATCACAATACATAAGTTATCACAATACACTTACAAGCAACCCACAGCTTACAATCAGTCTCACAAGATGTACAGACACTCGACTTTCGGGCAACAGAACTACACAAGCCTTTCTCCCATATACGTCCAGTCGAGTCCACGTCCCAGAGCTGTCTGGCTATTTCTCGCAACGCGCCTGTCCACCTCAAGTGGCTTCACGAGGCCTGCGTGCGTCCTGCTTTGTCCTTGCCTGACCGCTGGCTGTCTGTCAGCCGGCAACCTCGCAGGCAGGTAACTAATACTCGCCTGGCGGGCGTAACGATGTTCCGGCATCCCTGCTAGGAACTATTCGCCTGGCGGGCGTAACGATGTCCCTGCATCTCTGCTGGCACTACATTAGACTCTGACAGCTAGCACTGGCAAATGTTGGAGACGATGGATGAAACTTGAGGTCCATGATCCCACCACCTGTGCCTGCTTTGTAATGTTTGACAATGGCCTTGTTACGAAGGTCGGCTAATGCTAGAGTACCAACTGTTGTCCCTACCACAAATTGAAGCTCACAACTTGGACTTCCTGCTAGCGCTGTAATTGGAAATTTTTATGTCTTATCGTCCAATTGGATTTCAATCACAGGTCGTCGCTGCGGAGATGACAGATCATATAATCGAATGTGTGAATGCCCAGTGCTAGTTAAAATTTTCTTGTCTCCAGGTAAATACTCTGCGCGTCACCCAGACAGGATTCAACCAATCATTTCTCACATTGTGTGTGTGTTGTTTTTTTTTCTCTTTATTAGAAAAAGTGAAAACCACTCAGATTGTCGCTGTTTATTTTATTTTTATTTTTTTTTAAACAGCAATATATTTTTATGTTGTGGCTCCTTGTGAACCATTGTCTGCTGAAGTGTCATATTCACCGTAACAGGCACCATTGGTAACATTAGCTGCACTTGAGGCGAAGGGGCCGAGACCATAGAGGTGTCCTGAATATTTCTCTCTTTCAATGTTGTTTTCCAAATACAACTCTCTCATCTTGAAGAACGCCATTCCTGTGAGAAGACTGTCACTACCTGCCTGGTGCTGTGGGCCCACTCTTTGGATCTGCAAATAATCTGACACTTCCTGCAAACCACCCTTGAGGTCTTTACAGGACTTCATCAGGTACTTCACATCATAGATGTCAGGACAATGCAGACGCAGCTTTGCAAAAAACTCTTCGTCGTCTTCTTCCAGGTCACTGTTCTGAAGCATCTTGATGAAGTAACCAAAATCATAGCCACTATGAAACGAGAGGAAAACATTTGGTTGAAGAACGACACCAGCTCCAATCAATTCTGCTGCAACATCAAACGGATCCATGCCATCTTTCTCATGCCGCTCAAACTTAATGCCCGATTTCCGCAGCAGTTCAATGGATTCTTGTGCATACATATCATCCCCTAAGCAACTCTGCAGAGAAACCATCGATCTTCCCACAGTTGGTATCCCCCTGACAACCATTCCAGAGCGAACCGCGTGGAAAGATGAACATAGAATATCGCTACAAATCCAGTCAAAAGTGAGAGGAATATTTGACAAGGAAGAACAGAACAGTGTACAGCGCAGAACAGCCACTCTCAGCTTCCTTGATGACGAATACCCACAGGACCTATGGATCCGAGTTTACACAGATGGGTCAGCACAAAATGCTGTTCGAAATGGAGGAGCGGGAGTGTACATAGAATACCCAAATAATACTAGAGACACGGCCAGAATTCCAACAGGAAAGTACTGCCATAACTATGATGCTGAAATTGAGGCAATCAAGATAGCCACAGAGAAATTACAAAATACCAGCCATGGTACACAACCTGTGGTGATATTGACAGATGCAAAATCAGTACTCGAGGCGCTCCTGTCTGGGAAATTGCCAGTTCTGAGGACACTACTTTCTGAACTTAGCAGTCAGCGTAAGATCACCATACAGTGGATACCATCCCACTGTGGAGTCCCCGGAAACGACAGAGCTGATCGATTGGCTAAGGAAGGAGCAAAAGAAGAACAACCTGATGTGCCTATTACATACCACCAAAAGAAAAGAATGATCAAATCAGTCAGAAGGCCACCAAACCTTACTCAAGACGACTACCACGTTATGGACAGACCAGAACAGGTCATTCTTCTGCGCCTCAGAACAGGACACAATAGATTACGCAACCACATGTATACAAAATTCAAGATTGGTGACTCAGCCATGTGCACATGTGGTTTGGCGTTGCAGACAGCAGAGCACATACTCCAGGATTGCCCAAACTACAACATATCCAGACGAACCTTCTGGCCTAGAGAGACAACAGTGGAAGATAAACTCTATGGACCGCTGAATGAACTAAAAAAGACTGTTGGATTCATACAAGAGACAACATTGCAGTTATAGGCATATTTCAGGCGAACGAAAGAAGAAGAAGAAGAAGAATCCCCTAAGCAGAATTTAAAGTTGAACTGCCACGTAGAGATTGGTTTATCCCGGATGCCATCCTCGTCAAAACATGTAAACCAATTTGAATTATTTTTAGCAGGTTCACGTTACACTTCATCTGATGGTATGTATATTCTTGTGTCGATCTGAACTCTCCAATCGGCCTTGCAACCACGCCAGGAAATTCTGTGTCCATTGCAATGTATCTGTGTGTCTTAACCACACGACTGATGTTCCTCAGCTCCTCCTCCATGTTGGAGGCCCACACATCACGGATTCCATGATCCTCTAGTACCGCAGGCATACTGATTGATAATCATCAAAAGCTCTAGTTGTCAAAACGGGCTAGACATGTCTAGTTTTCAAAAGTAACTCATCCCACCGGAAATGAAAAAAATGTCACTGTTTTTTTTTTTTTTTTAATTTGGGGTTGGCGGTCATCCCAGACTAGCTGGTTCCCCGCCTCCCCTGTTTTTGGCGTGGACCCTTAGTCCCACTGTGAGCTATTGCCCACAGTGGTCCACCGGGCCCACATTTAAAGTGATGCTTATGTGAGGTTTTTTTTTCTTTTTGGATCACCCGGCCCCCGACCAGACCAGGCGCACTACTGGAGGGGATGCAGCAAATGCGTCTGATCTTAGCCAAGGGACCGAGAATGATCATCCCGGCCTCCGACCAGACCAAGCGCACTACTGGATAAGGGCCAGCACATGCACTTGATCTTGAGAAGCGATAAAAATGTCACTGTTTTTTTTTTTTTTCCTTTTTTTTTTTCTTTTAGGGTTTGGCGGTCATCCCAGACGAGCTGGTTCCCCGCCTCCCCTGTTTTTGGCGTGGGCCCTTAGTCCCACTGTGAGCTATTGCCCACAGTGGTCCACCGGGCCCACATTTAAAGTGATTAATGTGAGGTTTTTTTTTTTTGGTGTGTGGATCACCCGGCCCCGACCAGACCAGGCCAGGCGCACTACTGCGGGGAGCAGCAAATGCGTCTGACCTTAGCCACGGGACCGAGATTGATCCTCCCGGCCTCCGACCAGACCAAGCGCACTACTGGAAGGGACAGCAAATACACTTGATCTTAGCCAAAAGGCCGAGAAGCGATGTCACTGTGGCGAAAGTGTGTAAAAAATGTCACTGTGTAAAAATGTCACTGTTTTTTTTTTTTTCTTTTTTATGTGCCTGCGAAAAATATTAGTAAAATTGTAATTCAAGAATGGAAAAAATGTCACTGTGGCGAAAGGTTTATACGTTGTGAAGAGAAACCAGAGCAAGTAGGTTTTTGCTTAGACAGACGCGGCCTAGCAGATAAAGATATAAATAATTTAATTAAACAATATTTATTATACAACAATTTGGTGCCTACAATTTCAACTAATATTCTAAACTGTAAATAGCTTTTATGATGGTAACATTTATTTTATACTTTCCAGAATATGTATAAAATTAGTTACAGGAATAAATTATACACTTCTCTTGAAAAATAGCTGTCAGTACAAATATAGTGAAATCTATCAATTGTTGCCCTTGATTGCTAACACCGTAATGTGACTTTAACCTAGATGCAATTATTTCCCTTCTATTAAATAAAATAAAGTTAGTTACATAACCTTTACAGGGCGTTGCAGTCTACACCAGCATGTTTTGCCTGTTGTGAGCTCTTGGCGAGTTTACCTTCAGTAGTTTTCCTATTGCTTTCTGAACGACCGGCATCCATACCATTTCAGTAAAAACAAAACCAACGCAAGACGGTTTCTGCCAAATCGTCTGTAGCTGTGTTTCGAATCGCGGGTATGCGGGATTACGAATTGCGTCCGTAAGTCCGTTGGCCTCGAAGCGAGAAAAAACAAAATGATTAGTACTAACAAACCTGTACACGACATCTTTTTAAGGTTGGTGTTTAGCTTGTCCTCTGATGTCCACATTTGTTTCCTTGTCAGCTGCCTTGGTACCTCTATATTTTATTTATTTATGTATTTTATTTATTTATTTATTTATTTTGGATGATTATGACATAACCATGTACCACTCGTCGGTCTCCCTGACCTAGGCGTTAGCGTCTTTCTCCGTAATCTGGTATACTCTCGTGAGTGACGTGATGTGCGCGAGAATTGGTAGCGGTGCTAACCGCGTCGGTAACTTACTGGGTACGTGAGCCGGTCGCTCAGAAAGCAATGGCAAGCTACTAAGCGTAATTTTGCCTAGTACATCAACAGCAGCTGAAAAATGCTGGTGTTGACTGCAACGCCCTGAAAGGGATATGCAACCCAAAAAAAAAAAAATGTACTACTCGAGCGAAGTGCAGTAAGAACACAAGAAGGTATATCAGATATGTTCACAGTCAATACAGGAGTGAGACCGGGATGTGTGCTCTCTCCTCAGCTATTTAATGTCTACATGGACAGATTATCCAAAGAAGCAAGTCTTGACAGAACAGATTCAGAAAATTTAGAACTCTTTACTCGAGATGAAACAATGATCCACAGGAAATAAACGAACTTCTATTTGCAGATGATCAGTGTCTGTTTTATAGCGATGAGGGCAGACTACAAAATCATATTAATAATCTGAGTTCAACATGCAGCAAATACAATATGAGTATAAACACAGCTAAAACCGAAGTAATGCAAGTTAGCAGATCGCTGGGCTCACTAAGTATACATATAAATAGCACAACTCTGAAATAAGTTAAAGAATTCAAATATCTTGGAAGTATGATCACAGAAGATGGCAGACAGGACAAAGAAATCGAAATCACATGTCAAAAAGCTAGTACACTTACGTATCAACTATCACCTTTACTGAAAAATCCAAATACACCCATATCCGCAAAACGACAGATAATAAACAGCATTCACAGGCTAGATGGTTTCAATCTTGTTACTTTAGTTAATTTTGTGTGATTTGTGCAGTATGCATCCGACTAGATGCAGCGAAATATATCAAGTAATAAATTGTGTAATATATTGTTTGCGCCTTCATTCAAACTTATAAAAAAATAATCTGCTAAGTTTATGTGAAGTGAGTGTTATGAATTATGTGTTTAGTGTGTGAGTTAATGTGTGCGTGTGCCTTGCCTGTGTATATGTTTGTTTGTACGTTAATCCGTTATATATATATATATATATATATATATATATATATATATATATATATATATATATATATATATATATATATATATATATATCATGTGCCATGCCGGAAAGCGTGAGCGGTCATGACTCGCCATTTCACACGATCACCAGCGTCGTGGATCAGCTCAGTGTTCCTGTCTCGTCCATGCCATGTGGCCAAGCCATCCAGATATTTTCCTCTCGGTCTTCCTCTTGGTCTGTTCCCTTCGATCTTGCCAGTTGTCACTAAGTTCTCCAATCTATTTCTTCTCATATCATGTCCAAAACATTTTGACTGTCTACGTCTAATTTCTCTAATCAGTTTACGATTTTCATTTGTCTCCTGTAGTACTTGGTCATTGGTTTTTCTGTCTGTCCATGGTATTCTTTGCATTTTCCTCAGAAACCACATTTCTGCAGCCATCAGATGTTTTTCAGCTTGACTGCTACATTGTCCAAGTTTCACATCCATACAAAAGAACAGGCTCTATTGTATCCCTTCAACACTCTTTTTCCTCGTTTCTAATTAACATCTTTTATTGTCAGTATGTTTTTCATCTTGCTATATATATATATATAAACACACA
Organism: Cepaea nemoralis; assembly: GCA_014155875.1. Classification (NCBI taxonomy): domain Eukaryota; kingdom Metazoa; phylum Mollusca; class Gastropoda; order Stylommatophora; family Helicidae; genus Cepaea; species Cepaea nemoralis. Next base: position 50,976 of record JACEFZ010020918.1, on the reverse strand, counting down.
GTGCCAGGGTCCTTAATGTCTTCTATCTACAAACAAAAGGTATTACTTACGGTGAATATGTGTTGAACATGAAGGAGTGGAAAATCACAACGCGGTGTCACATACTTCTGCGGGATAGAAATTATATGATGTCTATAACAATAGACTGGGATTGATTGATTGATTGATTGATTGATTTATGAACCGACATCACAGCATTCGGGACATTCCCCATAAGCGCTCCGTCCCCATCCCCAGCAGCCAGCGAAGTCCTAGTCCATAATCAATCACTGAGAGGATCAAGTGCTGGTATAGTGTGAAGAGCATTCTCTGCTCTGTGTCCATTGCAGCCATAGTTTTAAGTGCATTGAGTCCCTTTTGAGATCTTGTCACAACCGTCTCCACATGGTCCTTGAAGGACAGACTCCTGTCAAATGTGATTCCCAGATACTTCAGTTTGTTCTCTCTGTTGACGCTTCTACCATCTATCGTGAGGCTTGGGGTATCATCTCTCACAATCCTGTTGTTCAGAGAGCACCACAACACCCCCGCCTTTTCCGGGTTGATGACAGCACTCATTTCAGTGCACCACTCAATCACATTGTCTACTGTCACCTGTAGCTCCTGGGCTGTTTGATCCCTATTTCTCCTCTGCCTGTATGCAAGAATATCATCTGCAAATGTTAGAATCCTTCCAACCCCTGGTGCTTCTATGTATTGCAATCTTGCTCGTATACACATTAAAGAGCACCGGTGAGATTGCAGATACCTATGGCAGTCCCGGGGTTAAAATATGTGGCTCTGAGTTCCATGCGCCCAGACGGAGAGCAACCTGACGAGAATGCAGGACGGCTGCTATCCAGTTCACCAACAAGGGATTGACCCCTTCTCCATAAGTGCGGTCATCAAAATATCATAGCGAACTCTATTGTACGCATCTTCGAGATCAAGCGCTGCCGCCATCGTTTCCTGTCTACTCTGGAACCCCTCATAAACGTCAAAGGCAAAGGTGGCTGCATTTGACCAGGTATCTTTTCTTGGCCTGTAGCTCCCTAGGCCTCTTGGAAGAAGCTTCCCCCTTTCCAAAAAATCCTGCAGCTTAACGGCGACTATCTTCTCTAAAACCTCTAAAAGACTGGGACATGAGGAGTTACAACAAGCATATCATCAATCAGTTGCCGTCTCCACAATGAAGGTTAGCTGCAATGGATCTCTAACACTGTCTGTCTCTCGCCTTCATTATACATTCTGCCAGACTACTGTTCGTCCATCTCTTTATGTTATCTTCCCACTTGTATCGTTGTCTACCTCTTGCTCGCTTGCCTTTAACCTAACCCTCCAGTATGGTTTTTATAAGTGTTATGTCTTTTAACGCAGTCGAAATATTTCACTTGCCTCTTTTTTATTTCTTTCATTAACTTTTTTCATTCCCAGTTTTCCCAACCTCTGTATGTGATTGCTTTTGTTTCCGTGAAATATGACATATTCTTCTCAATGTCCACACCTCCAGGGCCTCTATTCGACTTTCTAATTGCTTGTTCAATGTCAAGACTTCCGCGACATATAGTTGTGTTAAATATGCATAACATTTGACAATTCTCAGTTTTAATGCGTTGTTAACCTCTCTAAATGTTAATAATAATCTCAGGTTGTCAAAAACATTCTTGGTCATTCCTATTTTCCTTTTGATTTCTGTTTCACTTCTCCCATCATCTGTTGTTACATGTCCAAGATAGAAGAAACTTGTTATAGTCTGTCCAGAAATGAATGTCGTCATTCACGATCAATTATTTTGAAAACTGGCTGTTGCATCGTTATGAAATTTTTTCCTGCCGTCTTATATTTACCCCACCCAAGGAATATGTCTTTGATAGGTCCAAAAGCAACTTAAATCTTCGAAAGCGGCGACATTTCTTTGATGTTTTCGCGAAAATGTAGTGAATTCATGCTAACAAACTAGTCTTACAGTAAAGCACGTCATTTCGGGTAACAACACAAGTACAAGACGTAGCCAGATTCGTATGGGAGTGGGTGCAATAAAAATAAAAGTAGCTTAAAAGTCGACAGGGTCGACTGCATTGCACCGGGTTTTTATCTCATATGGCTCAGTCTCTTTCCGCAGCACGGAAAGCGTCGCACAAAGCACGACTATTAGTAAAGACAGAGAATTTACAAAGGCATGGGAAAATAAGTGTGTAAATTGACAGGAAAGTAGAAAACATATATTTCTTACCTTATTTTTCATTTCCTTCTTGTTTCTTCAGCTGCTGGTTAATAATGTGTACACAAGTATTCATGTTACTAGGATGCATTTAGCTTTTTATATTGAGTTCGTGAAAATTTCCAAATAGCTGTGCGTTAATGTGCGTATGGAGTGACCAGAAATGATACCGCAATTTAGTCATCATGTGTCCATTTTAAGGATCTGTTCAGCTGTCTGTGTAGTTTGTCCACACGTACACATGGACGATAGACCCGCTTTGAGTCTTCGTGACAGATTGTCTACTCTGCTGTTTACCGTTCAGAGACGGAACATGATTACCTATTTTGCACTATGAAAATAGTTGTCAGTGTCTCTGTAGTGGGCTTTCTTTTTAACGACAAAGATGTTGGTCCTATTTTCATTGAAGTTTATAGATTGATTCTTATGCACGTGTGTTGTCCCTTAATTTGACAACGTGTCTGCACTCACGTTTCTTGTTATGCCACAATATGTCAGTTTCCACCGCAATATTACTCTTCTGTTGGTATTCAATGCGTTTAGTGTGTGTGTGTGTTGTTGTTGTTTTTTTTCAATACCAGTTGTTTGTCACCGCTGAGGGCTTGCGGAATTGAAAATTCATCACTGTTGAATACAAACCGTTGCCATTGACATTACGCTGATGCTGTAATGTTTAATGCTGTAATGTTTAATGCTGTAATGTTTAATGCTGTAATCTGATGGCTGCAGAAATGTGGTTTCTGAGGAAAATGCAAAGAATACCATGGACAGATAGAAAAACCAATGACCAAGTACTACAAGAGACAAATGAAAATCGTAGATTGATTAGAGAAATTAGACGTAGACAGTCACAATTTTTTGGACATGTTATGAGAAGAAATGGACTGGAGAACTTGGTGACAGCTGGCAAGATCGAGGGGAACAGACCAAGAGGAAGACATAGAGGAAATACCTGGATGGCTTGTCCACATGGCATGGACGAGACAGGAACACTGAGCTGATCCACGACTCTGGTGATCGAGTGGCCTGCAATTCATCTGAATAGTTGGAGCAAAATATTCCCAGTAAGGTGTGCACGTGGATTGCTAGACGGTAACTTTGCAATAAATAATGCGAACATCATCAAAACGATTAACAGGTCCAGGAATTATACCAATCCAACAGTGTTCAGAAGCATAACACAAAAGGATCAACGACACGAAGTCGGTCATCATAATGCTGAGCTATATTCATTTGCCTATGTCCAACTTTTACACATTCATCCATCCAAATGGTAAATTCCGATTTATTGTTACCGTGCCAGTTATGGCCAGGCGGGACGGTAATGAAAACATTAGATATGAATCGTAAACTATTGAACATATTAAATACTTGCAACTAGAATGTCCCTGGTAATTCTGTCCTTCACCAATTTTGCCTCCATGTCAGCTTGGGTCTGACTACTAAGTTCCATTCTAATATTGTCGCATCTGTCCGTGCTTTTCAGGCTGACATGCATCATGCATTACCTAGTCTCGTCCTTCCTCCAATATTTGTTAGCCATCAAAGTAGTGTCCAGCCAGTACATAATTTATCTTCTTGCTGAGAATCGAATCGTGCTGCCTTCGCCTCGTTCAGCTCCAAGATCTGACTGTTGTGTTGCTTGTTGACAATCTCTCTCGACGTTTTTCTCCTTTTTACGTCTGATCGTTGGTTTTTCGTAAAAATTGGTTCGCGATTTTCTCACCAACTTTATTTTACCGTCATTTAATCTGCTCTGCTACTTCGGCATGGATTAAAGGTCTGCGATCTAGCTCAGACCTTAATCTGTGTCGGGACGATTACAGTAGGTTGATGACTTGCTCTCGGTTGCATAAAATTCAATCCATCCTTTCCCCAATAGTCCTCTTCCTCTTTCAACACATGGTCCTCACATTTTTCCCACTAACTTTTATCAATATTTAATAGCGCGGACTGGGTTAGTATTTTGACGTCAGACAATTTGAATGTAGTATTGGCAGCTGCCACCTGTCCTTTAATTTTAGCCCACACAAGTTCTATAGGGTTTAAATGAGAATGATACGGCGGAAGTCTCAAGCACCCATGGCCATGCTCTTCTATCAATTTGTCGATTTGATATTTCTGGCTTTTTGCGCCTTTTTGCAAGGGACACCAACTGTAGCTAGAAATACGTTTCTGGAAATGGAATATTTTCCCTTCGGAGCCATATCTTTATTGCTTCCTTTCTGCTCGATGCCGTAGGTATTTTGTCTTCTTGGGCAACAACATTGTATTATGATGCATTGTCCATGATTAGAAAAGACGGTCTATCAAGGGATGGAAGCACTGTATTCTCGAGCCAACCTCTAAATACATTACCATTCATCTCATTATGATAATCCATATTGTCTGTATGCTTTGATACGAACACGAGCCCAGCATTCTGTAGTAAGCCATTATGCGTATTACAAGCATGGGCATGACCAAAAGCTGTCCTATACTAGTTAGTTAGTTGACAGATCATCCTCATTGGACATCGAAACCATTCATTCCATAAGTGTCTCGGATTCCCTCCTCAGCAAATTCCGAAGCATGTAGCGGCTAACGACACCAGTTCTGTGTTGGTTTATCAATCTTCTTTGGCTTTCCTGCGTAGTGTTCTTGTTTGGCCACCCCTCTTTTTTTTTTAATTCTGTCTCTGACCTCTGCATCATTTAGGTCAAAAGCACAGCTGTATGTTTTACAAACATCTGCAAGAGACTGTTTGATATGGGCAAGTATCTGCTCTGTTGCTCCGCCTGCAATATAACTAACATTCATGGTTAATGAACATACTGTACCGTCTTGGTTGGCCACTGAGACATGCACTTCATTAATGTGCATCCCGCCCTTGGTTGTGGCATCCCAGGCTAATGTAGCACTGATGCACTGATCCAGGGCTTGACCAACCTGCACCTCTGTCAGCACGCCCAGTTCAACAGCCATCTGTGCCACCGTGCTAACACAAGAAAGATCTAAAAAGTGCTCTAAAAAAAAGTAAGTCCTGTGCTACGAAACAAGTCGCATACATTTCCAACGCTAACTAACATTATGTGGTAAAATGTCGTAAAATCATACTTTCCTTTTTTCATCGTCTGGATTACTTTCCTACCTTTGTTGTTGTCTGTATCTTCAGTCTTTTCTTTCAATGGAAATCTGATTTTCATAATCAGAACGGATTTCGTCAATATCTTCCTGGTCTAGAGATTAGCGACTTTCTCCGTAATCTCGTATACTCTCGTAGAACTGAGACGGTAAAACACAGTATGATCGCGTCGGAATTACGGCATTGACGCCGCTAAAAGCCCCCGCCCCCCTTTTTTTTGGGCGTGGACCCTTATTCCCACTGTGAGCTTTTTGGCCCACAGTGGTCCCCCGGGGGCCCACATTTAAATTTTATGCTTATGTGGGGTTTTTTTTTTTTTGTTGAGATCACCCGGCCCCCCCAGCCCAAAGGCGCACTACTGGGGGGGATGCAGCAAATGGGGTCTGATCTTAGCCAAGGGACCAGAATGATCCCCGGCCTCCGACCAGCCCAAGCGCACTACTGGAAAAGGGGCCCAGCACATGCCTTGATCTTGAAAACCGAAAAAAATGTCACTTTTTTTTTTTTTTTTTCCCTTTTTTTTTTTTTCTTTTAGGGTTTGGCGGTCATCCAGACGAGCTGGTTCCCCGCCCCCCTGTTTTTGGCGGGGGCCCTTAGCCCCACTGTGAGCTATTCCCCCAGTGGTCCCCCGGGGGCCCCTTTAAAGTGATTAATGTGGGGTTTTTTTTTTTTTTGGTGTGTGGATCCCCGGGCCCCCCGACCAGACCAGGCCAGGCCACTACTGGGGGGAGCAGCAAATGCGCTGACCTTAGCCACGGGACCGAGATTGATCCTCCCGGCTCCGACCAGACCAAGCGCACTACGGGAAAGGGGACAGCAAATACACTTAAATCTTAGCCAAAAGGCCGAAAAAGCTTTCCCACTGTGGCGAAAGTGGGGAAAAAAATGCCCACTGTGAAAAAATGTCACTGTTTTTTTTTTTTTCTTTTTTATGTGCCTGCAAAAAATATTAGTAAAATTGAAATTCAAAATGGAAAAAATGTCACTGTGGCGAAAGGTTTATACGTTGTGAAGAGAAACCAGAGCAAGTAGGTTTTTGCTTAGACAGACGCGGCCTAGCAGATAAAGATATAAATAATTTATTAAACAATATTTATTATACAACAATTTGGTGCCTACAATTTCAACTAATATTCTAAACTGTAAATAGCTTTTATGATGGTAACATTTAGTTTATACTTTCCAGAATATGTATAAAATTAGTGCAGGAATAAAATTATACTTCTCTTGCAAAATAGCTGTCAGTACAAATATAGTAAAATCTACAATTGTTGCCCTTGATTGCTAACACCGTAATATGATTTTAACCTAGATGCAATTATTTCCCTTGAATTAATAAAATAAAGTTAGTTTCATAACCTTTACAGGGCGTTGCAGTCAACACCAGCATGTTTTGCTGTTGTGATCTCTTGGCGAGTTTACCTTCAGTAGTTTTCCATTGCTTTCTGAACGACCGGCATCCATACCATTTCATAAAAAAAAAAACAAACGCAAGACGGTTTGCTGCCAAATCGTCTGTAACTGTGTTTCGATCGCGGGTATGCGGGATTACGAATTGCGTCCGTAAGTCCTTGGCCTCGAAGCAAGAAAAACAAAATGATTAGTACTAACAAACCTGTACACGACATCTTTTTAAGGTTGGTGTTTAGCTTGTCCTCTGATTCCACATTTGTTTCCCTTGTCAGCTGCCTTGGAACCTCTGCATTTTATTTATTTATATATTTTATTTATTTATTTATTTATTTTTGCATGATTATGACATAGCCATGTATCACTCGTCGGTCTCCCTGGCCTAGAAGTTAGCGTCTTTCTCCGTAATCTCGTATACTCTTGTGAGTGACGTGATGTGCGCGAGAATTGGTAGCGGTTCTCGCCGCGTCGGTAACTTACTGGGTACGTGAGCCGGTCGCTCAGAAAGCAATGCCAAACTACTAAGCGTAATTTTTCCTAGTACGTGAGACCAGGATGTGTGCTCTCTCCTCAGCTATTTAATGTCTACATGGACAGATTATCCAAAGAAGCAAGTCTTGACAGAACAGATTCAGAAAATTTAGAACTCTTTACTCCAGATGGAAACAATGATCCCAGGAAATCACGAACTTCTATTTGCAGATGATCAGTGTCTGTTTATTAGCGATGAGGGCAGACTACAAAATCATATTAATAATCTGAGTTCAATATTCAGCAAATACAATATGAGTATAAACACAGCCAAAACCGAAGTAATGCAAGTTAGCAGATCGCTGGGCTCACTAAGTATACATATAAATAGCACAACTCTGAAATAAGTTAAAGAATTCAAATATCTTGGAAGTATGATCACAGAAGATGGCAGACAGGACAAAGAAATCGAAATCACATGTCAAAAAGCTAGTACACTTACGTATCAACTATCACCTTTACTGAAAAATCCAAATACACCCATATCCGCAAAACGACAGATAATAAACAGCATTCACAGGCTAGATGGTTTCAATCTTGTTACTTTAGTTAATTTTGTGTGATTTGTGCAGTATGCATCCGACTAGATGCAGCGAAATATATCAAGTAATAAATTGTGTAATATATTGTTTGCGCCTTCATTACAACTTATAAAAAAATAATCTGCTAAGTTTATGTGAAGTGAGTGTTATGAATTATGTGTTTAGTGTGTGAGTTAATGTGTGCGTGTGCCTTGCCTGTGTATATGTTTGTTCGTACGTTAATCCGTTATATATATATATATCATGTGCCATGCCGGAAAGCGTGAGCGGTCATGACTCGCCATTTCATACGATCACCAGCATCGTGGATCAGCTCAGTGTTCCTGTCTCGTCCATGCCATGTGGCCAAGCCATTCAGATATTTTCCTCTCGGTCTTCCTCTTGGTCCCTTCGATCTTGCCAGTTGTCACTAAGTTCTCCAATCTATTTCTTCTCATAGCATGTCCAAAACATTTTGAATGTAAACGTCTAATTTCTCTAATCAGTTTACGATTTTCATTTGTCTCCTGTAGTACTTGGTCATTGGTTTTTCTGTCTGCCCATGGCATTCTTTGCATTTTCCTCAGAAACCACATTTCTGCAGCCATCAGATGTTTTTCAGCTTGACTGCACATTGTCCAAGTTTCACATCCATACAAAAGAACAGGCTCTTTGTATCCCTTCAACACTCTTTTTCTCGTTTCAATTAACATCTTTTTATTGGTCAGTATGTTTTTCATCTTGCTATATATATATATATATATATATATATATATATATATATATATATATATATATATATATATATATATATATATATATATATATATAAACACACAGTGCCAGGTCTTAATGTCTTCTATCTCAAACAAAAGGTATTACTTACAGTAATATGTGTTGTGTTTGAACATGAAGTAGTGAAAATCACAACGCGGTGTCACATACTTCTTGGGGATAGAAATTATATGATGTCTATAACAATAGACTGGGATTGATTGATTGATTGATTGATTGATTTATGAACCGACATCACAGCATTCGGGACATTCCCATAAGCGCTCCGTCCCCATCCCCAGCAGCCAGCGAAGTCCTAGTCCATAAATCAATCACTGAGAGGATCAAGTGCTGGTATAGTGTGAAGAGCATTCTCTGCTCTGTGTCCATTGCAGCCATAGTTTTAAGTGCATTGAGTCCCTTTTGAGATCTTGTCACAACCGTCTCCACATGGTCCTTGAAGGACAGACTCCTGTCAAATGTGATTCCCAGATACTTCAGTTTGTTCTCTCTGTTGACGCTTCTACCATCTATCGTGAGGCTTGGGGTATCATCTCTCACAATCCTGTTGTTCAGAGAGCACCACAACACCCCCGCCTTTTCCGGGTTGATGACAGCACTCATTTCAGTGCACCACTCAATCACATTGTCTACTGTCACCTGTAGCTCCTGGGCTGTTTGATCCCTATTTCTCCTCTGCCTGTATGCAAGAATATCATCTGCAAATGTTAGAATCCTTCCAACCCCTGGTGCTTCTATGTATGCAATCTTGCTCGTATACACATTAAAGAGCACCGGTGAGATTGCAGATCCCTATGGCAGTCCCGGGGTTAAAATATGTGGCTCTGAGTTCCATGCGCCCAGACGGAGAGCAACCTGACGAGAATGCAGGACGGCTGCTATCCAGTTCACCAACAAGGGATTGACCCCTTCTCCATAAGTGCGGTCATCAAAATATCATAGCGAACTCTATTGTACGCATCTTCGAGATCAAGCGCTGCCGCCATCGTTTCCTGTCTACTCTGGAACCCCTCATAAACGTCAAAGGCAAAGGTGGCTGCATTTGACCAGGTATCTTTTCTTGGCCTGTAGCTCCCTAGGCCTCTTGGAAGAAGCTTCCCCCTTTCCAAAAAATCCTGCAGCTTAACGGCGACTATCTTCTCTAAAACCTCTAAAAGACTGGAACATGAGGAGTTACAACAAGCATATCAATCAATCAGTTGCCGTCTCCACAATGAAGGTTAGCTGCAATGGATCTCTAACACTGTCTGTCTCTCGCCTTGATTACACATTCTGCCACACTACTGTTCGTCCATCTCTTTATGTTATCTTCCCACTTGTATCGTTGTCTACCTCTTGCTCGCTTGCCTTTAACCTAACCCTCCAGCATGGTTTTTATAAGTGTTATGTCTTTTAACGCGGTCGAAATATGTCACTTGCCTCTTTTTTATTTCTTTCATTAACTTTTTTCATTCCCAGTTTTCCCAACCTCTGTATGTGATTGTTTTAGTTTCCGTGAAATATGACATATTCGTCTCAATGCCCACACCCCCAGGGCCTCTATTCGACTTTCTAATTGCTTGTTCAATGTCAAGACTTCCGCGACATATAGTTGTGTTAAATATGCATAACATTTGACAATTCTCAGTTTTAATGCGTTGTTAACCTCTCTAAATGTTAATAATAATCTCAGGTTGTCGAAAACATTCTTGATCATTCCTATTTTCCTTTTTATTTCTGTTTCACTTCTCCCATCATCTGTTGTTACATGTCCAAGATAGAAGAAACTTGTTATATTCTGTCCAGAAATGAATGTCGTCATTCACGATCAATTATTTTGAAAACTGTCTGTTGCATCGTTATGAAATTTTTTCCTGCCATCTTATATTTACCCCCACCCAAGGAATATGTCTTTGATAGGTCCAAAAGCAACTTAAATCTTCGAAAGCGGCGACATTTCTTTGATGTTTTCGCGAAAATGTAGTGAATTCATGCTAACAAACTAGTCTTACAGTAAAGCACGTCATTTCGGGTAACAACACAAGTACAAGACGTAGCCAGATTCGTATGGGAGTGGGTGCAATAAAAATAAAAGTAGCTTAAAAGTCGACAGGGTCGACTGCATTGCACCGGGTTTTTATCTCATATGGCTCAGTCTCTTTCCGCAGCACGGAAAGCGTCGCACAAAGCACGACTATTAGTAAAGACAGAGAATTTACAAAGGCATGGGGAAAATAATGTGTAAATTGACAGGAAAGTAGAAAACATATATTTCTTACCTTATTTTTCATTTCCTTCTTGTTTCTTCAGCTGCTGGTTAATAATGTGTACACAAATAGTCATGTTACTAGGATGCATTTAGCTTTTTATATTGAGTTCGTGAAAATTTCCAAATAGCTGTGCGTTAATGTGCGTATGGAGTTACCAGAAATGATACCGCAATTTAGTCATCATGTTTCCATTTTTAAGGATCTGTTCAGCTGTCTGTGTAGTTTGTCCACACGTACACATGGACGATAGACCCGCTTTGAGTCTTCGTGACAGATTGTCTACTCTGCTGTTTACCGTTCAGAGACGGAACATGATTACCTATTTTGCACTATGAAAATAGTTGTCAGTGTCTCTGTAGTGGGCTTTCTTTTTAACGACCAAGATGTTGGTCCTATTTTCATTGAAGTTTATAGATTGATTCATATGCACGTGTGTTGTCCCTTAATTTGACAACGTGTCTGCACTCACGTTTCTTGTTATGCCACAATATGTCAGTTTCCACCGCAATATTACTCTTCTGTTGGTGTTCAATGCGTTTAGTGTGTGTGTGTGTTGTTGTTGTTTTTTTTCAATACCAGTTGTTTGTCACCGCTGAGGGCTTGCGGAATTGAAAATTCATCACTGTTGAATACAAACCGTTGCCATTGACATTACGCTGATGCTGTAATGTTTAATGCTGTAATGTTTAATGCTGTAATGTTTAATGCTGTAATCTGATGGCTGCAGAAATGTGGTTTCTGAGGAAAATGCAAAGAATACCATGGACAGATAGAAAAACCAATGACCAAGTACTACAAGAGACAAATGAAAATCGTAGATTGATTAGAGAAATTAGACGTAGACAGTCACAATTTTTTGGACATGTTATGAGAAGAAATGGACTGGAGAACTTGGTGACAGCTGGCAAGATCGAGGGGAACAGACCAAGAGGAAGACATAGAGGAAAATACCTGGATGGCTTGTCCACATGGCATGGACGAGACAGGAACACTGAGCTGATCCACGACTCTGGTGATCGAGTGTAATGGCGAATCATGACCGCCCACGCTTTCCGGCATGGCACATGATTGATTGATTGTAATGTTTAGGGCCTGCAATTCATCTGAATAGTTGGAGCAAAATATCCCAGTAAGTGTGCACGGGGATTGCTAGACGGTAACTTGCAATAAATAATGCGAACATCATCAAAACGATTAACGGTCCAGGAATTATACCAATCCAACAGTGTTCAGAAGCATAACACAAAAGGATCAACGACCCGAAGTCGGTCTTCATAATGCTGAGGCTATATTTATTTGCCTATGTACAACTTGTTACACATTCATCATCCAAATGGTAAATTCCGATTTATTGTTACCGTGCCAGTTATGGCCAGGCGGGACGGTAATGAAAAACATTTGATATGAATCGTAAACTATTGAACATATTAAATACTTGCAACTAGAATGTCCCGGTACTTCTGTCCTTCACCAATTTGCCTCCGTGTCAGCTTGCTCTGACTTACTAAGTCCCATTCTAATATTGTCGCATCTGTCCGTGCTTTTCTGGCTGACATGCATCATGCATTACCAGTCTCGTCCTTCCTCCAATATTTGTTAGCCATCAAAGTAGTGTCCAGCCAGTACATAATTTATCTTCTTGCTGAGAATCGAATCGTGCTGCCTCGCTCGTTCAGCTCCAAGATCTGACTGTTTGTTGTTGTTGACAATCTCTCTGACTTTTTCTCCTTTTTACGTCTGATCGTTGGTTTTTCGTAAAAATTGGTTCGCGATTTTCTCACCAACTTTATTTTACGTCATTTCATCTGCTCTGCTACTTGGCATGGATTAAGGTCTGCGATCAGCTCAGACCTTAATCTGTGTCGGACGATTACAGTAGGTTGATGACTGCTCTCGGTTGCATAAAATTCAATCCATCCTTTCCCCAATAATCCTCTTCTTCTTTCAACACATGGCCCTCACATTTTCCCAGTAACTTTTATCAATATTTAATAGCGTGGACTGGATTAGTATCTTGACGTCAGACAATTTGAATGTAGTATTGGCAGCTGCCACCTGTCCTTTAATTTTAGCCCACACAAGTTCTATAGGGTTTAAATGAGAATGATACGGCGGAAATCTCAAGCACCCATGGCCATGCTATTCTATCAATTTGTCGATTTGATATTTCTGGCTTTTTTTGCGCCTTTTTGTAAGGGACAACAACTGTAGCTAGAAATACGTTTCTGGAAATGGAATATTTTCCCTTCGGAGCCATATCTTTATTGCTTCCTTTCTGCTCGATGCCGTAGGTATTTTGTCTTCTTGGGCGACAACATTGTATTATGATGCATTGTCCATGATTAGACAAGACGGTCTATCAAGGGATGGAAGCACTGTATTCTCGAGCCAACCTCTAAATACATTACCATTCATCTCATTATGATAATCCATATTGTCTGTATGCTTTGATACGAACACGAGCCCAGCATTCTGTAGTAAGCCATTATGCGTATTACCAGCATGGGCATGACCAAAAGCTGTCCTATACTAGTTAGTTAGTTGACAGATCATCCTCATTGGACATCGAACCATTCATTCCATAAGTGCTCGGATTCCCTCCTCAGCAAATTCCGCAGCATGTAGCGGCTAACGACACCAGTTCTGTGTTGGTTTATCAATCTTCTTTGGCTTCCTGCGTAGTGTTCTTGTTTGGCCACCCCTCTTTTTTTTTTAATTCTGTCTCTGACCTCTGCATCATTTAGGTCAAAAGCACAGCTGTATGTTTTACAAACATCTGCAAGAGACTGTTTGATATGGGCAAGTATCTGCTCTGTTGCTCCGCCTGCAATATAACTAACATTCATGGTTAATGAACATACTGTACCGTCTTGGTTGGCCACTGAGACATGCACTTCATTAATGTGCATCCCGCCCTTGGTTGTGGCATCCCAGGCTAATGTAGCACTGATGCACTGATCCAGGGCTTGACCAACCTGCACCTCTGTCAGCACGCCCAGTTCAACAGCCATCTGTGCCACCGTGCTAACACAAGAAAGATCTAAAAAAGTGCTCTAAAAAAAAGTAAGTCCTGTGCTACGAAGCAAGTCGCATACATTTCCAACGCTAACTAACATTATGTGGTAAAATGTCGTAAAATCATACTTTCCTTTTTTCATCGTCTGGATTACTTTCCTACCTTTGTTGTTGTCTGTATCTTCAGTCTTTTCTTTCAATGGAAATCTGATTTTCATAATCAGAACGGATTTCGTCAATATCTTCCTGGTCTAGAGATTAGCGACTTTCTCCGTAATCTCGTATACTCTCGTAAGTAACGTGACGACGGTGAAAATCAGCAGTAGTTCGAATCGCGTCGGTAACTTACGGTGCATGTGAGCCGGCCGCTCAGAAAGCAATGGCAAACTACTGTGCGTAATCTTGCCAAGAAATCAACAATCAGCTGAAAGATGCTGATGTTGACAGCAATGTCCTGTAAAGGACATGCAAACAATTTTTATTTTTTAAAATCCACTTACCACCTTTTCATGCAACTTTTTCATCTGCTCTCTTTCCATGATACCAGTCTTATATAAGTCTTTATACTTTTTCTTCTGTGTTTTACATGTTACTGCAACCTTGACAATCTGGTTCTTCAGACGTCTGTTGGCCACCTGTAATGCCTTGTTTTCCTCGGAACTGTTATTCAGGAGTATTTCTGGTTTATCTACTCGCTGTCTCAAAAGATCCAGCTGCACCAGTTTCCTCATTACATCATCATGTAGTTCCTTCAAAGCTAGAAATTTTGATTTCCAAGCCTCTGCTGACTCTTGTCTTCCTTTTGATTTTCTCATTGAGTCTTTTCAATGAAAACTGCGGTTGCTGTTTACTGTTTTCTACGTGGAGTGTTTTTTTTTTCTGGTTATTTTATTTTTTATTTAAAGATCGCAGCTCGCGACCTTCAGTTTCAATCCATTTAGTTCTTGATATTTTTGGTTGTATGCTACCTGTGTTAGGTTCATATACCATCGTGTAGGTATTTCGAAGCGGTAAATGTCCGTTATGCCCCCCGCGGGGACACCAGCTGGGCCCAACAAAGAGCTGGCGATTAGAGTCGGGGTGGATTTAACTGCCGCTCCCGGCCCTGTTACAGACAGCACGAGGGTACCTGAGCTGTGTAGCTTACCGTGTACTGCGCTGGATGTAAAGTTATAAACTGGTTGGTCCATGTTCTCAGGTAACACAGGTCACGTCCAATTGAAATAAACCACACACACCGCACAAAAAATGATTAAAATGTTGCAATAAATTAAATGTATACGTAGATTACCATACGTCCTTATTGTGTGTGTTTTTATTTCATACTTGAAGCAAGTTTAATAACATTGTAATCACATTGCCATTTGTTCACACACAGCAGATTAGGATCTAATATATCACATTTCTAGACAATGAGCTAACAAATGAGATTACAATTGCACGCTTGAGGCTTCATGTTGCATATTTTACTGTCTTGTCTTTAGATAGCTGCTCCACCATATTATTAATCTGTAATTTGGTGTCTTGATGCAATGTCAATTTGTTTTTATAAACAGTGTGCTCTTTCTCAGCCTTCCTCTACTCTGGAATTTAAAGGCCTCCAGCTATTTTATTGTTGTAATCTGCCTTTGGGTAGCTTTGTTCTTGGAATCAGGAAACATCTTCAGCCAACACAAGATGTGTGTAGAACCAGCAATCAGTGTGTGCAAGCACAATGACAATGTAACACTTCGAAAAGACTTCTTAAATAAGATTTGCTCAACTGCACCTTTTACAGAAATGACTTGAAGATTCACCCCACAACGGATGCCACAGACAGTGACTGCAAAACACATCAGAGGTGTTTTTAGCAGAATACACATGTCAAATGTTATAAGCACATCACAGAGCACATACAGAAGACTGATTGTCTTAAGTCCAAGAAAACTAGATCAACAAATAGTTCAACACAGCTTTATATAAATCTTTAGAACTATTGTATGAATGTCAGATATGTTACCCGTGCCTAAAGTGTCTCAAATTGTGTAAAACAGCTTTCTGTAAATGCATCACAAGGTATCACAATGAGTTAGCCTCCAACTGCATGAGGAATCCAGTCAAATACCAGCCTCAACATGGTTTTATTGTCAACAAACAATTCAATACTAAACTATTCCTAGTGAATAATTCACATTTAATAACCGACTACTGCTGGAAACAATATGAAAGCTTGCGTACACAAACTTGTTAGCCAGACGCTCAAAAATAGCCATGTGGTTTTTCTTAACTACAGCAAGTCAGTTACATGATCCACATTGGCAACTGTCAACATTTGCATCAATCTTTTGGTTTCTTTTAAGGAAAACAGACAATTAAGAAATGTAAACAATAATTTAAAGAAACCAGACACTGTTTTCTGGAACTATTTCAAAGCCACAATTTTTTCTAAGATCTTATCTTGGTTGGCTCCAATAACTTCATCAACTTTTTCACCTCCTTTAAAAAAGTGGAATGTCGGCATGGCCTTGATACGGTATGCCTCTGCAGCTTCATCATTTTCATCTACATCCACCTTGAGAAAAATGACATCATCAAACTCCTCTGCCCATTTCTCTATCTGCGGAGCTATGACTTTGCAAGGACCACACCATTCAGCAAAAACGTCAATGACAATTAGGCATTTCCCATCAGCAATAGCTTGGTCTAATTCACTTTTTGATGCTATCTTCTAGATCTTCATTGTAATTTTTTCACTTGGACCTCTTAATCCTCTCCATGAAATAATTGTCTCTGGCTTGGGTTCTGCTCAGAGAAGTGAGAACATTTATTTATTTTTTTTTTAAACTTTTATTGAGTGTTAAAATTGTTGCAATGTGTATTGTTTGTGTTTTTACAGAGCGTTGCATGTGGACGTGTAGGTGACATATGTGCAAAATTACAAACATTTTATACATTAGAAACATTTCTTCATTGAAATTGTTGTAAGGAAATATTTTAAACAACAGCAGGATGATATTACACCGTTATTATTTCCCCTGCCACATCCCTCCCCTGTCGGCTCCAACCCCCCCCCCCCCCCCCCCAATATCATCACCACAACTCGGTAATGATGAACATGGCAGTATAATTTGTTATAGCCAACCGTTGAGGGCGGCAGCAGAATCAACAAACACAGTATCAGTATGATGGGAAAGGGGGATGTGACAGTATACGGGTTTACAAAGCAGAAGAGGTAGTGGTTGCATTTATAATGTTTGTGTTGTTACATGTGTTCTATGTATTTAGTATTTGTGTAGGTGTATTTACGGAGCGTTGCATGTGGGCGTGTATGTGACGTGTGCATATTTTATTCATTGGACATATTTACATGTGAAGGGGGTAAATGGGGAGAAAGAATAAACTTTCCATTTTTGTTTCCCTTGCCATACTCTCACCTATTGGACCCACCACACCAATGCCCTCATCACCACTATCTGGTAATGATGGTAAAGGCAGGATAAATTTTTGAAACAACTGGTGACGGTATCAGCAAAGGCAACAACAGCCATGAGCAAGTGGGGGGGGGGGGGGTACATGGGGGTTGAGGTTATATATTAATAGTGATGACAATCATAATAAATGGTAAAATTAAAAACCTGCTAAGGATAATAACAGCAATGTTAATAACAGCAATGATAATAATAGTAATGATAATGATAGAATTATTTAAAACATGTGATTCCATTTGCTAATGAGCTTCTTAGCAATGGTGTTAACATAGCATAACAGGTACATACAATTGCAACCTGCAATGTTCAATAATAGTAGGAGTAAGAGGAGTTGGTTTTCTTTTTCTCCTTGCTTCTCTTTTTTTTTTGTGCCTTAATTGTAAGGGTTCATTCATTTTTTTCCCTTTCCTCTATTTTTTTTTTTATTTTTATTTTTTTTAAACATAAAACAAGCATTTGTATTAACACAAATTTTACAATCTCATTGGTTTGGTAACCATCTGTGATTTTGTATTCATTCATTCAACATTCACTCACATTTCCCTGTGTCTTTCTCGCACTCATGTATACTAAATTATAATATCATAAAGAAGAGTACTTGTGTTTACTCTGGAGATATATGTGATATTTTGTATTTACAACATAGTAAATTACCCATTAGCATATTTCATTTCTTGGACATATTTATATGTGGCGGGGGGGGGGGGGGGGTAACTAAGAAAAGGGTAATCTTTACATTTTTGTTTCCCTTGCCACACTCTAACCAATTGGTTCCGCTCCACTAATGCCCTCATGTCCATGACGTGAGAACATTTATATATTTTTTTTGGTGTGTTTCTTTTGTTTGTGTATATTACATAGCGTTGCCGTTAGTGTTAGGTGTCACATGTGTGAATAAAACAACGTTTATTTTATACAAAGCAATGTATATTTACAGGGTGTAATGTGTGTTTCTTTTGTTTGTGTATATTACAGAGCGTTGCCGTTTGTTAGTGTTAGGTGTCACATGTGCGAATACAACAAATACATACATATATACAGTTATACTAATATGACTATTTATGGCATAGTGCATGTAAACACACATGCCTTGCATATGCTTCATTTCCACTTTCACAAGCGGAATGTATGTAACCCCTGTCCATCTCTCCCTCTCCTCTCCTCTACTCTCTATCTCCTCTCTCTCTCTCTCTCTCTCTCTCTCTCTCTCTCTCTCTCTCTCTCTCTCTCTCACACACACACACACACACACACACATTTTATCTTGATGTATCTCATGCTTTTTGGAGACAGCAGTACATTGAAAGGACATGCCATTGAATGAATGAATGAATGAGTACATTGAATGCCGTGAGCATGGGCAATAAACTTTAAATTATTATTCCATTTAAAATGTGGCTTCTTTGTAATTTCTGGGTCACTTAGCTACCGAGGTGAAGGTTCACATTGTTGGTGTTGTTAGCCTGATGTCAAATTACAGGATTACACTCTAGTGCCCTGTAAATGTCCATGACCCCTTTTGTTTGGGGGACAAGAATCAGGGATTTAAAACTAGCAATTAGAGTCCATGGCCTGTACACAGGGAGATAAATGGTTCAAAGATGTGATAGTGTCTGGGAAGGACTTAAAATCTGACCACTACAGGCCACTTTAGCTTATTGGGTACTTAAAGGGCTCATTTAATTTGTTTATACATGGTGATGCATATTGTTTCCTTTTCAACCATATCATTTCCATATAACATTTTAATACTTGAGATATCGCCTTGGTTTAAAGGCTGCTACACGCGCACACACGCACACACACACACAACACACACACACACACACACACACACACCTGCATCCACACCCAGACGCGTACAGGTGTTACTGCCAAAGACACAGACACACATCCACAATGTATTTCATGTTGCACATTCAAATATAATAATGGGAAATTATTAATAATGGTAGCAATAGTAATAAAAGTATTAATAATAATAATAATAATAATAATAATAATAATAATAATAATAATAATAATAATAATAATATAATTGTAAGATTATTAATACCGTCAATAAACACATTTACAGTTGTGGTATCCTTTGTTTAAAACAAGTTATTTGCTTCTTCTGTAATATGTGCTGTCTTCAGGCAGAACTCTTACGGGATTTGCGCTTGTGGGGCTAAGGTTAGAATGTTCGAGATTTTTTGTTGATAAAGTTGTTGGACAATTTCTTTGTTGATTGTTCTGTAATTGTATAATGCTTTGTTTCTTAATTTCCATATAAGATGTCTGCCAATAGAACAAATAGCTTTGTGTGGATGTCTTGTGTGGAGTAAGGAATGGAATTTATCATGATTGCTTTGTAAACATCTGTTCTTTGTTTCGTATGAGTGTTTAGGATGTTTTGTAGGAGATTTCTTGTTGGCATGATTGTGTCGCATTCGTAATAGATGTGCTCTTCTGATTCTTGGACGTTCCGTTTACAAAGCTGACACTGTAGTATTTGTTTTGTTATTTTTTCTGTTCTCTCTGTTGTTGGGGTCATGCTGTAAACAAGCCTATATGTAATTTCCTTTGCTTTTGGGTTAATCTGCTTGTTGTGAATATTAGAGAAAGTTTCGGTTTAATCTTTTATGAAATATCTATGTCCTCTTTTAATTCTGAGGTGTACTGGAGTTGCTTGTAATTTAACTAAATGCTTGTAGATTGTATGTGTTTTCTTGTGTAGTAATTTTTCGTGTCCTTTAATGGCTGAAATACATGTTTTGTAAAATGTTGGGAGAGTGCCAAAGCAATGTGAGGATGTATTCCTAATAGGTTTTAAATAAGATAGCCTAATTCCAATGTAATAGTGTGCCAAAGGGTGTTTTTCTGGATGTTGTAGGATTTCGCCTACGTGTTTCATCCTAAGTGCTTGTATTTTGGTTGTTATGTCTTGGAGGGCGATACCTCCATCTTTTTTGTCTTGCATGCGTGTAGTATGTTTGATATTGTAGATGGTGCTGCCAAACACAAAGCGTCTAATCTCTTTGTTTATGTTTGTGACAGTCTGACGTGGGGGGGGGGGTCTATGACTGTGCACAGATATAGTATTTTTGGAATTATATATGTATTAACAATGGTACTTCTACCAAATATGGTAGTTATTTTGTATTTGTACCTCTGCAACATATCTGTTATTTTCTTCTCTAGATTTTGCCATGTGTCTTTGTGTGTCTGATTTGGTTGACATGGGAAGACTATTCCGTACATTTTTATCAGATTGTTTGATGTTATGTCAAATGGAAAATCCGCCTTATTTTTCCATTTGCCTAAACCCATTATAGTAGACTTTTGGACGTTTAATTTTGCCCCACTCCCTTTGCCAAAAAACGAGAACGTTTCCAAAATGATCCGTACAGACTTTTCAGTTGTCGGAAAGAAAATGGTATCGTCCGCATAAGCAGGCAGCTTTTGTTCACCCTTCCCTGGTATGAACGTACCCCTGACATTGTCGTCCTGTCGTATATTTTCTAGAAGTAGCTCTAGAGCGACAACGTACAGTAATGGAGACAAGGGACATCCCTATCTCACTGACCTAGTCAACCTGAAAGAAGTGGTTAGGATATGGTTTTATAGAATCCGACTTTCCGGTTTCAAATATAAAATTTTGACCCATGTCCGAAAATAATTTCCCACGCACGTTGCAGTGTGAGAGAGTTTTGTGGAGGTATGAGTGAGATATTCTGTCGAATGATTTTCTTGATCTAAAGAGAGAATTGAGGACTGACAGTTTTTCAGATGTGTGTTGTTGATGATGTCCCTTATGAAGTGTGTGTGCTGCTGGATATTCCGGTGTTGTACACTACATTGCTAGTCTTCATGAATGAGAGATGCCATTACTGGTTTCAATTTATTCGTCAAAGTCTTTGTTAAAATCTTGTAGTCTACGTTTAAAAGCGAGATCGGTCTGTAACTCTTTAAAAGTGTCTTGTCGGTGTTCTCCTTCTGAATAAGGGTGATGTAAGACGTGTTGAATCTGGATGGGAGTTCTCGTTTGTGGAAAGATTCAGAGAATACTGTTAGTAAAAGAGGACCTAGAAGAGGAAAGAAAAACTGATAGTATTCAGCGGTAATACCGTCAGGGCCAGGCGATTTGCCCTTCTGCATTCCGTGAACCGCTTGTGTTATATCTGTTAGTGTTAATTCAGTATCTATTGTTAATTTCTGTTCCTCTGTAAGTTGTTTTGTGAATTTCATAAAGTTTTCTTGTACGTGCGCCTATGTGTTTTCCTCTGTGTAAAGGTTCTTATAATAATCTTCAAAGGCTAAGGCTATTTGTTGTGGCTCGACTTGTATATTCCCTTCCCTGTCAATTAGCTGGCCTATCTGTCTGCTGCGCTGTATGTTTTGTTCTAAAGCTGGGTATTGTTTACTCGGTATCTCTTGTGTTATAGTTTGTAACTTTGTTCGCAGTAAAGCCCCCTGAAATCGGTGATGTCTGTGGAGATCTAATTCTGTAGTAAGAGCTTAATTGCCTTTTCCAATACTTTTTCTTGTTGTAGTTTTTGCTTGTGTATTACTGCTGCTAGTGTTTGAGTTCTCTCTCGTATAGTTTGTTTAAGTGTTTCCCAGAGTTCTTGCGCATTACTCTCTGGTATATCGCTTGTGTATGTGAGGGTCAGTTTTGTTATGCAATCTACATAGTCCTGATTTTGTAAATGTGTGCTGTTAAATTTCCAATGGGGAGACCTTCTAAGATGTGGTGTTGCTTGTACTGTGTTTATTGTTGCAGCTACAGCCTTATGGTCTGTGAAGTTCAATGTCTTCTGTAAATGCTTGACTTGTGTTATATGATGTGTTATGGGCGCATAAATTATATCTAATCGCCCTGCTCTATTATGCGCATTGTTCGTGTGTGTAGTATCTGTTCCATGGGGATGCGTCTGCCTGTATGCATCTGTTAGCCCATGAATATCAAAAAAATTGTGCAATGTGTCTAATTGATATTCCTCCTCCCTTGTTGCGTTTCTAATTTGCATTCTTACATCTCCATTTATAAGGTCATGCGCCGAAAGTACGCAGTTAAAATCACCCCCTAAAATGATTTTGTGACCCCGATAAGAGTGTGATAATAAATTTTCCAGTGTTTGGTAGAAGAGCGGCTGATTTCTGTAGTCAGGTGGTGCGTGTATGTTAACAATTGTGTATTTATGTATGTTATTTCCCACCTGTACTATGGCTATCCTACTCTGGCAGTCCCTGTCTTTCTCTATAATCTGCCACCTGTCCGATGTCTGTATTATTGCTGTACCCAATCCGATATGTTGAGTGCTAAGACTAAAACATGAGTGTCTTAGACCTAAGCATGTTGTGATATATGATGCGTGTTCGTCGGTGTTAACGTTAGTTTCCTGTATGAGTATAAAATCAGGTTTATATTTGTGTATGGGTGGTATAAGATGATTAATTTTGGATCTTATACCTCGAATGTTAATGCTCATTATTTTAATTTCCGCTGCCATTTTTGTTGTAATATAAGAAACGGTTGAGTATAATTTTGTTTCTTGTTTCAAACTTTCTGTATTCATGTTATTATTTCTGGAGATATTCAGTAGATTCCTTCGCCGGGCTTGAAATCTCTAAGTCAATAACGAGGCATGGAGAAGAATCTGACAGGTTTCTTTGTCGTGGTGGTGTGTTAATATTATCACTGTCTATTCCGGTCATGGCGCTGGTCGTTATCTGTTCAGTATAATTACTTACATATTTCTTCTTGTTTGACCTGTGCTCTTCAGGCGGTGTAGGGTAGTCGTGGTTGTTGAGGGGCGTCAGCGCGGTAACAGGTGTTTGGCGGGCTGGAGGTGTTGAGCTCTCCCCGTCAGACAGGCTCTTGGTTGAGCGTCCCCTTTTCCGACTGACCAGCTGGAATCCGTCTTCATCCTCCTTACTATGTTGATCTGTCTGGGAGTTCGAGGTGACTTGTTGTGCCAGTCTAGGTCCCTTCTTGATTTGTACTTTGGCCGGATATTTATTACTCCAGTGGGAGTCCTCCCCACAGACTGTACACGCCGTACGGCGCCCCGAAACTGTGATAAAGAGACAGTGTAGCTTGTCTTCTACCCCGTCCAACTCCATGTCCACGTAATGTGGCAGAGGTTCTATCGGATTACATAGAAGTAACCACATGTCCGTGCTGTTCTTAAGTTTATGCACTTCCGCATTTATATCTCCCGAAATATCCGCGGCTATTTGCTTCACTGTCTCAACCTTTGCGGTTGTAGGCATCCAGTGAATCATAGCCTTGGTCTTTTCCTTTTCTATGTTTTCGATTACAATAGTTAATTTAGGATCCTGCAGTTCATGCTTCATCCCGTGAAGCCGTTCATAATGAGCCGCCTTTGCTTCCGGTGTCAGCGTAGCGTACCATCTTTTAGGGTCCTCAAAACGGTAGATGGATTTTATCCCGTTCCTACCGATCCTGCAGGGCCCCCTCAAGACGCTCGCCATCAGCGAGTTGTTGAACCGGAATACATGAGGTCCTGATATAGAAAACACAAGTGTGTTTGCTTGGTGGAACGCTCCTCCCTCGAAACCTTCACTCGTGTTGACTTTGACACGTTTTACAATTTGGTTTTCCATCGTATAAAATGCGTGACAGAGGAAATTTTGAATTCAGATTTACACGTGGTGAAAACAATCGAAAACACTTCCACACAATTGAAATCACTGATATGTTTGAATAATCCGTGACAGAGGAAATGTTAATCCAGATCTACACGTGGTGAAAAACTATCGAATTCACTTCCACAAAATTAATATCACTGATATGTTTAAATAATCCGTAAAAGAGAATATCTTTAATCCCAATCTTCACGTAGTGTTGACACCGACTAAACACGAAAGATTTATTCGTTTGTGAAATAAATGTTGTTTCGAAAATAGACTTTAGAAATAGTATAATAAGTGGGTGATTAGAGAGAAATTCAAATCAAAAGTGGAGCCATCACGTAAGAACATTTTTTTTTTTTACAGACCTGACAAAAAATTTTAATGGATCTTTGTGACAATGGACATTTTTTTTTTTTTTTTTTGTAGGTAATTAGTCCGGTCTCTCTGGCTGTGGGGTTACAACACTTTCTCTCTGTAATCCCGTTTATCACGCAGAGACTCGTAGCAGAGCGAGAACTGAGGCGGTTCGAGAGACATTTATTTATTTTTTTTTTTTTTTTTAATTTTTATTGAGTGTTAAGAAACATTTGCATTTGTATTGTTCGTGTTGTTACAGAGCGTTGCATGTGGAAGTGTAGGTGACATATGCGCAAATTTTTACAACATTTGTTTCAACCTTTTTACATTTGAAATGGGGGGTAACGAAAAACGAGTACAGACAACAACAAGACGGTAGTATACCATTTTTTTCCCTCTGCCACTCTTTCACCTGTCAGCTCCAACCCCACCAATACCATCATCACCACTTGGTAATGAGGAAAATGGCAGTAAAACTTGTTAGAACCGACCGGTGAAGGCAGCAGCAGCATCAAAACCAACAGTATCGAAAAGGTGGGGGGAAGGGGGGGGGGGGGGGGTTGTCGAGGAGTATCCTAGTTTACAATGCAGGAATGGTAGTTGTTGCATTTGTATTGTTTGTGTTGTTACATGCGTACTGTGTGTTCAGTATTTGTGTGCGTGTTTTTACAGAGCGTTGCATGTGGGCGTGTAGATGACATATGCGCAAAAATTACAAATATTTTATACATTTAAACATTTCTCCATTGACATTGTTGTAAGGAAATATTTTAAATCAAAAGCGTGATGGTAGCGGGCTGTTATTTTTTTTTCCCCTGCCGCCCCGCTCTCCTGTCAGCTCCAAAAAACTCCTACCAAGTACCATCACCCTCGGTGATGATAAACATGGCGGTGCAGAACTGAAGCAAAACGGTGAGGGTGGCAGCAGAGACAACAATCACAGTATCAAAAGGGTGGGAAAGGGGGATGTGATAGTATATGCGTTTACAAAGCCATATATATTAATAGTGATTACAATGATAATAATGCAAAGTAACAACCAAATACATAAATAAATATCATAGTGACAAGGAATAAACAGTGCTGAGACTAGTGATAGACTCAATCAATGATAATAAATAAATAATAGTTTTAACATGTGATTTTATGTGCTAAATTGATTACCTTAGGAATGGTGTTTACATGAAATACATCTTATAATAATAATGACAAGGAATAAAAACTACTAAGGGTGATGACAGCAATGCTAATATTAATAAACACAATGGTAGGATTTGTTTTGATAAGGATCACATTTTCCAAACATGTGATTCCATTTGCTAAAATGGTTTTCTTAGAAATGGTGTTAAAATATTGCTGGTGCATACAATAACAATTTCATCCTGCTCTGTTTAATAATATAGTAGGTGTAAAAAGGAGTTGGTTATCTTTTTTTTTTCCTCCTTGCTTATTTTTTTTTTTTCCTCCTTGCTTATTTTTTTTTTTTTTACATATAACTTGCAACATGCAATGTTCAGTAGTAGCAGAAGTAAAAGGAGTTGGTTATCTTTTTCTCCTTGTTTATTATTTTTTTTTTTTTTCCTTTGGTCTTATGTGTAAGGGTTTATTCATTTTTTCCCTTCATCTTTTTTTTAAAAACTTATTGTAGAAAGTAAACAAGCATCAATATTAGCACAAATTGTTACAATCTTTACATTTTGTTTCCCTTGCTACCCTCTCACCAATTTGGTTCCACTCCACCAATGCCACTACTCCCCTCTCTGGGCAATGATGGTAAAGGCAGGATAATTATTTGAACCAAACCGGTGTGGGTATCAGCAAAGGCAGCCTCAAGCCATGAGCAAGGGGAGGGGGGGCACATGGGAAAGGGGTTTTGGTTTATTACTAATGATGATAATAATAATAATGACAGGAGGAGGCATACTGAGGGTAATAACAGCAATTATAACAAACAGCAATGGTAATAATAGTTTTGAAAATGATAAACATTTTTACAATATGTGATTCCATTTGCTAGGATGATTTTCTTTGTAATGGTGTTAAACATAGCCTAGCAGGTACATACACATGCAAACTGCAGTTTTAATAATACTTGGAGTAAAGGAGTGGGTTATATTTTCCTCCTTGTTTTTTTTTTCCCTAAATGTAGGGGTTCATTCATATTTCCCTCTTTGCTCTCTCTTTCTTTTTTTAAAATGAAAATTAACCAAATATTTGTATTTGTATTTGAGTTTTTACAGTATTATTGGTTTGATAACCATATGTGTTTTTATATTTATTCATTCATTCAACACTCACTCACATGATTCAAAGGGGGTGACTAAGCGAAAGGGAGATCTTTACATTTTTGTTTCCCGCGCTACCCTCCCACTAATTGTTCAATTCCATCAATGCTCTCCTGACCACTCTAGTAATGATGGCACAGGCAGGACAAAAGTTTGAACCAACCAGTGGGGTTAGTAGCAAAGGCAACAAACTGTAAGCAAAGGGGGGGGGGGGGCGGGGGAGATGAAATTGTAAAATGATAATGATGATATCAATAATACTTATAACATTAAAATTACTAAGGATAGTAAAGGTAGAATAAAGATAGTCATAATAATAATAATGATGATAATCATTATAATAAACAATAATAATAGATTAATAATAATAATAATAATGATAATAATAATGATAATAGTATAACAAATATGTGAGTTTATTTACTAAAGTGATAATCTTAGTAGTGGTGGTAGTATAGCACAACAAGTGCATTCAAAGCCAAACATTCCATAAATAGTACATTGGAATGGGAGGAGTTTAATTTTCTTTTCTCCTTTTTTCTTTTCCCTCTTGTCTATAAGGGTGAAACCATCATTTTGAAACAAGTAAAACAAGCATTTATACTTCCACTATTCTTTACATAAGGGATTTTCCATTGGTCTTTTGACCATATGTGATCTATTTAATCATCCACTCACCATTCATTCACAGTTTCTTCTTTTTTTCTCTCACTCATGTATACCAAAATTTCCAAAAAATTCCCAAAATTGCCAGAGTTGGTATATCATTTATACCAACTCTGGAAAGAGTTGTGATATTTTGTGCGTGTACATGAAGGAAACTAAATGTGTGTTATATGTGTGGTGTTTGTATCTGGCAAAATTTCTGCAGGTCCATATAAGTTGTCTGTAGTAAGAAAGTGCTACAAGTAGTTTTGTATGTATGTCCTAAGATGTCATTGGTATAGTATTGAGAAAAATTGCTTTATATATGTCGGTTTGTTTGCCTGTGTGTGTTTGTATGAGGTGTTTGAGTGTTGCGCGTGTGGCAGTAATTGTTGGACACGTATAATAAATGTGTTCCTCTGTCTCTTGTGTGTTGTTGCTACATAATTGACATTGTTTGGATATGTATGCTTCTACCTGTGTTGTGGGGGTCATACTGTATAACAGTCTATATGTGATCTCTCTAGCTTTTGGTGTTATGTGTTTGTTGTGTAGGTTTGAAAAGGTGCATGTGAAGTCAGTCATGAAGTATTTGTGTCCTCTTTTAATCCTAAGTCTTAGTGATGGTGCTTGTTCTCTAACTAAATGTTTGTATATTGTGTGTGTTGTTTGCTGTATTAACTATTCATGTCCTTTTATTGCCTGTATGCATGTCTGATAGAATGTTGGCAGTCTTCCCTGGTAGTGTGCAGTTGCATTGTTAAGAGGTGTGAGATGTTTGATGTTGTGGCCTATGTAGTATAGTGCTAGTCTGTTCTGTTCTGGGTGTCTGATGATTTTACCTATGTAACTAATCCTAAGTGACAGTATTTTTGTCTGGATGTCTTGTAATCCAATGTCGCCTTGTTTCCTGTCTTGTATGAGAGTTTTGTGTTTAATGCTGTGTATCGTGTTGGTGAAGATGAAGCGTCTGATTTGTTTGTTTATGTTTGTGACGGTCTGTTTAGGAGGGTCCAGTACTGTCGCTAAATATATTATTTTGGGTAATATGTATGTGTTGACTATTGTGCTTCTACCAAATATTGTGGATGTTTTGTACCTATACCTGTGTAACATGTCTGTGATCTGTTCGGTCAGTGCGTGCCATGTCTGTCTGTGTGTTTCTGTGGGATCACATGGAAATGTGATCCCATACAGCTTCATGGTGTCTATGTGTTTCAGATCTGGAGGGAAATCAGCCTTTTGTTTCCACTTTCCCAGGCCCATTATCTGTGATTTCTGTACATTAATTTTGGCTCCACTGCCTTTTCCAAAATGGGTAAAGGTGTGGGGTATATTCCTTATTGATGTGTTGCTGGTGGGAAAGAAGGCAGTGTCATCTGCATAGGCGATGAGCTTCTGCTCTCCTATCCCATGCAGGAAGGTTCCTTTAATACTAGTGTCTTGCCTTATCTTCTCTAATAAGGGTTCTAGAGTGAGCACATACAGGAGTGGTGATAAGGGACATCCTTGTCTTACAGATCTCGTGAGCCTGAAGCTAGCTGTCAGTGAATGGTTTACCAACACTCTGCTCTCAGGAATTTTGTACAAGATCTGTATCCACTGCCTGTAGTACTCTCCTATGTTACAGTGTTCTAGTGTCCTATGTAGGTAAGTGTGGGAAATTCTGTCGAAGGCCTTCTCTTGATCCAAAGATAAGATGGAGGATGGACAGTCTTTTCCATGTGTATAGTTAATAATGTCTCTAATGAGGTGTGTGTGATTGTGTATATTTCTGTCTTTGACACTGCACTGTTGGTCTGGGTGTATTAGTGTTGGCATGAAAGGTTTAAGTTTGTTGGTGAGTGATTTGGCGAGTATCTTGTAGTCTGTGTTGAGTAAGGAAATTGGTCTGTAGTTCTTCAGTTGTGTTTTGTCAGTTTTATCCTTGCATATGAGTGTAATGTAAGACATGTTGCAGCTGTCCGGAAGATTTTTTTTGTCAAAGGCTTCCTGATAGACTTTGAGGAGAAGATTGCCTAGAATAGGAAAGAAGTGTTGGTAGAATTCTACTGTCAAACCGTCTGGTCCTGGAGTTTTGTCTTTGATTAGTGTGCTCAGTGCCTGTGTTATGTCTGTTGTCTTGTATCTGTGTGTCTACTGCCTCTGCTGTGAATAGATGTGTGTAGTGTTGCTGGAAAGCGGTCCCTATGTGTAGTGTTTCTGTCTGCATGTTTCCCTGCATGTCTGATATTTGGCTTATTTGTCTCCTATGCTGTATATTCTGCTCTATTGCCATATATTGTCTACTTGCTGACTCTTGTGTAATAGTGCTGAGCTTTGTTCTGAGAAGAGCACCTAAATATCTGTGTTGTTGGTGTTCTTCTAGCTGTGCTTCAAGTGTGTGTAAATGAAGTGCATCTCTGTCTGTCTGTTTTGTTAGTCGTATGGCTGTCTGTATGATGCGCTCCTGTCTTATTCTGTCTTTGTGAATCCTTGTTGCTAAATGTTGTGTTCTGCTTCGTATCGTGCTTTTTAGCAAGTCCCAGTATTGTGTGATGTTCTCAGTCGGTATATTGTCTGTGTATGTGTGTATGAGCTGTGTCATATATTGTACATATCCTGCGTGTTTCAGAAGTGTACAATTGAACTTCCAGTTTGGTGACCGTTTGTGCGGCTGCGTGTCTGTGCTGTTTGGGCTAATGTGTACAAGTGTACCTTTGTGTTCTGTGAAGTCTAGTGTTTCTCGTAGGTGTTGGGTTTTTAATATGTGGTGTGTTGCGGGTGTGTAGAATCTGTCTAATCTGGATGATCTGTTGTGTGCTTTGTTTGTGTATGTCGTTTCTCTGCTGTTGGGGTGTGTTTGCCTGAATGCGTCTGTGAGGTTGTGTGTGTCGATGATGTTTAGCAGTGTGTCTAGTTGATGTATGCTGTCCTTGCAGGTCCTTCTCAGCTGTGTTCTCACTTCACCTCCTACCACATCCATTCCTTCAAGAACACAGTTGAAATCACCGGCAAGAACAATATTTTGTCCCCTGTATGTCTGTGTTAATAAATCGTCTAACTGTTCATAAAATAGTGGTTGATAATTGTAGTTTGGTGGTGCATGTATGTTAACAATAGCGTACGTGTGTGCTTCGTTTTTTACCTCAACTGTAGAAATCCTACCATGTGGGTCTCTGTGTGACCTAAAAATAGTCCATGTGTCGGGAATTTGTAGGATCGCTGTCCCTGACCCTGTGTTGTTTTCCGCCAAAACTGAATGACGAATTTTTTAATCCTAGCCGTGTTACCAATTCAGCTGCTTCGAAATCTGTTTGGATATTTGTTTCTTGTAATAATAAAATGTCACTGTAGGGTTTGGCGGTCATCCCAGACGAGCTGGTTCCCCGCCTCCCCTGTTTTTGGCGTGGACCCTTAGTCCCACTGTGAGCTATTGCCCACAGTGGTCCACCGGGCCCACATTTAAAGTGATTAATGTGAGGTTTTTTTTTTTTGGTGTGTGGAACACCCGGCCCCCGACCAGACCAGGCGCACTACTGCGGGGAGCAGCAAATGCGTCTGACCTTAGCCACGGGACCGAGATTGATCCTCCCGGCCTCCGACCAGACCAAGCGCACTACTGGAAGGGACAGCAAATACACTTTGATCTTAGCCAAAAGGCCGAGAATCTGTCACTGATGAAAATGTCACTGTGGCGAAAGGTTTATACGTTGTGAAGAGAAACCATAGCAAGTAGGTTTTTGTTTAGACAGACGCTGCCTAGGAGATAAAGAAATAAATAATTTATTAAACAATATTTATTATACAACAATTTGGTGCCTACAATTTCAACTAATATTCTAAACTGTAAATAGCTTTTATGATGGTAACATTTAGTTTATACTTTCCAGAATATGTATAAAATTAGTTACAGGAATAAATATATACTTCTCTTGCAAAATAGCTGTCAGTACAAATATAGTGAAATCTATAATTGTTGCCCTTGATTGCTAAAACCGTAATATGACTTTAACCTAGATGCAATTATTTCCTTTCTATTAAATTAAAATAAAGTTAGTTACATAACCTTTACAGGGCGTTGCAGTCTACACCAGCATGTTTTGCCGTTGTGATCTCTTGGCAAGTTTACCTTCAGTAGTTTTCCATTGCTTTCTGAACGACCGGCATCCATACCATTTCGTAAAAACAAAACCAACGCAAGACGGTTACCTGCCAAATCGTCTGTAGCTGTGTTTCGAACGCGGGTATGCGGGATTACGAATTGCGTCCGTAAGTCCTTGGCCTCGAAGCGAGAAAAACAAAATGATTAGTACTAACAAACCTGTACACGACATCTTTTAAAGGTTGGTGTTTAGCTTGTCCTCTGATGTCCACATTTGTTTCCCTTGTCAGCTGCCTTGGTACCTCTGTATTTTATTTATTTATGTATTTTATTTATTTATTTATTTATTTTTGCATGATAATGACATAGCCATGTATCACTCGTCGGTCTCCCTGGCCTAGAAGTTAGCGTCTTTCTCCGTAATCTCGTATACTCTTGTGAGTGACGTGATGTGCGCGAGAATTGGTAGCGGTGCTAGCCGCGTCGGTAACTTACTGGGTACGTGAGCCGGTCGCTCAGAAAGCAATGGCAAAGCTACTAAGCGTAATTTTGCCTAGTACATCAACAGCAGCTGAAAAATGCTGGTGTTGACTGCAACGCCCTGAAAGGGATATGCAACCCAAAAAAAAAAAAAATGTACTACTCGAGCCGAAGTGCAGTAAGAACACAAGAAGGTATATCAGATATGTTCACAGTCAATACAGGAGTGAGACAGGGATGTGTGCTCTCTCCTCAGCTATTTAATGTCTACATGGACAGAATATCCAAAGAAGCAAGTCTTGACAGAACAGATTCAGAAAATTTAGAACTCTTTACTCGAGATGAAACAATGATCCACAGGAAATAAACGAACTTCTATTTGCAGATGATCAGTGTCTGTTTTATAGCGATGAGGGCAGACTACAAAATCATATTAATAATCTGAGTTCAACATGCAGCAAATACCATATGAGTATAAACACAGCTAAAACCGAAGTAATGCAAGTTAGCAGATCGCTGGGCTCACTAAGTATACATATAAATAGCACAACTCTGAAATAAGTTAAAGAATTCAAATATCTTGGAAGTATGATCACAGAAGATGGCAGACAGGACAAAGAAATCGAAATCACATGTCAAAAAGCTAGTACACTTACGTATCAACTATCACCCTTTACTGAAAAATCCAAATACACCCATATCCGCAAAACGACAGATAATAAACAGCATTCACAGGCTAGATGGTTTCAATCTTGTTACTTTAGTTAATGTTGTGTGATTTGTGCAGTATGCATCCGACTAGATGCAGCGAAATATATCAAGTAATAAATTGTGTAATATATTGTTTGCGTCTTCATTTACAACTTATAAAAAAAATAATCTGCTAAGTTTATGTGAAGTGAGTGTTATGAATTATGTGTTTAGTGTGTGAGTGAATGTGTGCGTGTGCCTTGCCTGTGTATATGTTTGTTCGTACGTTAATCCGTTATATATATATATATATATATATATATATATATATATATATATATATATATATATATATATATATATATATATATATATATATATCATGTGCCATGCCGGAAAGCGTGAGCGGTCATGACTCGCCATTTCATACGATCACCAGCGTCGTGGATCAGCTCAGTGTTCCTGTCTCGTCCATGCCATGTGGCCAAGCCATTCAGATATTTTCCTCTCGGTCTTCCTCTTGGTCCCTTCGATCTTGCCAGTTGTCACTAAGTTCTCCAATCTATTTCTTCTCATAGCATGTCCAAAACATTTTGACTGTCTACGTCTAATTTCTCTAATCAGTTTACGATTTTCATTTGTCTCCTGTAGTACTTGGTCATTGGTTTTTCTGTCTGCCCATGGCATTCTTTGCATTTTCCTCAGAAACCACATTTCTGCAGCCATCAGATGTTTTTCAGCTTGACTGCACATTGTCCAAGTTTCACATCCATACAAAAGAACAGGCTCTTTGTATCCCTTCAACACTCTTTTTGTCGTTTCAATTAACATCTTTTTATTGGTCAGTATGTTTTTCATCTTGCTAATATATATATATATATATATATATATATATATATATATATATATATATATATATATATATATATATATATATATATATATATATATATATATATATATAAACACACAGTGCCAGGTCTTAATGTCTTCTATCTCAAACAAAAGGTATTACTTACGGTAATATGTGTTTGAACATGAAGTAGTGAAAATCACAACGCGGTGTCACATACTTCTTGGGGATAGAAATTATATGATGTCTATAACAATAGACTGGGATTGATTGATTGATTGATTGATTGATTGATTGATTTATGAACCGACATCACAGCATTCGGGACATTCCCATAAGCGCTCCGTCCCCATCCCCAGCAGCCAGCGAAGTCCTAGTCCATAATCAATCACTGAGAGGATCAAGTGCTGGTATAGTGTGAAGAGCATTCTCTGCTCTGTGTCCATTGCAGCCATAGTTTTAAGTGCATTGAGTCCCTTTTGAGATCTTGTCACAACCGTCTCCACATGGTCCTTGAAGGACAGACTCCTGTCAAATGTGATTCCCAGATACTTCAGTTTGTTCTCTCTGTTGACGCTTCTACCATCTATCGTGAGGCTTGGGGTATCATCTCTCACAATCCTGTTGTTCAGAGAGCACCACAACACCCCCGCCTTTTCCGGGTTGATGACAGCACTCATTTCAGTGCACCACTCAATCACATTGTCTGCTGTCACCTGTAGCTCCTGGGCTGTTTGATCCCTATTTCTCCTCTGCCTGTATGCAAGAATATCATCTGCAAATGTTAGAATCCTTCCAACCCCTGGTGCTTCTATGTATGCAATCTTGCTCGTATACACATTAAAGAGCACCGGTGAGATTGCAGATCCCTATGGCAGTCCCGGGGTTAAAATATGTGGCTCTGAGTTCCATGCGCCCAGACGGAGAGCAACCTGACGAGAATGCAGGACGGCTGCTATCCAGTTCACCAACAAGGGATTGACCCCTTCTCCATAAGTGCGGTCATCAAAATATCATAGCGAACTCTATTGTACGCATCTTCGAGATCAAGCGCTGCCGCCATCGTTTCCTGTCTACTCTGGAACCCCTCATAAACGTCAAAGGCAAAGGTGGCTGCATTTGACCAGGTATCTTTTCTTGGCCTGTAGCTCCCTAGGCCTCTTGGAAGAAGCTTCCCCCTTTCCAAAAAATCCTGCAGCTTAACGGCGACTATCTTCTCTAAAACCTCTAAAATACTGGAACATAAGGAGTTACAACAAGCATATCAATCAATCAGTTGCCGTCTCCACAATGAAGGTTAGCTGCAATGGATCTCTAACACTGTCTGTCTCTCGCCTTGATTACACATTCTGCCACACTACTGTTCGTCCATCTCTTTATGTTATCTTCCCACTTGTATCGTTGTCTACCTCTTGCTCGCTTGCCTTTAACCTAACCCTCCAGCATGGTTTTTATAAGTGGTCTTTTAACGCGGTCCAAATATGTCACTTGCCTCTTTTTTATTTCTTTCATTAACTTTTTTCATTCCCAGTTTTCCCAACCTCTGTATGTGATTGTTTTAGTTTCCGTGAAATATGACATATTCGTCTCAATGCCCACACCCCC
This sequence comes from Cepaea nemoralis, assembly GCA_014155875.1. NCBI lineage: Eukaryota > Metazoa > Mollusca > Gastropoda > Stylommatophora > Helicidae > Cepaea > Cepaea nemoralis. Next base: position 16,023 of record JACEFZ010020918.1, on the reverse strand, counting down.
AGGGCCTCTATTCGACTTTCTAATTGCTTGTTCAATGTCAAGACTTCCGCGACATATAGTTGTGTTAAATATGCATAACATTTGACAATTCTCAGTTTTAATGCGTTGTTAACCTCTCTAAATGTTAATAATAATCTCAGGTTGTCGAAAACATTCTTGATTATTCCTATTTTCCTTTTTATTTCTGTTTCACTTCTCCCATCATCTGTTGTTACATGTCCAAGATAGAAGAAACTTGTTATAGTCTGTCCAGAAATGAATGTCGTCATTCACGATCAATTATTTTGAAAACTGTCTGTTGCATCGTTATGAAATTTTTTCCTGCCATCTTATATTTACCCCCACCCAAGGAATATGTCTTTGATAGGTCCAAAAGCAACTTAAATCTTCGAAAGCGGCGACATTTCTTTGATGTTTTCGCGAAAATGTAGTGAATTCATGCTAACAAACTAGTCTTACAGTAAAGCACGTCATTTCGGGTAACAACACAAGTACAAGACGTAGCCAGATTCGTATGGGAGTGGGTGCAATAAAAATAAAAGTAGCTTAAAAGTCGACAGGGTCGACTGCATTGCACCGGGTTTTTATCTCATATGGCTCAGTCTCTTTCCGCAGCACGGAAAGCGTCGCACAAAGCACGACTATTAGTAAAGACAGAGAATTTACAAAGGCATGGGGTAAATAATGTGTAAATTGACAGGAAAGTAGAAAACATATATTTCTTACCTTATTTTTCATTTCCTTCTTGTTTCTTCAGCTGCTGGTTAATAATGTGTACACAAATAGTCATGTTACTAGGATGCATTTAGCTTTTTATATTGAGTTCGTGAAAATTTCCAAATAGCTGTGCGTTAATGTGCGTATGGAGTTACCAGAAATGATACCGCAATTTAGTCATCATGTTTCCATTTTTAAGGATCTGTTCAGCTGTCTGTGTAGTTTGTCCACACGTACACATGGACGATAGACCCGCTTTGAGTCTTCGTGACAGATTGTCTACTCTGCTGTTTACCGTTCAGAGACGGAACATGATTACCTATTTTGCACTATGAAAATAGTTGTCAGTGTCTCTGTAGTGGGCTTTCTTTTTAACGACCAAGATGTTGGTCCTATTTTCATTGAAGTTTATAGATTGATTCATATGCACGTGTGTTGTCCCTTAATTTGACAACGTGTCTGCACTCACGTTTCTTGTTATGCCACAATATGTCAGTTTCCACAGCAATATTACTCTTCTGTTGGTATTCAATGCGTTTAGTGTGTGTGTGTGTTGTTGTTGTTTTTTTTTTCAATACCAGTTGTTTGTCACCGCTGAGGGCTTGCGGAATTGAAAATTCATCACTGTTGAATACAAACCGTTGCCATTGACATTACGCTGATGCTGTAATGTTTAATGCTGTAATGTTTAATGCTGTAATCTGATGGCTGCAGAAATGTGGTTTCTGAGGAAAATGCAAAGAATACCATGGACAGATAGAAAAACCAATGACCAAGTACTACAAGAGACAAATGAAAATCGTAGATTGATTAGAGAAATTAGACGTAGACAGTCACAATTTTTTGGACATGTTATGAGAAGAAATGGACTGGAGAACTTGGTGACAGCTGGCAAGATCGAGGGGAACAGACCAAGAGGAAGACATAGAGGAAAATACCTGGATGGCTTGTCCACATGGCATGGACGAGACAGGAACACTGAGCTGATCCACGACTCTGGTGATCGAGTGTAATGGCGAATCATGACCGCCCTCGCTTTCCGGCATGGCACATGATTGATTGATTGTAATGTTTAGGGCCTGCTATTCATCTGAATAGTTGGATCAAAATATCCCAGTAAGTGTGCACGGGGATTGCTAGACGGTAACTTGCAATAAATAATGCGAACATCATCAAAACGATTAACGGTCCAGGAATTATACCAATCCAACAGTGTTCAGAAGCATAACACAAAAGGATCAACGACCCGAAGTCGGTCTTCATAATGCTGAGACTATATTCATTTGCCTATGTACAACTTTTTACACATTCATCATCCAAATGGTAAATTCCGATTTATTGTTACCGTGCCAGTTATGGCCAGGCGGGACGGTAATGAAAAACATTTGATATGAATCGTAAACTATTGAACATATTAAATACTTGCAACTAGAATGTCCCGGTACTTCTGTCCTTCACCAATTTGCCTCCGTGTCAGCTTGCTCTGACTTACTAAGTCCCATTCTAATATTGTCGCATCTGTCCGTGCTTTTCTGGCTGACATGCATCATGCATTACCAGTCTCGTCCTTCCTCAAATATTTGTTAGCCATCAAAGTAGTGTCCAGCCAGTACATAATTTATCTTCTTGCTGAGAATCGAATCGTGCTGCCTCGCTCGTTCAGCTCCAAGATCTGACTGTTTGTTGTTGTTGACAATCTCTCTGACTTTTTCTCCTTTTTACGTCTGATCGTTGGTTTTTCGTAAAAATTGGTTCGCGATTTTCTCACCAACTTTATTTTACGTCATTTCCAAATGACCTCTTGGTCCCTTCGATCTTGCCAGTTGTCACTAAGTTCTCCAATCTATTTTTTCTCATAGCATGTCCAAAACATTTTGAATGTAAACGTCTAATTTCTCTAATCAGTTTACGATTTTCATTTGTCTCCTGTAGTACTTGGTCATTGGTTTTTCTGTCTGCCCATGGCATTCTTTGCATTTTCCTCAGAAACCACATTTCTGCAGCCATCAGATGTTTTTCAGCTTGACTGCACATTATCCAAGTTTCACATCCATACAAAAGAACAGGCTCTTTGTATCCCTTCAACACTCTTTTTTGTCGTTTCAATTAACATCTTTTTATTGGTCAGTATGTTTTTCATCTTGCTATATATATATATATATATATATATATATATATATATATATATATATATATATATATATATATATATATATATATATATATATATATATATATATATATATAAACACACAGTGCCAGGTCTTAATGTCTTCTATCTCAAACAAAAGGTATTACTTACGGTAATATGTGTTTGAACATGAAGTAGTGAAAATCACAACGCGGTGTCACATACTTCTTGGGGATAGAAATTATATGATGTCTATAACAATAGACTGGGATTGATTGATTGATTGATTGATTGATTGATTGATTTATGAACCGACATCACAGCATTCGGGACATTCCCATAAGCGCTCCGTCCCCATCCCCAGCAGCCAGCGAAGTCCTAGTCCATAATCAATCACTGAGAGGATCAAGTGCTGGTATAGTGTGAAGAGCATTCTCTGCTCTGTGTCCATTGCAGCCATAGTTTTAAGTGCATTGAGTCCCTTTTGAGATCTTGTCACAACCGTCTCCACATGGTCCTTGAAGGACAGACTCCTGTCAAATGTGATTCCCAGATACTTCAGTTTGTTCTCTCTGTTGACGCTTCTACCATCTATCGTGAGGCTTGGGGTATCATCTCTCACAATCCTGTTGTTCAGAGAGCACCACAACACCCCCGCCTTTTCCGGGTTGATGACAGCACTCATTTCAGTGCACCACTCAATCACATTGTCTGCTGTCACCTGTAGCTCCTGGGCTGTTTGATCCCTATTTCTCCTCTGCCTGTATGCAAGAATATCATCTGCAAATGTTAGAATCCTTCCAACCCCTGGTGCTTCTATGTATGCAATCTTGCTCGTATACACATTAAAGAGCACCGGTGAGATTGCAGATCCCTATGGCAGTCCCGGGGTTAAAATATGTGGCTCTGAGTTCCATGCGCCCAGACGGAGAGCAACCTGACGAGAATGCAGGACGGCTGCTATCCAGTTCACCAACAAGGGATTGACCCCTTCTCCATAAGTGCGGTCATCAAAATATCATAGCGAACTCTATTGTACGCATCTTCGAGATCAAGCGCTGCCGCCATCGTTTCCTGTCTACTCTGGAACCCCTCATAAACGTCAAAGGCAAAGGTGGCTGCATTTGACCAGGTATCTTTTCTTGGCCTGTAGCTCCCTAGGCCTCTTGGAAGAAGCTTCCCCCTTTCCAAAAAATCCTGCAGCTTAACGGCGACTATCTTCTCTAAAACCTCTAAAATACTGGAACATAAGGAGTTACAACAAGCATATCAATCAATCAGTTGCCGTCTCCACAATGAAGGTTAGCTGCAATGGATCTCTAACACTGTCTGTCTCTCGCCTTGATTACACATTCTGCCACACTACTGTTCGTCCATCTCTTTATGTTATCTTCCCACTTGTATCGTTGTCTACCTCTTGCTCGCTTGCCTTTAACCTAACCCTCCAGCATGGTTTTTATAAGTGGTCTTTTAACGCGGTCCAAATATGTCACTTGCCTCTTTTTTATTTCTTTCATTAACTTTTTTCATTCCCAGTTTTCCCAACCTCTGTATGTGATTGTTTTAGTTTCCGTGAAATATGACATATTCGTCTCAATGCCCACACCCCCAGGGCCTCTATTCGACTTTCTAATTGCTTGTTCAATGTCAAGACTTCCGCGACATATAGTTGTGTTAAATATGCATAACATTTGACAATTCTCAGTTTTAATGCGTTGTTAACCTCTCTAAATGTTAATAATAATCTCAGGTTGTCGAAAACATTCTTGATTATTCCTATTTTCCTTTTTATTTCTGTTTCACTTCTCCCATCATCTGTTGTTACATGTCCAAGATAGAAGAAACTTGTTATAGTCTGTCCAGAAATGAATGTCGTCATTCACGATCAATTATTTTGAAAACTGTCTGTTGCATCGTTATGAAATTTTTTCCTGCCATCTTATATTTACCCCCACCCAAGGAATATGTCTTTGATAGGTCCAAAAGCAACTTAAATCTTCGAAAGCGGCGACATTTCTTTGATGTTTTCGCGAAAATGTAGTGAATTCATGCTAACAAACTAGTCTTACAGTAAAGCACGTCATTTCGGGTAACAACACAAGTACAAGACGTAGCCAGATTCGTATGGGAGTGGGTGCAATAAAAATAAAAGTAGCTTAAAAGTCGACAGGGTCGACTGCATTGCACCGGGTTTTTATCTCATATGGCTCAGTCTCTTTCCGCAGCACGGAAAGCGTCGCACAAAGCACGACTATTAGTAAAGACAGAGAATTTACAAAGGCATGGGGTAAATAATGTGTAAATTGACAGGAAAGTAGAAAACATATATTTCTTACCTTATTTTTCATTTCCTTCTTATTTCTTCAGCTGCTGGTTAATAATGTGTACACAAATAGTCATGTTACTAGGATGCATTTAGCTTTTTATATTGAGTTCGTGAAAATTTCCAAATAGCTGTGCGTTAATGTGCGTATGGAGTTACCAGAAATGATACCGCAATTTAGTCATCATGTTTCCATTTTTAAGGATCTGTTCAGCTGTCTGTGTAGTTTGTCCACACGTACACATGGACGATAGACCCGCTTTGAGTCTTCGTGACAGATTGTCTACTCTGCTGTTTACCGTTCAGAGACGGAACATGATTACCTATTTTGCACTATGAAAATAGTTGTCAGTGTCTCTGTAGTGGGCTTTCTTTTTAACGACCAAGATGTTGGTCCTATTTTCATTGAAGTTTATAGATTGATTCATATGCACGTGTGTTGTCCCTTAATTTGACAACGTGTCTGCACTCACGTTTCTTGTTATGCCACAATATGTCAGTTTCCACAGCAATATTACTCTTCTGTTGGTATTCAATGCGTTTAGTGTGTGTGTGTGTTGTTGTTGTTTTTTTTTTCAATACCAGTTGTTTGTCACCGCTGAGGGCTTGCGGAATTGAAAATTCATCACTGTTGAATACAAACCGTTGCCATTGACATTACGCTGATGCTGTAATGTTTAATGCTGTAATGTTTAATGCTGTAATCTGATGGCTGCAGAAATGTGGTTTCTGAGGAAAATGCAAAGAATACCATGGACAGATAGAAAAACCAATGACCAAGTACTACAAGAGACAAATGAAAATCGTAGATTGATTAGAGAAATTAGACGTAGACAGTCACAATTTTTTGGACATGTTATGAGAAGAAATGGACTGGAGAACTTGGTGACAGCTGGCAAGATCGAGGGGAACAGACCAAGAGGAAGACATAGAGGAAAATACCTGGATGGCTTGTCCACATGGCATGGACGAGACAGGAACACTGAGCTGATCCACGACTCTGGTGATCGAGTGTAATGGCGAATCATGACCGCCCTCGCTTTCCGGCATGGCACATGATTGATTGATTGTAATGTTTAGGGCCTGCTATTCATCTGAATAGTTGGATCAAAATATCCCAGTAAGTGTGCACGGGGATTGCTAGACGGTAACTTGCAATAAATAATGCGAACATCATCAAAACGATTAACGGTCCAGGAATTATACCAATCCAACAGTGTTCAGAAGCATAACACAAAAGGATCAACGACCCGAAGTCGGTCTTCATAATGCTGAGGCTATATTTATTTGCCTATGTACAACTTGTTACACATTCATCATCCAAATGGTAAATTCCGATTTATTGTTACCGTGCCAGTTATGGCCAGGCGGGACGGTAATGAAAAACATTTGATATGAATCGTAAACTATTGAACATATTAAATACTTGCAACTAGAATGTCCCGGTACTTCTGTCCTTCACCAATTTGCCTCCGTGTCAGCTTGCTCTGACTTACTAAGTCCCATTCTAATATTGTCGCATCTGTCCGTGCTTTTCTGGCTGACATGCATCATGCATTACCAGTCTCGTCCTTCCTCAAATATTTGTTAGCCATCAAAGTAGTGTCCAGCCAGTACATAATTTATCTTCTTGCTGAGAATCGAATCGTGCTGCCTCGCTCGTTCAGCTCCAAGATCTGACTGTTTGTTGTTGTTGACAATCTCTCTGACTTTTTCTCCTTTTTACGTCTGATCGTTGGTTTTTCGTAAAAATTGGTTCGCGATTTTCTCACCAACTTTATTTTACGTCATTTCATCTGCTCTGCTACTTGGCATGGATTAAGGTCTGCGATCAGCTCAGACCTTAATCTGTGTCGGACGATTACAGTAGGTTGATGACTGCTCTCGGTTGCATAAAATTCAATCCATCCTTTCCCCAATAATCCTCTTCTTCTTTCAACACATGGCCCTCACATTTTCCCAGTAACTTTTATCAATATTTAATAGCGTGGACTGGATTAGTATCTTGACGTCAGACAATTTGAATGTAGTATTGGCAGCTGCCACCTGTCCTTTAATTTTAGCCCACACAAGTTCTATAGGGTTAAATGAGAATGATACGGCGGAAATCTCAAGCACCCATGGCCATGCTATTCTATCAATTTGTCGATTTGATATTTCTGGCTTTTTTTTGCGCCTTTTTGTAAGGGACAACAACTGTAGCTAGAAATACGTTTCTGGAAATGGAATATTTTCCCTTCGGAGCCATATCTTTATTGCTTCCTTTCTGCTCGATGCCGTAGGTATTTTGTCTTCTTGGGCAACAACATTGTATTATGATGCATTGTCCATGATTAGACAAGACGGTCTATCAAGGGATGGAAGCACTGTATTCTCGAGCCAACCTCTAAATACATTACCATTCATCTCATTATGATAATCCATATTGTCTGTATGCTTTGATACGAACACGAGCCCAGCATTCTGTAGTAAGCCATTATGCGTATTACCAGCATGGGCATGACCAAAAGCTGTCCTATACTAGTTAGTTAGTTGACAGATCATCCTCATTGGACATCGAACCATTCATTCCATAAGTGCTCGGATTCCCTCCTCAGCAAATTCCGCAGCATGTAGCGGCTAACGACACCAGTTCTGTGTTGGTTTATCAATCTTCTTTGGCTTCCTGCGTAGTGTTCTTGTTTGGCCACCCCTCTTTTTTTTTTAATTCTGTCTCTGACCTCTGCATCATTTAGGTCAAAAGCACAGCTGTATGTTTTACAAACATCTGCAAGAGACTGTTTGATATGGGCAAGTATCTGCTCTGTTGCTCCGCCTGCAATATAACTAACATTCATGGTTAATGAACATACTGTACCGTCTTGGTTGGCCACTGAGACATGCACTTCATTAATGTGCATCCCGCCCTTGGTTGTGGCATCCCAGGCTAATGTAGCACTGATACACTGATCCAGGGCTTGACCAACCTGCACCTCTGTCAGCACGCCCAGTTCAACAGCCATCTGTGCCACCGTGCTAACACAAGAAAGATCTGAAAAAGTGCTCTAAAAAAAAGTAAGTCCTGTGCTACGAAACAAGTCGCATACATTTCCAACGCTAACTAACATTATGTGGTAAAATGTCGTAAAATCATACTTTCCTTTTTTCATCGTCTGGATTACTTTCCTACCTTTGTTGTTGTCTGTATCTTCAGTCTTTTCTTTCAATGGAAATCTGATTTTCATAATCAGAACGGATTTCGTCAATATCTTCCTGGTCTAGAGATTAGCGACTTTCTCCGTAATCTCGTATACGCTAGAGAAACTAGCAGACATGTACAACAACAGTATAGGGAGTGCTAGCGTCAAGGAGGAATGGTTACACAGCTATCTGATTCCCTTGCCGAAGCCTGACAAAGACCACAAGAAAATTCAGGGATATCGAATTATAACCATGCAGAATACAATAGGCAAGCTGCTGGAGAAGGTAATTGCCAGGAAAATATCAAGCCAACTAGAGAGGCAAGGTGTTTTCCCACCTACCCTGGGTGGGTACCGTCCAAAAAGAGAAACCTGGACCAATGCAGCAGTCTTTGCCCACGATGTCTATGAAGGTTTCCACTCAGGCACTGAAACCGTTGCTGCAGCGATTGATCTTGAGGACGCATACAACAGAGTACCACTGGATTTTTTAATGTTTCAGCTTCTTGAACTAAACGTAAGTCCATTCCTCCTTAGTTGGATCGCTGCAACTCTCTTCCAACGGAAAGTAGTTTTTAGATGTGGCAGTTGGACTTCGGAACCAACAACAATATATCCTGGCCTACCACAGGGATCACCATTATCTCCGGTACTGTTCAACGCCTACACAGTGAGAATCACCAGTGAGCAGATCACTGGACCTGGCAGGACATTGTCATATGCCGATGATGTTTTAGTGTATCGTCAGGGTAAGGATAGAGTGGGGGTTGCTGTGGAACTACAAACCGAACTCAATCGCATAAGTACTTGGTGTGATGAAGCTGGGGCAATGGTCAACCCAACAAAGGCAACAGTGACTTGGTTCTCGTTGAATAATCATATTGTCAACAATCCAACACCAACTGTAATGCTGTGTTCAGAGACGGTGGAAAGAACGCAGGCAATGAATTACCTGGGGATACGGTTTGATCGAAGCCTTGCTTATAATGTGCACATAGACCAGGTGATAACAAAGGCCAAGCGGGGTTTGGCAGCGATGCGGGTGATGGCGGCAGCAAACTGTGAGCAGCGCCATCTATGTCTTCTGTACGAGGGGCTGGTCATGTCTGTTTTGGAGTATGCAATGGCAATTCTGACTGTCAGCCATAAGCAGATAGAAAGGATGGAAAGGATACAGAATGAAGCTATGCGCATTATTCTTGGATGTACAAGAGATACAGCATGCAGGGCGATGCGCTACCTTCTTGATTTTCCAACCATTGAAGAGAGAATGCAAGTTTGCAGGGCACGAGCCTACCTCAGAATTAACGCAAACACACAGCATCCACTGCATAGTGAAATTAGGAAGGTGAAGGGCAGCAGGTTAAAAAGAGGACGGTCGTGGATGGGTCAAGCCGAGGACATTCTTCAACAGGTGTGTTCACTTGAGGACTTAGAACCTGGCGAGGAGTGGGTGCAAGTGCCAACAGACTTCTGCACATCCTTTTCAGTTTGCATCCAACTAGATAGAAAATGCAGACAAGAAAATCCGGCTGCTGTTGAGGCTGAAGTACAAGCGTTGATTTTCGAGAATTCGCTAGACAGTGACGCGGTCATCTACACAGATGAGTCGGTCGTCCGACATGTGAGAAGCTCATGGGCCTTTACAGCTCGGGCCGGAGGGAGAATTGTGAAGGAGGACTCTGGTGCTTTCACTGAAACCACAAGTAGCCTGACCATGGAAGTCATGGCAGTAAGTAAAGCAATAACATGGCTCGAGACACAGACATTCACTAGGGCTTGTTTCCTTAGCGACTCAATGAACATGATCAAGAGGATAGACATGGGGTCGATCCGAAGAGAATGGTTGCTGCCTCTGAAGCGGTCTCGGCTGGCAAAGATTAGTTTCATCTTCGTGCCAGGGCATGCGGGAGTACAAGGAAATGAGCGGGCTGACAAGCTCGCAGGTGAGGCTACTGTTGAGGGCGGACGCGCCATGGACCAGGCTGACATTCTGAATGCTCTACGAGAAGTGAGACTTTTGCAAGAACCAAGTGATGACTGTGAATCTACAACAATGGCCAGACTGCGAGAGCAGCAAATTAAAAGAGGGGTGGCCAAACAAGAACACTACGCAGGAAGCCAAAGAAGATTGATAAACCAACACAGAACTGGCGTCGTTAGCCGCTACACGCTGCGGGATTTGCTGAGGAGGGGATCCGAGCACTTATGGACTGAATGGTCCGATGTGCAACGAGGATTATCTGTCGACTAACTAACTAACTAACTCTCGTAAGTAACGTGACGACGGTGAAAATCAGCAGTAGTTCGAATCGCGTCGGTAACTTACGGTGCATGTGAGCCGGCCGCTCAGAAAGCAATGGCAAACTACTGTGCGTAATCTTGCCAAGAAATCAACAATCAGCTGAAAGATGCTGATGTTGACAGCAATGTCCTGTAAAGGACATGCAAACAATTTTTATTTTTTAAAATCCACTTACCACCTTTTCATGCAACTTTTTCATCTGCTCTCTTTCCATGATACCAGTCTTATATAAGTCTTTATACTTTTTCTTCTGTGTTTTACATGTTACTGCAACCTTGACAATCTGGTTCTTCAGACGTCTGTTGGCCACCTGTAATGCCTTGTTTTCCTCGGAACTGTTATTCAGGAGTATTTCTGGTTTATCTACTCGCTGTCTCAAAAGATCCAGCTGCACCAGTTTCCTCATTACATCATCATGTAGTTCCTTCAAAGCTAGAAATATTGATTTCCAAGCCTCTGCTGACTCTTGTCTTCCTTTTGATTTTCTCATTGAGTCTTTTCAATGAAAACTGCGGTTGCTGTTTACTGTTTTCTACGTGGAGTGTTTTTTTTTTCTGGTTATTTTATTTTTTATTTAAAGATCGCAGCTCGCGACCTTCAGTTTCAATCCATTTAGTTCTTGATATTTTTGGTTGTATGCTACCTGTGTTAGGTTCATATACCATCGTGTAGGTATTTCGAAGCGGTAAATGTCCGTTATGCCCCCCGCGGGGACACCAGCTGGGCCCAACAAAGAGCTGGCGATTAGAGTCGGGGTGGATTTAACTGCCGCTCCCGGCCCTGTTACAGACAGCACGAGGGTACCTGAGCTGTGTAGCTTACCGTGTACTGCGCTGGATGTAAAGTTATAAACTGGTTGGTCCATGTTCTCGGGTAACACAGGTCACGTCCAATTGAAATAAACCACACACACCGCACAAAAAATGATTAAAATGTTGCAATAAATTAAATGTATACGTAGATTACCATACGTCCTTATTGTGTGTGTTTTTATTTCATACTTGAACCAAGTTTAATAACATTGTAATCACATTGCCATTTGTTCACACACAGCAGATTAGGATCTAATATGTCACATTTCTAGACAATGAGCTAACAAATGAGATTACAATTGCACGCTTGAGGCTTCATGTTGCATATTTTACTGTCTTGTCTTTAGATAGCTGCTCCACCATATTATTAATCTGTAATTTGGTGTCTTGATGCAATGTCAATTTGCTTTTTATAAACATGTGTGCTCTTTCTCAGCCTTCCTCTACTCTGGAATTTAAAGGCCTCCAGCTATTTTATTGTTGTAATCTGCCTTTGGGTAGCTTTGTTCTTGGAATCAGGAAACATCTTCAGCCAACACAAGATGTGTGTAGAACCAGCAATCAGTGTGTGCAAGCACAATGACAATGTAACACTTAGAAAAGACTTCTTAAATAAGATTTGCTCAACTGCACCTTTTACAGAAATGACTTGAAGATTCACCCCACAACGGATGCCACAGACAGTGACTGCAAAACACATCAGAGGTGTTTTTAGCAGAATACACATGTCAAATGTTATAAGCACATCACAGAGCACATACAGAAGACTGATTGTCTTAAGTCCAAGAAAACTAGATCAACAAATAGTTCAACACAGCTTTATATAAATCTTTAGAACTATTGTATGAATGTCAGATATGTTACCCGTGCCTAAAGTGTCTCAAATTGTGTAAAACAGCTTTCTGTAAATGCATCATAAGGTATCACAATGAGTTAGCCTCCAACTGCATGAGGAATCCAGTCAAATACCAGCCTCAACATGGTTTTATTGTCAACAAACAATTCAATACTAAACTATTCCTAGTGAATAATTCACATTTAATAACCGACTACTGCTGGAAACAATATGAAAGCTTGCGTACACAAACTTGTTTGCCAGATGCTCAAAAATAGCCATGTGGTTTTTCTTAACTACAGCAAGTCAGTTACATGATCCACATTGGCAACTGTCAACATTTGCATCAATCTTTTGGTTTCTTTTAAGGAAAACAGACAATTAAGAAATGTAAACAATAATTTAAAGAAACCAGACACTGTTTTCTGGAACTATTTCAAAGCCACAATTTTTTCTAAGATCTTATCTTGGTTGGCTCCAATAACTTCATCAACTTTTTCACCTCCTTTAAAAAAGTGGAATGTCGGCATGGCCTTGAAACGGTATGCCTCTGCAGCTTCATCATTTTCATCTACATCCACCTTGAGAAAAATGACATCATCAAACTCCTCTGCCCATTTCTCTATCTGCGGAGCTATGACTTTGCAAGGACCACACCATTCAGCAAAAACGTCAATGACAATTAGGCATTTCCCATCAGCAATAGCTTGGTCTAATTCACTTTTTGATGCTATCTTCTAGATCTTCATTGTAATTTTTTCACTTGGACCTCTTAATCCTCTCCATGAAATAATTGTCTCTGGCTTGGGTTCTGCTCAGAGAAGTGAGAACATTTATTTATTTTTTTTTAAAACTTTTATTGAGTGTTAAAATTGTTGCAATGTGTATTGTTTGTGTTTTTACAGAGCGTTGCATGTGGACGTGTAGGTGACATATGTGCAAAATTACAAACATTTTATACATTAGAAACATTTCTTCATTGAAATTGTTGTAAGGAAATATTTTAAACAACAGCAGGATGATATTACACAGTTATTATTTCCCCCTCCCCTGTCGGCTCCAACCCCCCCCCCCCCCCCCCAATATCATCACCACCACTCGGTAATGATGAACATGGCAGTATAATTTGTTATAGCCAACCGTTGAGTGCGGCAGCAGAATCAACAAACACAGTATCAAAATGATGGGAAAGGGGGATGTGACAGTATACGGGTTTACAAAGCAGAAAGGGTAGTGGTTGCATTTATAATGTTTGTGTTGTTACATGTGTTCTATGTATTTAGTATTTGTGTAGGTGTATTTACGGAGCGTTGCATGTGGGCGTGTATGTGACGTGTGCATATTTTATTCATTGGACATATTTACATGTGAAGGGGGTAAATGGGGAGAAATAATAAACTTTCCATTTTTGTTTCCCTTGCCATACTCTCACCTATTGGACCCACCACACTAATGCCCTCATCACCACTATCTGGTAATGATGGTAAAGGCAGGATAAATTTTTGAAACAACTGGTGAGGGTATCAGCAAAGGCAACAACAGCCATGAGCAAGTGGGGGGGGGGGGGGGTACATGGGGGATGAGGTTATATATTAATAGTGATGACAATCATAATAAATGGTAAAATTAAAAACCTGCTAAGGATAATAACAGCAATGTTAATAACAGCAATGATAATAATAGTAATGATAATGATAGAATTATTTAAAACATGTGATTCCATTTGCTAATGAGCTTCTTAGCAATGGTGTTAACATAGCATAGCAGGTACATACAATTGCAACCTGCAATATTCAATAATAGTAGGAGTAAGAGGAGTTGGTTTTCTTTTTCTCCTTGCTTCTCTTTTTTTTTGTGCCTTAATTGTAAGGGTTCATTCATTTTTGTCCCTTTCCTCTTTTTTTTTTTTTATTTTTATTTTTTTTAAAATTTTTTGTAAAAATAAAACAAGCATTTGTATTAACACAAATCTTACAATCTCATTGGTTTGGTAACCATCTGTGATTTTGTATTCATTCATTCAACATTCACTCACATTTCCCTGTGTCTTTCTCGCACTCATGTATACTAAATTATAATATCATAAAGAAGAGTATCTGTGTTTACTCTGGAGATATCTGTGATATTTTGTGTTTACAACATAGTAAATTACCCATTAGCATATTCCATTTCTTTGACATATTTATATGTGGCGGGGGGGGGGGGGGGGGTAACTAAGAAAAGGATGAATCTTTACATTTTTGTTTCCCTTGCTACACTCTCACCAATTGGTTCCGCTCCACTAATGCCCTCATGACCATGACGTGAGAACATTTATATTGTTTTTTTTTTTTTTTGGTGTGTTTCTTTTGTTTGTGTATATTACATAGCGTTGCCGTTTGTTAGTGTTAGGTGTCACATGTGTGAATAAAACAACGTTTATTTTATACAAAGCAATGTATATTTACAGGGTGTAATGTGTGTTTCTTTTGTTTGTGTATATTACAGAGCGTTGCCGTTTGTTAGTGTTAGGTGTCACATGTGTGAATAAAACAAATACATACATATATACAGTTATTCTAATATGATATTTATGGCATAGTGCATGTAAACACACATGCCTTGCATATGCTTCATTTCCACTTCACAAGCGGAATGTATGTAACCCCTGTCCATCTCTCCCTCTCCTCTCCTCTCTCTCTCTCTCTCTCTCTCTCTCTCTCTCTCTCTCTCTCTCTCTCTCTCTCTCTCTCACACACACACACACACACACACACACACATTTTATCTTGATGTATCTCATGCTTTTTGGAGACAGCAGTACATTGAAAGGACATGCCATTGAATGAATGAATGAATGAGTACATTGAATGCCGTGAGCATGGGCAATAAACTTTAAATTATCATTCCATTTAAAATGTGGCTTCTTTGTAATTTCTGGGTCACTTAGCTACCGAGGTGAAGGTTCACATTGTTGGTGTTGTTAGCCTGATGTCAAATTACAGGATGACACTCTAGTGCCCTGTAAATGTCCATGACCCCTTTTGTTTGGGGGACAAGAATCAGGGATTTAAAACTAGCAATTAGAGTCCATGGCCTGTCCACAGGGAGATAAATGGTTCAAAGCTGTGATAGTGTCTGGGAAGGACTTAAAATCTGACCACTACAGGCCACTTTAGCTTATTTGGTACTTAAAGGGCGCATTTATATTGGTTATACATGGTGATGCATATTGTTTCCTTTTCAACCATATCATTTCCATATAACATTTTAATACTTGAGATATCGCCTTGGTTTAAAGGCTGCTACACGCGCACACACCCACACAAACACACACACAATCACACACTCATAAACATGCACGTGCAAATACATGCACCACACACACACACACCTGCATCCACACCCAGACGCGTACATGTGTTACTGCCAAAGACACAGACACACATCCACAATGTTTTTCATGTTGCACATTCAAATATAATAATGGGAAATTATTAACAATGGTGGCAATAGTAATAAAAGTATTAATAATAATAATAATAATAATAATAATAATAATAATAATAATAATAATAATAATAATAATTGTAAGATTATTAATACCGTCAATAAACACATTTACAGTTGTGGTATCCTTTGTTTAAAACAAGTTATTTGCTTCTTCTGTAATATTTGCTGTCTTCAGGCAGAACTCTTACGGGATTTGCGCTTGTGGGGCTAAGGTTAGAATGTTCGAGAT
>JACEFZ010020917.1:27500-48973 GCA_014155875.1 Cepaea nemoralis | reverse complement strand
TCTTTCGATTCAGCTGCACACAATCTTGACTCTCTCAGGCACATCCTTTCACTTCCAATCCTCTGTCCAATCTGTCCTGTATTCGCTCTCGGTCTCCTATCACGTGTCCCATGTCCTCGTGTTTCCTCAGGTTGTCCGTCGCACGTATTCTATGTTGACCTTGTCCTGTCATTAACCGGGGTTAGTCAGTCCGTCGCTGATAGCTGTCCTTCAGTTAACTCACGTTAACTGCGTGTCCTTGGGCGTACTTGTCCTGTCCTGTAATGTCACTGTCCTGCCTCAGGGATCTGTCCTGTCTGTTACCGGGATCTGTCCTGTCTGTCTCGTAACTAGGACTCTGACACATAATAACTACAACCCATGGAGATAGTGAATGTGACTGATAAGGCCAGTTGGCGCTGTTAATGTTTGTCCACAGTGGACGTATGTGAACACATGGTCATTTCCACCGTCATGCACCATCTTAGTCTCGCACACTCGGCTCTCTCAGGCACATCCATCAATCATTTTCTCCTTTGTCTTTATTCCATTGCTGATATTTTCCCTCCATGCAACACGTTCTGTGGCGACTTGCTCCCAATTGATTGATTGATTGATCTAGGAACCGACATCACAGCATTCGGGACATTCCCATAAGCGCTCCGTCCCCATCCTCAGCAAACAGCGAAGAGTTCCAACACTAATAGTTCCAGTAGCAATCTGATTATATGTCCGTCTCGCCTTTCCTCTGAGCGTCGAGCATCGGCCAGATCCCCTCGTCACTCCTCTTCTATGTTGACCTTGTCCTGTCATTAACCGGGGTTAGTCAGTCCGTCGCTGATAGCTGTCCTTCAGTTAACTCACGTTAACTGCGTGTCCTTGGGCTTACTTGTCCTGTCCTGTAATGTCACTGTCCTGCCTCAGGGATCTGTCCTGTCTGTTACCGGGATCTGTCCTGTCTGTCTCGTAACTAGGACTCTGACACATAATAACTACAACCCATGGAGATAGTGAATGTGACTGATAAGGCCAGTTGGCGCTGTTAATGTTTGTCCACAGTGGACGTATGTGAACACATGGTCATTTCCACCGTCATGCACCATCTTAGTCTCGCACACTCGGCTCTCTCAGGCACATCCTTCAATCATTTTCTCCTTTGTCTTTATTCCATTGCTGATATTTGCCCTCCATGCAACACGTTCAGTGGCGACTTGCTCCCAATTGATTGATTGATTGATTGATTGATCTAGGAACCGACATCACAGCATTCGGGACATTCCCATAAGCGCTCCGTCCCCATCCTCAGGAACCAGCGAAGAGTTCCAACACTAATAGTTCCAGTAGCAATCTGATTATATGTCCGTCTCGCCTTTCCTCTGAGCGTCGAGCATCGGCCAGATCCCCTCGTCACTCCTCTTCTATGTTGACCTTGTCCTGTCATTAACCGGGGTTATTCAGTCCGTCGCTGATAGCTGTCCTTCAGTTAACTCACGTTAACTGCGTGTCCTTGGGCGTACTTGTCCTGTCCTGTAATGTCACTGTCCTGCCTCAGGGATCTGTCCTGTCTGTTACCGGGATCTGTCCTGTCTGTCTCGTAACTAGGACTCTGACACATAATAACTACAACCCATGGAGATAGTGAATGTGACTGATAAGGCCAGTTGGCGCTGTTAATGTTTGTCCACAGTGGACGTATGTGAACACATGGTCATTTCCACCGTCATGCACCATCTTAGTCTCGCACACTCGGCCCTCTCAGGCACATCCTTCAATCATTTTCTCCTTTGTCTTTATTCCATTGCTGATATTTGCCCTCCATGCAACACGTTCAGTGGCGACTTGCTCCCAATTGATTGATTGATTGATTGATTGATCTAGGAACCGACATCACAGCATTCGGGACATTCCCATAAGCGTTCCGTCCCATTCCTCAGCAACCAGCGAAGAGTTCCAACACTAATAGTTCCAGTAGCAATCTGATTATATGTCCGTCTCGCCTTTCCTCTGAGCGTCGAGCATCGGCCAGATCCCCTCGTCACTCTTCGCTGCCAATGTGCATTATCAATGCCTGTATCAATCATGTCCCGCTTACACATATCTTTGTATTGTAGGCTGACCCTGTCTTACCCATCTGTAATTCACCGAAAAAAAAAAGATTTCCATTGGTATTCTACCATCACTCAACCTCCTAACGTGTCCTATCCATATAAGTCTACGAAGACTGAGCATGGAATAAACCGTCACACAACCTGATCTTTCCAATACTTCAGTATTTGTGATTTTGTCTTGCCACTTAATACCAAGTATTCTTCGCAGACACCGCATATGACAGTTGTTTAAATGTTTCTCTTGGCATGAGTAAGTTGTCCAGGTTTCACTGCCATAAAGAAGAGTTCTAAGGACACAGGCTTGATAGACAAAAACTTTTGTTTTGGCATTAAGCTTCCTGTTCTCCCAGACTATTTTTGATAACCTGTTCATTGTTATTGCTGCCTTACCAATCCTGATGTTGATTTCCTGATCTAGGGATAATTTGCTATTTACCACTGATCCTAGATATGTAAAATGGTCTACTATCTCCAGTTCGGCGTCTCCAATAAAGATTGATGGTACACCATGTGCACCTTGTGACATAATCTGTGTCTTCTTTTTGCTAATTCGTTAAACCAAATTCAGAACAAGCATTGGAGAGTGCAGATAGTTGACGTTGTAATTCTTCCTCAGAGTGGGTCATAATTGCAGCATCATCTGCAAAAAGCAACTCTTTGATCAGTACCCTCCTAATTTTGGTCTTAGCCTTCAATCTCTGAGCATTGTAGAGGCCGCCATCTGAGCGTGAGTGAATGTATACACCACCATCCTGATCACGAAAGGCATATTTCAATAGAAGTGAAATGTATATAGTTCACCCCACTTTTCACTTGCAGTACAATTTTCTGATGTATCAGTGAAAGCGTCTTCATGTTGCTGTTGGAACTCAAAGCACTTATCAGGATCGTGGGTGTTAATAATATTAATCCTGGGGCTAGATTTGTGTTTAGCTGTGTAGATTCTCTTTGGTCTCAGTCTAACCCTCGCAACAACCAAAGAATGATCCGTATCACACACAGCACTGTGGTAACTTCGAGTTAATGATGTTTGGTTCAGATGTTGTCTCCGTGTGATGATTAAGTCCAGCTGATGCCAATTACCGGATCTGGGATGTTTCCATTCGACATTATGCAGCTCTTTTGTTTAAAAAAGGAGTTTGTAATACATAGGTCATTTCTAGTGCAATGCTCCAGCAGCCTTTGCCCATTTTCATTCATGCGACCGATGATGTATTTTCCAAGGCACACTGGCCATGAACTCGAGCCCTTGCCCACACAAGCATTAAAATCACAGAGCATATAAAAGTAGTCGGATTATGGAACTACATTAATCACAGGTCTGCAAGGTGTGGACTGCGCCTGGCCCTGCAGCCAGCAGGGTTAGGATCGGCCAGACTCTCCCAGGAAGGGTGAAGAGAGAAAATTAGTAGCCTGCCGATGACCCGCAGACTACACAAGTCAACCTCCACCTCCGCGTGGTGCAGACCGGGAAACCATGACCGCGAGGTCATGGGCTAATGGGGCTATGGCTCGCCATAGGGGATGGACTCCCTGTGGTCAGATTTGTGTCCTAAACCTGCGACTGGCATAGCAAGCCAGCAGGGGATCTTCATACTGATCGTAAAAAAACTAAGAAGTATAAACGGACTGACTATAACTAAAGAAGAACAAACAACAACAATTCACCTAAACGAACATCCCTTGAAACAAGTGAAGAGTTTCAAGTACCTGGGAAGTATAATATCATCAAATGGCAGATCAGAAGACGAGATCGAAAATAGGTGCAATAAGGCGAATCAACTCATTGGACAAATGGCACCAATACTAAAGAACAAACATGTATTAGTAACTACTAAGAAAGCACTTTACAACACAATCTTCCTATCAACTCTATGCTACCAATGCCCAACCTGGACAATGACAGAAAAAGAGAAAAGAAAAATCACAACAACAGAAATGAGGTTCCTGAGAAGAATACTCAACGTATCAAGAAGAGATAAAATCAGAAATGAAGAAATCAGGACTAAAGTGGGGGTTAAAGCAGCACTAGATTTTATTAGAAAGCAGCAAGTCAAATGGTTTGGCCATGCAAGTAGGTTACCAGTCAACAGCATACCACAACAAGCAATGATGTACAGATCAGATGGAAACAGAGGAAGGGGCCGACCAAGTAAACGTTGGACGGAGGAAATAGCAGAGTCCATGGGAATATCGATATATGAACCCCATAATCGGGCACTCTCACGAAGTTTATACTTCACCTCGACACCGCAAGGTACAAGAGGAACATGATGAGATGAGATGAGATTGATCACATAGTCCAACTCCTCATAATTCGAATCCTTCACATCATCAAAGGAAGTGGGTGTCGGTGCATATGCAGTGATAATAGTGGCAACACCACAAGAGGTTGCCAAGCGCAGGGATAATAGTCTTTCATTACCGCCAGCTGGAAATTAAATCATTCCCAGTAGCGAATTCTTCACTGCAAAGCGCACACCATGTTGCCTTTTTTTTCTGGTGTAATTGTTTTCCCTGAGTGGCCCTTTCTCAGTGAGGCGAGTCTCCGGCAGGCCAGTAATATCAATGTTAAGACGATTGTGTTCGGTATCAATCACAGCCGTTTTTCTCACATCGAGGTCAGTGGAAAATCCTGGACACATGGTTCTAACGTTCCAGGTTGCAAGCCGTAGTTTGAGGTTTCTATTTTTCTTTTTAGTAATGCCTGGTGAATTGGTTTTCAGCCTGCGATTCAGATTTTTCCTACCCCCAAGTAACCATTGAAGCAGGCAGACTGTGGCGGATCAGCACCCAATTGGCCGGGGGTTGCCCAGCTGCTTGAGGCGGGCGGTAGCTGATCAGTGACACCTGTAGGTTTCTCCCACCGTCAGATGCAACCCGTGGCGCCCCATGTCTACGCCAATTGACAAGGACTTATAACCAGTAACTGCTATCTGTCGCTTTGATTGCGAGACCGGTTAAGACCAGGAATGGAGTTATACCTCTCCATAGCACAAACGCCTGGGCTAAAATACAGAGACCATGTGTTGCCCATGCAACATGGGGTGTCGGGTTTGGTAAGCGCCGCCCAACATTCGGCACTAACAGAAAGCAGGTAGTACCGTCTACTGTCATACGGTAGCTCAGTCATATCTGACTAAGACCTGACTACTTCTACAAGATCTATTACACAGTCCTAAATCACATCATTATTCACACAAATCCTAGCGCTGTCAATGTTACAGTATAACAGTTTCGGTTCTACACGTCTGAACTTAGCAAGACAGTTTCGATGTTTCAAATTGACACGTCCTATCTCGTAAGCCTCTGAACTGTCCACGCACAACTGAAGATGGAACTTTCCGTCCCGTGGTCTGGCGTCATTCGAGATTTCCTATGTAATTTGCTGCAACTGACCATGTGTATTTTATCAGGTTTTTTCCCCTTCCAATTTCCACTCTTCTAGTTTATAACAATTCTCCTAATACTTTAAATTAATAGTTATTTCAATGAGATGTCTATCTTTGGTGACATGCAATCTTCACATAAACAGTGTGATTTGACACACGCCGAGGTGATGTTTCCCTTATTTCCAAAAGAAATGATTAATGCTTTAGAAGAATATGGAATAGATAAAGTCCGGGAAGGTTAACCCGGTCAACAAATGACAGCAGAAGTCGGATGTGTCAGCCTAACGGCGCAAGAACGCAGCTCTGCTGTAAACAGGCACAGCGCAGTCACGACCGGAAAAATAAAATCCGGATGAACGCAGCAGAAGACGAAGAATAGATAAAGTTACCAATCTGCTTAATACAATATATGATGCTGGAAATATAACTCGTGAATTATGTAATTCTGTATTTATTGCAATCCAAAGAAATCAGGAGCCTGGGAATGTGATCAACATCGGACAATTAGTATAATGAGTTACATCACGAAGATTTTGCTACGAATTATCATGCAAAGAGTTAGGAAGAAGATACAACCTGAAATAGGAGAAGAACAATGTGCTTTGTAGAAGGCAAGGGTACAATCAATGCTGTGTATATACTGAGATCCATAATCGAACGTTTTATAGAAGTAAACAAAGATCTACACATTTGCTTTGTTGTTTGTCCATCAAGAATGATGATGACCATTCATTTCATCCAGTGGGGTTGAAAGTATGGAGATGTGAGTTCTAAGATGGCTGATAAGGCCTATTTTGGCTATTTTTGGCAAGGAATGCTTGACGTTTCTGGAGGAGGATTTCCTGCAGTAGTTTTTCTGTCCTGCCTTTTCTTCACAGCTCTTGCAGTCCTGGTTGCCTCACATATGACTGCACCCTTGCGTAATGATGCACGCCACGAATTTCGGTCTCTGGCTGCAGCCTCCCAAGTGTCATGATGAATTCCAAAAGCCTTCAGTAAAATTTTCAGAGTGTCTTTAAAGCGTTTCCTCTGGCCACCTTGGGAGCGTTTACCACAACGCAGTTCGCTGTAAAAAATTCGTTTAGGGAGCCTGTGATCTGGCATGCGAGTCAAGTGACCAGCCCAGCGAATCTGATTCTTCATCAGTAGAGTGTGGATACTGGGCATGGATGCTCTTTCTAGGACTTCAGTTTCTGGAATCTTGTCTTGCCATTTAATCTTCAGTAGCTTCCTTAGGCAGACTGTGTGGAAGTGGTTTAATTTGCTAGCGTGTCGCTGATAAACAGTCCAGGTTTCACAAGCATATAGCAGTGTGGATAATACAACTGCTTTGTAGACTTTTAGCTTTGTTTGCAGGCTTATTCCAGTTCTGTCCCATACATTCTTGTACAGTCTGCCAAAGGCCGCACTGGCCTTGGAAATTCTTGCATTCACTTCGTCATCAATTGTGGCAGCTTGTGACACAGTGCTGCCAAGATAGGTGAATTTGTCCACAACACTTAGTCTATGATCATTCACTTTGATATTCGGCACAGTGTGATTATTCCCTGGAGCTGGCTGGTACATAACTACAGTCTTCTCCAAGTTGATATTGAGCCCAAAGTTGGCACAGGCATGTGAGAAAGCTGAAACATTATGTTGCATGTCCGCCATCTGAGTTGGCGTACAGAGCGCAATCATCAGCAAACAGGAGCTCTCTGACGGTGTCGCTGTTAATTTTGGTTTTAGCTTTCAGCCTTCTGAGATTGAATAACTTTCCATCCATACGGTAGTTGATGTCTATTCCAATGTCGTCGTTCTCGAAGGCATTCATCAGCATGGCTGAAAACATGAGGCTGAACAGTGTTGGTGCCAGGACACATCCTTGCTTCACTCCATTGGTGACAGGAAAGGGTTCAGACAGTTCGCCATTTTCCTGTACTCTTGCCTGCATGCCATCATGAAATAGCCGCACTATTTGGACAAACTTTCGTGGACAGCCATATTTTGCCATAATCTTCCACAGTCCTTCTCTGCTGACTGTGTCAAAAGCCTTGGTAAGGTCAATGAAAGTGGAGAACATTTCGCAGTTCTGTTCCTGACATTTCTCTTGCAGCTGCCTTGCAGCGAAAATCATGTCAACAGTTCCACGTTCTTTTTTGAAGCCACACTGACTCTCAGGAAGAAGACCTTGATCGAGATGGGCTGTGAGGCGATTGAGAAGAATTCTGGCGAGTATCTTCCCTGCAATTGAAAGCAAGGAGATGCCTCGGTGGTTGCCACAGGATTGGTGGTTTCCTTTACGTTTGTAAAGGTGGACTATTGACGCGTCCTTGAAATCTTGTGGCATGGTCTCGTTCACCCATATGTTTGTAAAGACTTGGTGAAGCTGCTCTGTTAGGACCGGCCCACCTGCCTTGTATATCTCTGCTGGGATGGAGTCCAGACCAGGTGCCTTGCCGCTGGAGAGTTGCTGGATGGCTTTGTTTACTTCCACTATGGTTGGCAGGTCATCAAGTGTCTCATTGGTAGGAACTTGAGGAAGGCAGTTGATTGTTTCATCATCGAAGAAGGAAGTTGCATTTAAGATGTTGCTGAAATGCTCTGCCCAGCGTTGAAGGATTTCTTTCTTATCGGTGATCAATGTTCCCCCACCTCCACTGAGGAGGGGAACTACGCCTGGTGATGTAGGACCATAGACCGCTTTCAGTGAGTCGTAGAAGTTTTTCATATCATGCCTGTCAGCAAAGCCCTGAATTTCATCAGCCAGGAGTCCCGCATGTGCCGAAGTTTCTGCTGCACTACTCTCTGAATGTTCTTGAAGGCATCTTTTTTTGATGTTGACTTTGGGTCATTCAAGTGTACCTTGAGGAGAAGATGTTTCTCGGCCAGCAATTGGTTGATGTCTTCGGAATTTTCATCAAACCAGTCTTTATGCTTTCGGGGGGCTGGACCCAGGATTTCCATAGCAGTGTTGTAAATTATGTCCTTTAGGGCTCTCCATTCTGTTTCTGTATCCTGTTTGGCTGCAGCATTTGGCTTGAGGCGGTCTTCCAGCATATTTTCAAACGACTGCTGCATTTTCTTGCTGTTTAGGCGGATGACATTTAGTTTTTTATGCATTTTCACCCCTTGAGGACGCCGTGGTGGCCTGATGTGAACGTTTATTTTTGAGATAATGAGACGATGGTCTGTCCAACATTCGGCACCACACATGGATTTTGTCACTCGGACGTCTTGTCTGTAACTCCTCCTGAAAATGACATAGTCAATGAGGTGCCAGTGTTTCGAGCGAGGGTGCATCCACGATGTCCTATTTCTCATGGGGAGACGGAAAATTGTGTTCGTAATCAGGAGATCAAGTTCGGCACATGTCTGAAGGAGGCGGAGTCCATTGCTGTTACAATTTCCGACTCCATGCTTTCCAATAATGCCACTCCAAGAGGTGGTGTCCGTGCCTACTCTGACATTGAAATCCCCAAGGAGTATAAGTTTGTCTCCTTTGGGAACAGATGTTAATACATTGTGCAGGTCCTCATAGAACTTGTTCTTGACATCATCTTCGTTGGTCATAGTTGGTGCGTAGACACTCACAATGGTTGCATGCTTCCTTCCATTCAGCAGGGGCAACTTCATGGTCATGAGCCTGTCGTTTATAGCCTTTGGAAATCCAGCTAATTTGCCGACTTAATGGCAAATCCCACACCGGATTGGCGTCTTTCCTCGCTTTTCCTTCCACTCCAGAAAAATGTGTAGCCGGCACCTATTTCACAGATTTGGCCTTCTTCTGCAAGTCGCGTCTCGCTCAAGGCTGCAATGTCGATGTTGTACCTGCCCAGCTCTCTCCCAATCAGTGCTGTTCGTCTCTCTGGACCCGACGCACCGTCTCTGTCAAGTAGGGTGCGTACATTCCAAGTTCCAATTGTCAAGGGAACATGGTTTACTCTTTTAGCTTTGCTTGTTTTATCTTTGTTTGTATGTCGACCGCAGTTAAGGGTACCCACCAACCGCGGCTAGCTAGTTAGGTAGTGATGGAGCAGACAATGTTTAGGGCACCTTTTCTAGCCCCTTCCTCATGCTATGGAGGTGAGCAGTGTGTTCCTATAGAGGGCTGCTCAGTCGCTCAGGGGGCTGCCGAATCCCACTGCTGCTCCGGTTAGTAGAAGACGACCATATAGCCTGAGCCGCCTGTGTGCAGGTCTGCGACTACAGCTGCCAGCGTACCCACGCCTGCCGCTTCGCCGCTCGCCCATCGCTACAGGGCTTGAAGTTGATATATGACGTTGGATGAAGAATGACCTGCGCGATGACTTGGATTAAAGTGAGGAAGAGTTGCGCAATTCGTCGACCTCACTCTCTCGCCTGAGTCCATCTGAGTCCAGTGGCACGACAAGTCGAGACGACTGGAGACGAATATAGGTGCAGTGGATGACCACGGCGCTCTACGTGCCTTGCCGTGCTCATTACGTTCCACAACGCTTTGCAGGTAAACGCCGTCTTGCCCGTTGAATCAGGAATGATTTCTTCCGCGCAGTCTGCCGAATCCTGTCTTCACATGCTGAACATTTGCTGAACATTTGCTTTATTGACTACACAAAGGCTTTCGATAAAGTGAGACATGTCAACATGATATGGATGCTTGAAGATCTACATATTGATGGAAAAGACCTTAGACTTGTAAAAAACATATATTGGAAACAACAAGCTGCCATAAGAGTTGATAATGAAGTAGGCCAATATCAGCCTATTAAAAGAGGTGTGAGACAAGGATGTGTAATGTCTCCAGATCTGTTTTCCCTGTGAAAGTATTTTCAGAAATATTGAAGATATGGAAGGAATCAACATTGGGGGACGATGCATCAATAACATTAGATATGCAAATAATACAGTCTTGATTGGAGACAATGAACAGGACCTGCAACATTTAGTAGATGCGGTTGTTACACATAGTGAACAACTACGGTTAGAATTAAATTGTAAAAAGACACAGATTATGGTCGTCACTAGGAAGAACGAAATACCACAATGTGATTGTAGTAATAACCCAACAATAACATCTGATGGGAGATGCCTTGAAGAGATTAGGACAAGAATCGCCATGGCAAAAGTAGCCTTTAGCAAGATGAAAAACATACTGACCAATAAAAAGATGTCAATTGAAACGAGAAAAAGAGTGTTGAGGTGCTACATAGAATCTGTACTTTTATATGTATGTGAAGCTTGGACAATGAGCAGTAAAGCTGAAAAAACATCTGATGGCTGTAGAAATGTGGTTTCTGAGGAAAATGCAAAGAATACCATGGATAGATAGAAAGACCAATGAATACGTCCTTCAAGAAACAAATGAAGATCGTAAACTGATTAGAGTCATTAGACGTAGACATTCAAAATTTTTTGGGCATGTTATGAGAAGAAATGAATTGGAGAACTTGGTGATAACTGGCAAGATCGAATGGAACAGACCAAGGGGAAGACCGAGAACTAAATACCTGGATGGCTTGGCCATATGGCATAGTCGAGACAGGAACACTGAGCTAATCCACGATTCTGGTGATCGAGTGAAATTGCGAATCAAGACCACGCACGCTTTCTGGCATGGCACATGATGGATGGATGGAGAACTCCTTTAATCGACGTGACGTAAGGAAGTTTTCCAGTGGTGTCAGGCATTCTGTAGAGAAGGTCTTTTTCTATCCAAGTTGACAATAACTTCTCTTTCGATTTTGTCTTGGATAAAACTTTCAGTTGACATTTTTTGTTGTAAAAATTAGTCTAGATTTCAGGTTATGTCACCACTGCGGACACCCATATGTGCCAACGAGTATATTTTTAGATTTAGTTGTGTTAACGGTTGACATCACAGCAAGATGGTAGAGGGAATTTAATTGTGACATCGTATCGTTGATGACATAATATCGTAGCTGACATGTCACATTAGCTAATTGAGCTGGACCACAGTAATACTTGTTACGTTCACCGAGACTGGATGAATGTTGGTGACTGACTTTGTTAACTTTTACGTTTGCTTCGAATTGTCATGGGGTTTTTTCTTGTATGGCGTATTGAATGTTAATCTTTGTACACACACTGACACCGCTCCACAATGAACAATGAACTATCATAACATAACATCGATGCAGTTATTATACATCATATTGTCGTCTCTTCACAACACTTTAACACTTCACGATCATCGTAAACAATGTCGATAAATACTACACGATACTATTAAAACAATGTCGATTTAAAATACTTGCGATAACATCTGCATTTAAACTTTGTTGGCCTAGAATACTCGCATAAAACATCTGCATGCAACTCTGTCGACGTAGAATACTCGCAAACAACATCTGCATGCAACTCTGTCGACATATAATACTCGCAACTCTGTCGACATATAATACTCGCAACTCTGTCGACATATAATACTCGCAACTCTGTCGACATATAATACTCGCAACTCTGTCGACATATAATACTCGCAACTCTGTCGACATATAATACTCGCAACTCTGTCGACATATAATACTCGCAAACAACATCTGCATGCAACTCTGTCGACATATAATACTCGCAACTCTGTCGACATATAATACTCGCAACTCTGTCGACGTATAATACTCGCAACTCTGTCGACGTATAATACTCGCAACTCTGTCGACATATAATACTCGCAACTCTGTCGACGTATAATACTCGCAACTCTGTCGACATATAATACTCGCAACTCTGTCGACATATAATACTCGCAACTCTGTCGACATATAATACTCGCAACTCTGTCGACATATAATACTCGCAACTCTGTCGACATATAATACTCGCAACTCTGTCGACATATAATACTCGCAACTCTGTCGACATATAATACTCGCAACTCTGTCGACATATAATACTCGCAACTCTGTCGACATATAATACTCGCAACTCTGTCGACATATAATACTCGCAACTCTGTCGACATATAATACTCGCAACTCTGTCGACATATAATACTCGCAACTCTGTCGACATATAATACACGCAAACAACATCTGCATGCAACTCTGTCGACATATAATACTCGCAAACAACATCTGCATGCAACTCTGTCGACGTATAATACTCTGCATTCAAACTCTAATTGGCTGTAAGGTAAAGTTCTGTCATAGCCATTATTCGGCTTCAACCGGTCCGACCCCAAATTCTGTCCAAACTTGAATGACCCTTGGAGCAGACGCTGTCCCTTTCCCAGCGACTCGCTTGCTCTTGTCCTGCCCAGCGTGAATCTATGAACTGAGTCCATCTTCATGAACTGATATAGCGCCATGGCAATATACAACAATAAGAAAGAGATAAACAGCTTTCTTTGGTCATGTGATGAGCAGAGAGGTATTGGAGAACATCGTGACAACTGGAAAGATCGAGGGGAAGAGAGGCAGATGCAGACCAAGAGAAATGATGCTAGATGAATTGAGACGGTGGCCCGGAGAAATATCATCAGCAGAGTTGCTCCAGAAAACCAAAGACCCAGATCTGTGGAGAGTCATGTACGCCTACACCAGCTGGCATGGTATTTGGTGATGATGATGATGATGATGATGATGAGCATTGAAACTGCGGAAGATACCACTAAACAAAACAAATAACACGATGACCCTACTATGGCAGTATCTCGTCCTTCTGTCCGTATGACATGTTACATGTGACGATATATTATCCTTTGGCAATGAATCAGTTAATCAGCATCAATTCCATCGAATTAACTTCCCAAGACACTCCCTGGTAGTCATTCTAGGCTGGGTCGAAGCCCACGTTTATTTTAGGCTGGGTCGAAGCCCAAGTTTATTTCAGGCTGGGTCGAAGCCCAAGTTCAGTTTATGATGGGTCGAAGCCCAAGTTTAAGTTAGGCTGGGTCGAAGCCCAAGTTCATTTTAGGCAGGGTCGAAGCCCAAGTTTATTTTAGGCAGGGTCGAAGCACAAGTTTATTTTAGGCTGGGTCGAAGCCCAAGTTCATTTTAGGCTGGGTCGAAGCCCAAGTTTATTTTAGGCTGGGTCGAAGCCCAAGTTTTTTTAGGCTGGGTCGAAGCCCAAGTTTATTTTAGGCTAGGTCGAAGCCCAAGTTCATTTTAGAAATCCGCTTCGGCGAGGATCTGAACGCGTGATAATCGCACCTACAGCGACTTAAGATTTAACATTTGGACACCACATTCCAAAAAAACTACTAGGCGGGAATCTTCTGTAAGTATGTGACATGTTAGGACCTGTGCGTTTTTTGTAAGTCGGAGAGCACGAAAACTTCGAATGTTAAACTCCAGTGTTAATTGAGTACTACTGTATGGTTAAGAAACATAAGAACATCTGCAAGAATTTCAAATAAACGGCAAACATTCACTGGCTATTACCTGCGCAAAATAATGGGAATGAACAGGTATGACAGTCACCGATGTAGAGCACATGGAGAGAACTTGACAAATATCAGTGAAACAAGAGGCGAAGAAAAGACCATGGCGATGGACAGGACCATCCATCATGTGTCATGCCGGTAAGCGTTGGCGGTCATGATTCGCCATTTCATTCGATAACCGGAGTCGTGGATCAGCTCAGTATTCTTGTCTCGACCATGCCATGTGGTCAAGCCATCCAGGTATTTACTTCTTTGTCTTCTCATTGTTCTCTTCCCTTCATCTTGCCAGTTGTCACAAAGTTCTCTAATTTATTTCTTCTTATAAAATGTTCAAAATATTTTGACTGTCTACGTCTAATTTCTCTAATCAGTTGACGATTTTCATTTGTTTCTTGCAGGACTTGGTCGTTGATGGATAGGACACACACTGAGAAAACCTGAGGACAATGTAACTAGACACTCTTGTCTGGAATCCACAAGGCTGACGAAATAGAGACGGACCCTAAAACACTTTGAGAGAGAATTACAGACAGAGAAGAATAAAATTGGGAGGACATGATAGGAACTGCAGGAGATAGTAAAAGATTGGAAGGCTTGGTGTGGTTTGGTTGAGGACATATGTTCCGATGGGAGATAAAGAGAAGAAAGAAGAAGAAGAAGAAGAAGAAGAAGAAGAAGAAGAAAAAGAAGAAGATGAAGAAGAAGAAGAAGAAGAAGAAGAAGAAGAAGAAGAAGAAGAAGAAGAAGAAGAAGAAGAAGAAGAAGAAGAAGAAGAAGAAGAATGCACAAAGAAATAAGTGGCACATTTGTACCTCCCGAAGTGAACGACGAGAACTGATGACTACCCCAGTAACAATAACGCCCCAACCGTTACACTAACACGCTCGCTATGTAATGTAAAGGTCAACCGTAACAAGCAGCCATGAACACAGCGCTAATTAATTCACATGTATATTTATTTCCTCAAAAGCCAGCTAATGTTTGATTAAACAAGTAAAACTAATAAAATAAAGCAATATAAAATAAATAATACATTCGCACACAGTTATTGACAAATGTAACGCACGTAAGCACACACGCACGTACGCACACACGCGCGTGCACACACACTTACTCGTGGCACTTAATTTTTGTTTCAAACTTATTTCTGAAATGTTTATACTAATATGCAGAGTTGAGTTGAGTTGAGCTGAGTTAAGTCAAGAAGCGATATCACAGCACCCAGGGCTTTCCCATACGTGCTCCGTCCTCATCTGTAACAACATGTAAAAGGTATGAGGCCCTGCTCTGCAGTGGTCAGCACAATTACCCTGCCTGTCAAGGAGTGTATGTTCCAATCCCCATCGAGCTGGGGATTTTTAAAAAAAACAAAACAAAAAAAAAAACAAAACAAACTAACTAACCTGGATTCGAAAACAAGCCCACACAGATCAACACACCCTAAAATGGGTACCAGAAAATGTCCATGGAGGTAAAAGCGACAGACGAGATATTGACCGGATTACCCACCGAATGCTGTCTAGTGTATGCAAATAACACCAAGTTTCCATTTCGTCCGAAGGCACATAAAAGAGTCATTTACTTTACTTTACTTTACTTTACTTTGCTTTGCTTTACTTTACTTTTTGCTTTGCTTTGCTTTACTTTACTTTGCTTTGCTTTACTTGCTTTGCTTTGCTTTGCTTTGCTTTACTTTACTTTGCTTTGCTTTACTTTACTTTGCTTTGCTTTGCTTGCTTTGCTTGCTTTACTTTACTTTACTTTACTTTACTTTACTTTGCTTTGCTTTACTTTACTTTGCTTTGCTTTGCTTTGCTTTACTTTACTTTACTTTACTTTACTTTACTTTGCTTTACTTTACTTTACTTTACTTTACTTTACTTTACTTTACTTTACTTTACTTAACTTTACATTATTTCTGTTTACTTTACTTTACTTTACTTTACTTTACTTTACTTTACTTTACTTTACTTTACTTTACTTTATTCCATTTCTGTTTTCCTTACTTTACTTTACTGTAAAAAGTATCACATTTTTCATTATAAAGTAGTCTCATGATTGTAATTAGTTATTCATTGAAGAATTACTAATTAATCTTCATTAAACTAAAGAACAAAATATTAAATGTTTTGGCCACCTAACAAGAATGCACTGGTACCATCTGCCACACAGAGCCACAATGACGAAATATAATGGATACAGAGCCATGGGAAGACCACATGGCCTTGTGGGAGCACGTGCACACCTCGGAGGAGCAAATGGATTTCCATGGTCTGGTAAGAATGAGACAGCGAGGAGTGACGAGGGGATCTGGCCGACGATCGACGCTCAGAGGAAAGGCGAGACGAACATATAATCAGATTGCTACTGGAACTATTAGTGTTGGAACTATTCCCTGGCTGCTGAGGATGGGGACGGAGCGCTTATGGGAATGTCCCGAATGCTGTGTTGTCGGTTCCTAAATCAATCAATCAACCAATCAATCAATCAATCACGTAACAGATGGAGTGATGGCATGACGAACAACGTTAGAGAAATGAATACCAACTTACAGCGTTAGAAAGAGAGCATAAAAGTTCTTTATATCTTCCCCCAATTCTTCACTGAGGTAACTGGAGAAAGAGTAGAAGAAGAAGAAGAAGAAGAAGAAGAAGAAGAAGAAGAAGAAGAAGAAGAAGAAGAAGAAGAAGAAACCTTCCCTTCTACTAGGAGTGTCCACCAGGTGGTGGATGGTGGAGTGGCTTCTATAGATGTTGGCAGTGAAAGTCCAGCTTGGGCAAATACATATAAGCCATCTTTGGCCAATACAGATAAGCCACCTCGGGCCAACACAGATCGTTGTAATGCAAAGTTAGTAGTGCGGGGCAGCTAATTGTGTAGACTAACTCACAACTCTATGGACTGACGACATCAAAGACAATGTACAATCACACGAAATGGCACTATCATGGCCCTAAAACGTCAACGATTCCTCCCCACGACGCTTGACAACAAAAGTGGAAGATCATGATGATGACGACTCACAGCTTTGTGGTTCTTACCCACCATTGGTGGGTAAGAGGTGCCATAATCTCTTTCACCTGTTGCCTTGCTGAGTTCGTTTCTGTAGACAAAGGCTGGCGGAGTTAACCCGTTGACAAGGCGGCGGAAGGTAAGGGGAATCCACCGTTGTATTTCCTTTGTATAACATGATTGAAACTCACCGAGAATCTGACGATGGTGTGAGATGGCGAATCATAATTGCCAGAGCTTACGGACCGGGCACTTGATGATGAAAAATAAACGAACAAATAATTTAATAGGAGAATAGGTCCGTCATAGATGACTCAGCAAATGCAGGCCGTGTCTGACTGCCTTCTTGCCAACACGCCTAGAAAAAACAACACTACACAAAAAATAATCAACATAGCATGTAAATGCTTTCCATGGAAGACGGAAGTAAGTGGAAAGCGCCACACCCATCTCTCGAGAATAAATTGATGGGCAGTCACAAAGGTCGATTTCAGTTCCAATGTCGTATTGTGAGTGCTTCATTCGTCTACGGACGGGTTGATATGACGTAACAGAGTTCACCGGCGCTTTTACTTATCTCTTCGAGGGGATAACCTACAGCGGAGGTTATATCTGACCGTCTTTTCCCTCGGCCGACCAGCTTTGGTGTTCACTTTGCTGGTGGAACATGCAGAATGTGTGCTCGGCAACTCCAATCGTGACTTCTTGCTTCTCGAACACGAATGGCCAACGCTTACCCGATCTATTGGGGATTTGCGTTTGGTGATGTCTTGAATAAATACACGGATTTCTCTTGGCAATATAACACGCGGCTGCAGATGTGTGGTAGTAGCTGTATTGTCCACACACAAGGATTCTAGTGATTGGGCTTTCTTTGTACCAGAAGCTTCTGTCTGGCAACGATCTTGGTCCGAGTTATTCGACCCGTGGCAAGAATAGTTTCTGAGAACTGTTTCTTCTTTCCCCTCTGTGCATACTTCCA
Organism: Cepaea nemoralis; assembly: GCA_014155875.1. Taxonomy (NCBI): domain Eukaryota; kingdom Metazoa; phylum Mollusca; class Gastropoda; order Stylommatophora; family Helicidae; genus Cepaea; species Cepaea nemoralis. The sequence continues at coordinate 31,135 of JACEFZ010020917.1, read as the reverse complement.
TCTCTGTCGTTTGACTAGACACATACAGTGTGTTTTTCTGAAAGTCAAAGTTTTCATTTAAGAATTCTTCAACGATCATGAGTTCTGTGTGGCGATTCGATTGTTGCGAGGGTTCTCCAAGGGAATTATCAGTTTGGGGCAATACCATGTGTTGTGGGTAGCATTGGATCAAAAATGGGTCAAGCATATATCTATTGTTGAGGTTGGATAAGATTTCTGTGAGGGCGATAGAGTTGCTACGCTCAAAGGCTTGGCAACAGTCAGACGAAGCATGGTTATTCTCTAATCGTGTAGTCAGTACAGTGTCAGACTCTGGTGGGCATGTACTACATGGATATGACTGGCTTTCACTTGCATTCCGCGGGATGGCGTTAAGTGATAGGAGCTTATTATTATGTAACGATGTTAGTTGTGGTGGCTTATGATTTGTGTCCGATGCCACTAGCCGGTCGGAGATGCTGTCGTCTGAGGCAAGATGGACACCAACTTGTTCCTCGCCAGTGTTCGCAGCAGTAGTATCCTCAAATGCCAAAGGAAATAGCCCATCGTCCAGGGTCACGTCCGAACACAAGTCAATGAGGAATTCGCTGTTTAAAATCAACGACTCCAACTCAGCGTCGGAGCTCAGAAGTTCGTCGATGTCCGTTTCTGTGACTCCGGCGTTGAACATAAAGTCTGACAGTTGGTTTACAGACGATGTTTGGGAGCTGTTGGTTGATGTTGTAGCGTTCTCGCTTTGTCCGGCTTCAAGAAACGAGCTTCGCTGTTGGTTAGCCACGTAGGTTGTTTGTGAGTGGAAAGGAACATCAGGACTTTGTTGATCTGTCTGCGGTGTACTGTTTAGTTTGTAAACACGATCACTAGCACGGAGAACTATAGGCGAGCTCACCATGTCACATTTGGCGCTCTCCGTGTCAGGAAGTTCTCTTGAAAGTCTAGAATTAACACGTCTCCAGCCACATTTTCGTCGCTCTGGATTTTTATCTTCGTTGTTACAATTGTTACGATTGGTTGTTTCTGCTATTTCTTCATTTGTATATTTTCTATGATTGGTTGTTTCTCCTAGATCACCTGCTTTAAATTGGTTACGATTGGTTGATTCACGAAGCTCATCTTCTTTACATCTGATAGGATTGGTTGATTGTCTGAACTCATTTTCTTCATATAAACTACGACTAATTGCTCCCCCAAACGCATCTTCTGCATATTTGCCACAAATGGTTGTTTCTTCCAGATCTTGTTCTTTATATATGCTGTGATTGGCTGATTCTCCAAACTCATCTTCTTTATACTGGCAACAATTAGTTGATTCTCCAAGTTCACCTTCTTCATAATTGATTGGATTGATGCCTACCAATTCTTCATCTATATAAACTCCAGGGTTAGTCTCCTGCGTGCTGTGTTTTTCTTTCATGTTAATAGGATCGTTCGTTTCAGCGATTACTTCGTACTTACCATTACTATTACAAATTGCCGTTGTTAGCCAATTGTCTCTATAATCGTTACGATTCCTTTCTGCTGCAACAGGTAGATAACCAAAAAGCCACACCATGATTGCGTGACCTACAATAATGTTCTCAAAAAATGTATCACCATTTGCCACATCCGACCTCCTTATTTCCTTTCTTCGTGTCTGAAATAATCCGTGCGCCTGAGACTGTTTGGTTAAAATACTTGCGTCACAAACACTTGCGTGATTATCTCCGTTCCTCCATTTATGTAGCACATATAGTGCACATACCAATGTACATATGTAATTGTCCCATATATGTTTAACTTCCTCACTATCTGGAGGTGAAAATCTTGTTAATCTATTCAAAACTCTCGAGTAACAGTTTGATGGGAACTTACAAGTTCTGTAACTTCCATTACGACGAGACGACTGGAATTGTAGGAGAGTTGTTTCCCTTGCATCGCTAAGGCACAATCGGGCAAAGGTAAAATTAGATTTCAGCTTACAATATTCTGAGTCAATGAACTCTGATGCACAAATGTGGAAACACATTGTGTCATTTATCCAGTAAAGAAAATAACTAACAAACGATGCATGGGGTAAACTTATAAAGCGCACAGTATGGCTAATTCCGGAATAGAAAAGTAGACAATTGTTGACTGTAACCCATGCAATATTATTTCTTTCTTTAAGACCCTCAGCACTGATGCCAGGATACAAGTGTAGATAATTTGGCAACGCCACTTGTTTGTACAATAGTTCCTCAGTCTGCCCAACAATTACAATTGGGCACATACGTTCTGCATGGTTTAGTGCGAGCAAGGAATTATTGTAGATTGTACAATCGATATATACCCAGGTAATCTGTGCATCTTTATGGCAAATACAAGGCTTCTCTAGTAAACGGACATTATAGTGTCCGTCAACTTTCGATTCTACTTCTATATAATCTGTCTGAGCATAATCAAAGACCTTATCTTTAATATGAGAATATGAAGCTAATCGTAATCGCATTAATGTTGGTGATTTGTTCATAATTATAATTTATCTGTCAAATGCGTGGTTATTTTGCCGAATGTTTGATTTAATTATAACATATCCTGTAGATTCATGGATGTTCGTAGTTGAAGTTATGATGTCCGTTCACCAGGCCAACAGTTGTGTATTTATCGACACGGAGGAGTGTTTCCCTTGGATTGAACACAATCCATGGACAAGGAAAAGACATCGCCAGACAGGAATCTGAAATAAAACATTAAAAATTGTTAAATGCATATCCTTTTCAGAACGTCGCAGTCAACCGGAGTATGTTTTGGGCTGTTTGTGATGTCTTGGCAAGTTTACATAAAGATAATGTGTAATCTGATGCTACAACACGCACTGGAGTTGTTAGTTAGTCATTAGTCGCTGTTCCAACTTCACGGCAAAGGGACACCCCATAACGCATCCTTCCTGTGCCAATGAATAGCATATAAAATGCTCCTGACTGTCCCATGTGTAAAGTGGAACTGATAGCAATCCCGACAGTCCCAACAGAACGCACAGGCATGCATGTACAAGGTCGCTGCCAGAATGCCACACAGCAGTCCGCCACCACAATTACAGTCCATCATCGATGGAAGCGGCGGTCACTAGAAAACCAGCAGTTGCACACACATTACTGATAAGGCAAAACCAGCAAGTTCATCAACCAGCCGTCCGTCATTTTTCTGAACATGCAGTTGACATACAAACCGCCACGGATAGACGTAAAAGCAATCCACAGCTGACAGTGTCGCTCGACGCACATAGTTCAGTAGCTGGGAGACAGAACCATGTACGATGTCGGGGTTGAACCCTCTACCTGAGCATCAGTTTAATCACGAGCGCTCTTAACGTTTCCACCACGCAAACCCCCCCAAATGCACCTCTTAACGTAATGATGAGTATTTAGTAAATGATGCTACCTCTCTCTATATGTATATAGACTAATCAGCACCGTCGTCTTTATTTCTGATGAAATTTCATTATGCTTATCTTAGATTGGGGTGACCAGGAAGGCCAGCTTAATGACAACAATACCCCTGTGTCGAAGAGGATTCGAGCATAGACCACAGGATCGGTAGGCAAAGATGACTATCTCCCGATAACTGAATGGAGCAGGGTTAATTTAATCTACAATTATGAACCTACTATTTGTATG
>JACEFZ010020917.1:0-25000 GCA_014155875.1 Cepaea nemoralis | reverse complement strand
TCTCTCTCTCTCTCTCTCTCTCTCTCTCTCTCTCTCTCTCTCTCTCTCTCTCTCTCTCTCTCTCTCTCTCTCTCTCTCTCTCTCTCTATATATATATATATATATATATATATATATATATATATATATATATATAATGAACAAGAGAGGGGACAGGACACAACCTTGTCGTACTCCGGATCTCATGGGGAAGGGTTCTGAGTGTCCTACCGTTGCTCTCACTATGCATTCACTGTTGTTGTATAAGCAATTAGCAAACAAGCGAAAAAAAATTCCGTGGAAGCCTTGGAGATGTGGTTGTATAGAAGAATGCTGAAAATTAATTGGATAGCCAACATGAGCAATTTGGACGTTTTAAGGAAAGCTGAGTTCCAAAGTCAACTTATCACAAACATCAGAAAGAGGCAGTTATCGTTTTTTGGCCATGTTATGAGAAGACAAAAACTGGAACATGTTGTGACAACCGGAAAGATTTGCGGAAAGAGAGATAGGGTAAGACAGCAGGAGAAGATTCTTAACAGTCTCGTGAGTAATGTGTCATGGCACGGAATGGAGTCAAGTTACACACGAATTGATCATGACGTCGGAGATTGCAATTTGTGGAGCAGCACGATCGCCCACTCCAGCCTGCAAGGTACTGGATGATGATGATATGAAGAAGAAGACGATTGATGATTCTACCTGTGGGAGCACATAGAGCGCTGTACAACATACCACAGAAGTACAACATACCATAGCTGTATAACATATCATAGGAGATCTACTCCATATGTGCAATGTCATGGGAATACGGTCGTGTTCACAATTGGTGCGCGTTGGTGTTTGACAGTGCGCGTTGGTGTTTGACAAGTTGGCTGACAGAATGGTGAATGCCAATAGAAATTAGTTGAGTTGAGTTGAGTTGAATTGTGTTGAGTTGAGTTGAGTTGAGCCCAGAAACTACATCACCGCACTCGGAACATTTCCATACGTGATCCGTCCTCATCTTCAACATCCAGCGAAGAGTCCCAATACTAATGATACCAGTAGCAGTCTAATCATGTGTCCGTCAATTGGGGAACCATTTGAAGCCACCAAACTAGTTAATAAATAAATACTTTTGATACTCATAGAAATAGACGAAAGAAGTAGAGACTAGACGACGCACTAGACAACATAACAATTGAAAGCTATAGTTAGCAACCGGGATTTGAACTTGTCGTCTCCAAATGACGACGGCGCCTCGCTAAAGTCACAATGTACTTCCACCCATGATCAGCTCAAGCAGTCAAGTGCCGTCTCCATAATGAAGATTGGCTGCAATGAATCTCCAACACTGTCTGTTTCTCGCCCTGACTGTACATTCCGCCAGATTGCTGTGCTTCCATCTCATGATGTTATCTTCCCACTTGTATCGTTGTCTATCTCTTGCTCGCTTGCCTTCAAACTTACCCTCCATTACGGTTTTTTATGAAAGGTTATGTCTTTTAACGTGGCCAAAATATTTAACTGTCTTTATTATTTCTTTTATAAACTCTCTTTTCATTCCCCCGCTTTTCCAGAACCTCTGTATTTGATTGTTTTTGTTTCCATTAACTACGACATATTCTTCTGTATATCCTATATCCACATTTTCAGGGCCTCAGTTCGATTTTCTAATTGCGTGATCATTGTCTAGGCTTCCGCGCTATATAGTAGTGTTGACCAACTAGACACCCATAAAAAGGTGTCTTCATTAGCCAGGACTATCATCCACCTGAACCCACAACTATGGAATAGGGACAGAATTCGTATCCAACCATTGAGATTGCACCATAGGTCTCAGAGTTGTATATTATAATTCATTTATTCACTTGATATGATATCTAACTCGGTAGTATGCACCTAACGAGATGCAGAGAAATATGGCAGACAATAAATCGTATACTCTATTGTTTGTGGCTTCTGTGTGTAATCTGTATTTGCTTTCTCTCGATGATAGGCCTATCACATTCTATCTCTTCTGTTGCCCTCGTCAGTTTTCCTATTGTCCGGGCGCATGACAATGATAATGATAATGATGATGATGGCGATTGTGATGACGATGATGATGACGACGACGACGACGATGATGACGATGATAAGGAGAATGATGATGTTCTATACAGTACTGTACCGTATTATAATTTCGTGCCTCGATTTCATGGAGAGACAACACATAAAGTTTGAACACAGAAGCCACACATAATATACAGCGCGATTTATTGCCTGGCATAGTTCGCCGCATCTCGTCAGGTGCACACTGCAGAGTTATTTGTCTTATGAAATGAATACATGAATCATATTTTGGCTGAAATACTTAAAACACATAGACACTGATATTGTTTGAATCTGGAGATTGTTCCACAGGGTAATCTCAGATTCAAAATGAAGTCTTCCTGTTTGCATAAAGCCGAATGGAATCGCTTAATTGACAATGTTAATATAATATTTTTTAATGTTTGCATATACTTTACAGGACATCGCTGTCAACATCAGCATCTTTCAGCTGATTGTTGATTTCTTGGCAAGATTACGCTCAGTAGTTTGCCATTGCTTTCCGAGCGGCCGGCTCACATACCCGGTAAGTTACCGACGCGATTCGAACCACTGCTGATTCTCACCGTCGTCACGTTACTTACGAGAGTATACGAGATTACGGAGAAAAGTTTCTAACCTCTAGGCCAGGAAGCCGGCTAATATAATATAATATAATATAATATAATATAATATAATATAATATAATATAATATAATATAATATAATATAATATAATATAATATGCCGGTATCTCTGGCCTAGGGTTAAACGACTTTCTTCGTAATCCCGTTTATCCACGTAGGGTAACGCAGAGCGCGAGAATTGGTAGCGGTTCTCGTCGCGTGGTGACTTACAGGATAAGTGAGCTGGCCGCTCAGAAAGAAATGGCAAACTACTGAGCATAATCTTGCCAAGAAATCAACAACAGCGGTAAAATGCTGGTGTTGACAGTGATGTCCTGTAAAGGATATGCGAAAAAAATATAATATAATGTAATATAATATAATATAATATAATATAATATAATATAATATAATATAATATAATATAATATAATATAATATAATATAAAATAACCATCACGTCCTATGCCAGCTAACCTAGGCGTTCATGGCTCTCCACAGATCTCGGTCTTTGGTTTTCTGGATCAACTCCGTGCCACCGTCTCAATCCATCCAGCATCATTTCTCTTGATCTGCCTCAGCCTCTCTTACACTCGATCTTTCCAGTTGTCACGATGTTCTCCAATATCTCTCTTCTCATCACATGAACAAAGAAAGCTGTTTGTCTCTTTCTAATTATTGTATATAATGTTCTAGTTTCATTAGCCTCTTACAGGCAGTCGTTGTTAGTTACTGTAGCAGTCCAAGGAATTCGCAACATTCGTCTCAGGAACCACATCTCTGTTGCTTCTAATTTCTTCCTAATGTGTTCATTTACATTTACATATCATATAGTATAATATAACATAATATATAATATAACATAATATATATTATAACATGAATTGGCATTGCATACCATAACACACAACATAAAACAAGCATATTATAACATAACGAAAATGTTTATCCCCCCACCCCACACCACCCCTTTATGTTACATAATAGAAGAACCCGTTCGCCGAGGTGTTCGCCTTTTATGTGGGCGCACACAATTTCATGAAATAAAATTAAATGCTTCACAAACCTTCTGGGACGGTATGTTCAAGCGTGAATGAGGTCAACAGGAACGCCAGAGAATTTTCAGCCCTAGATATTATTGATTTCTCGCTATTGCTACTAATTTAATTTCGTGTACATTTCTTTTACTTGCCCCGTCCTTTTGAACCGTTCCACTCCGAGGTCATTGGCGGGGGTCAGATGGCTAGTTAAAAAGCAAAAATGTTAACGAAACAAACACGATTTACGGCATCGCAAGACGTCAGTTTGTGATCTGGACGAAGAGTTTAGGATTTAACAAAAACGCTCGCGCTGGCCCCTTGCTCACAACATCCGAAGGGACATAATAACGGGAGTGTTTCCGCTCGGAACATGCGGTTCCTAAATCGGAATCCAGTATCCCGTGCGGCCATTAATCATCTTTGCTTAGATGTTCTTTTCTTCTTAAATCTACGGGCCGACAAAGGGAAATAACTCGGATAAATTCAATCAGGAAAACGAAAATGGCGACAATTACGGGAAACGATTTCATAGCATAAAGAAAAGTACAGGAAAACAAGAAAACGGCGGTTTACACGGGTTAATATCAGTCAATCTCATTCTTATTCATCATCATCATCATCATCATCATCATCATCATCATCATCATCATCATTTATAATTACTATCATCAACACCATTCATCATCATCATCATCATCATCATCATCATCATCATCATCATCATCATCATCATCATCATCATCATCATCACCATCATCACCATCATCATCATAACCATCGTCATCATCATCATCATAATCATCACCACCACCATCATCACCATCATCACCATCATCATCATAACCATCGTCATGACAATCATCATCACCATCATCACCATCATAACCATCATCAACATCATTATCATCATCATCATTATCACCATCATCATCATCATCATTATCAGCATCATTATCATGACTAAACCGGCTCTGTGGCAAAGGGGTTATGGTCCTAATTCGTAATCCCACATACCGCATTCGTAACACAGCTGCGGGCGATTTGGCAGCAGACTGCGTGCGTTGGTTTTCATACAATGGTAAGCTTGGCAGTCGTTCAGAAACAAAGGCAAACTTCTGAACACAAATTTGCCAAGAAATCACAAACAGCAAAATAATGCCGGAATTGAATGCGACGTCCTGTAAAGGATATGCAACTAACATTTTTATCATGATTCTTCATCACCATTTATCACCATTATCACCATCATATTCATCCTTCATCTTATCATCATCATCATTATAATATGTATCATAATCATTGTCATCGTTGCCACCATCTTAATCATCATCATTATTGTCATCGTCATCATCATCAGCAAGTGCCGTGGCGAATACTCTTCTGTGCCATGACACAAGGCTATCACTAATCGCCACCGTAATGTGTTGGTTTGTTGTTGTTTGTCCATCAAGAATGATTATGACCATTCATTTCATCCAGTGGGGTTGAAAGTATGGAGCCGTGAGTTCTAAGATGGCTGATAGGAGCTATTTTGGCTCAAAATGTTCTCTAACAATGTTGGCAAAGAATGCTTGACGTTCAAGTAGGAGGATCTCCTGTAGTGGTTTTTCTGTTCAGCTTTTTCTTCACAGCTCTTGCAGTCCTGGTTGCTTTACAAGTGACTGCACCCTTGCGTAATGATGTACGCCACGAATTTCGGTCTTAGGCAGCAGTCTCCCAGGTGTCAAGATGAATTCCGAAAGCTTTCAGTGAAATTTTCTGAGTGTCTTTAAAGCGTTTCCTCTGGCCGCCTTGGGAGTGTTTACCACAACGCAACTCTCCGTAAAAAATTCGTTTAGGGAGCCTGTGATCTGGCATGCGAGTCATGTGACCAGCCCAGCGAATCTGATTCTTCATTAATAGAGTATGGATACTGGACATGGGCGCTCTATCTAGGACTTTAGTGTCTGGGATCCTGTCTTGCCATTTAATCTTCAATAGCTTCATAAGGCAGACTGTGTGGAAGTGGTTTAATTTCATAGCGTGTCGTTGATAAACAGTCCAGGTTTCACAACTGCTGTCTAGACTTTCAGCTTTGTTTGCAGGCTTATTCCATTTCTGTCCCATACATTCTTGTACAGTCTGCCGAAGGCCGCGCTGGCATTGGAGATTCTTGCATTCACTTCGTCATCAATTGTGGCAGCTTGTGACGCAGTGCTGCCAAGATAGGTGAATTTGTCCACAATATTTAGTCTATGATCATTCACTTTGATATTCAGTACGGTGTGATTAATCCCTGGAGCTGGCTGGTACATAACTACAGTCTTCTCCAAGTTAATATTGAGCCCAAAGTTGGTACAGGCATATGAGAAAGCTGAAACATTGTGTTGCATGTCTGCCTCTGAGTTGGCATATATAGAGCGCAATCATCAGCAAACAGCAGCTCTCTGATGGTGTCGCTGCTAGTTTTAGTTCTAGCTTTCAGCCTTCTGAGATTGAACTAACTTTCCATCCATGCGGTAGTTGATGTCTATTCCAATGTCATTGTTCTGGAAGGCATTCGTCAGCATAGTTGAAAACATGAGGCTGAACAGTGTTGGTGCCAGAACACATCCTTGCTTCACTCCATTGGTGACAGGAAAGGGCTCAGACAGTTCACCATTTTTCTGCACTCTTGCCTGCATGCCATCACGAAATAGCAGTACTATTTGGACAAACTTTCGTGGACAGCCATATTTTGCCATAATCTTCCACAGTCCTTCTCTGCTGACTGTATCAAAATCCTTGGTAAGGTCAATGAAAGTGGAGAACATTTCGGAGTTCTGTTCCTGACATTTCTCTTGCAGATGCCTTGCAGCGAAAATCAAGTCAACAATTCCTCGTTCTTTTCTGAAGTCACATTGACTCTCAGGAAGAAGACCCTGATCAAGATTGGTCATGAGGCGATTGAGAAGAATTCTGGCGAGTATCTTCCCTGAAAATGAGAGCAAGGAGATGCTTCGGTGGTTGTCACAGGATTTTCGGTTTCCTTTACGTTTGTAAAGGTGGACTATTGACGCGTCCTTGAAATCTTATGACATGGTCTCGTTCACCCATATGTTTGTAAAGACTTGGTGAAGCTGCTCTATTAGGACCCGCCCATTTGCCTTGTATATCTCTGCTGGGATGGAGTCAGCATCAGGCGCTTCGCCGCTGGAAAGTTGCTTGATGGCTTTGTTCACTTCCACGATGGTTGGCAGGTCATCAAGTATATCATTAGTGGGAACTTGAGGAAGGCAGTTAATGGTTTCATCATCGAAGATGGAAGTTGCATTTAAGATATTTCTGAAATGCTTTGCCCAGCGTTGAAGGATGTCTTTTTTATCGGTGACCAATGTTCCTCCATCTGCACCGAGAAGTGGAACTATGCCTGGTGATGTAGGACCATAGACTGCTTTCAGTGAGTCGTAGAAGTTTTTCATATCATGTCTGTCAGCAAAGCCTTCAATTTCATCAGCTTTGTTGTTCAGCCAGGAGTCCCGCATGTGCCGAAGTTTCTGCTGCACTACTCTCCGAATATTATTGAAGACTTCTTTTTTATTTTGACTTCGGGTCATTCAAATATGCCTTGAAGTGAAGATGATTCTCGGCCAGCAATTGGTTGATGTCTTCGGAATTTTCATGAAACCAGTCTTTATGCTTTCGAGGGACTGGACCAGGATTTCCATAGCAGTGTTGTAAATTATGTCCTTTAGGGCTCTCCACTCTGTTTCCGCATCCTGTTTAGCTGCAGCATTGGGCTTGAGGCGGTCTTCCAGCATATTTTCAAACGACATCTGCATTTTTATTTTTTCTTTTAGGCGGGTGTCATTCAGTGTTTTGTTGTTGTTGTTGTTGTTGTTGTTGTTGTTGCAATTTTACCCCTTGGTGGTTTGATGTGTATGTTTATTTTCGAGATAATGGGACGATGATCTGTCCAACATTCGGCACCACACATGGATTTTGCCACCCGAACGTCTTGTCTGTCACTCCTACTGACGATGACACAGTCAATGAGGTGCCAGTGTTTCGAGCGATGGTGCATCCTCGATGTCCTATTTCTCGTGGGAAGACGGACAATTGTGTTTGTGATCAGGAGATCGTGTTCGGCACAGGTCTGAAGGAGGAGGAGTCCATTGCTGTTACAATTTCCGACTCCGATGTGTATGTTTATTTTTAGAGATAATGAGACGATGGTCTGTCCAACATTCTGGATATGTCTGTCCAACATTCTGTGTGTAATGATGTAAGGCGCTCGATGTTATGTAATGAGGCGTTTAATGATGTAAGAAGCTCGCTTATTATGTAAGGAAGGGCGTAAAGATGCAAGGAAATAAGTATTTATGTAAAGAAGCGCGTAATCGGGTAAAGAACTTAGTGTTTTTGTAAGGTAGTGAGTCCAGAAATGAGAGCCCGACGTTCTAGCCACTCGGCCAGCCGCTCCACTTCAATGCACTAATGCAAGAAAATCGGTAATGATGTCTAATATAAAGTATTATAAAGCAACATGTAATGATGTAGGTAACTCACTATAGATGTAAAGATGTTCCTAATGATGTACGGAGAATAGTGTTTATGTAAGGAAGTATGTAATGATGTAAGAACTAAACTTCTATGTAAGAAAGCGTGCTATGATGGACGCAAAAAAAAAAAGAAAAAAAGAAACGTATTTATGTAAGAAACGTGTAACCATGTAAAGGAATCTGTGTTTATGTACGGAAACATGTACTAATGTAAGGAAATCAGTAATGACGCAAGGGTATCCGTAATTATAAAAAGGAAATCGATAATGATATAAGGAAATCGGTAATGCTGTAAGGAAATCTGTAATGACGTAAGGAAATCGATAACGATGTAAGGAAATCGATAATGATGTTAGGAAATCGGTAATGGTGTAAGGATATCGATTATGATGTAAGAAAATCAGTAATAATGTAAGCAAATCGGTAATTATGTAAGGATATCGATAATGATGTAAGAAAATCAGTAATGATGTAAGGAAATCGGTAATGATGTAAAGAATGACATCAACAAAAACAGAATACAACTGGGAAGTCGTCTGCCCGCAGAAAAAGATTACATGCCTCAGAGAATAACAAAGAGAGAAAGCGACCTTTTTTCTCCGCTCCTAATTCTCTTCGACTCGAATGACTAAAGGCAGAATTATGTCCCTGTAAAAAACGTCTATTTGTTATTTTCTTTGTGCAAGATTGCAACCCTGTTTACTTCTATTTCTCACTTGCTCGTGTGTTTTGAGTGTTCTCATTTAGGAAGGAAAAAATATTTCATTAACAATGGCAGGTTCGTTGCCTTCCTAGCAAGTCATTGATCAGAGGAAAACAATGGCGCGGGTTCTTGGTGTTTCTTTCTTTTAGTAAAATACAATTCAGCGATTTCTTTGTGAAGAATGTATTATTTTGTTTGGCTTGATGTGTTATTAACTCGAAATAAGCCACTCACTACTCTACTTAAGACGGCTGGAGTTTCAACCAAGAAATACAGGCTGTCATAAAAGATGGTTAGCAAAAACAGCGCTTTGCTTTAGCAGTGATGATAATGGTGTTTATGATAATGATGATGATGATGATGATGATGATGATGATGATGATGATGATCAGTGGCGAACTGTATAGGGTGTCAGCTTGCCAGATAGTAAATAACCAAGATGGCAATAATGAAGTGGGCCCGTATAAAAATAGATAAAGACCGGCAGCTTGTCGTCTTGGTAGACGACAGTTTGTAAACTGGAGATCTATCTCTCCATAGCAAAAGCCTGGGCTGAATCGGAGAGACCATGTGTTGCCCAAGCAGCATGATTCCTCTCTCGGCCTGCAGGAGTAACTCCAAACTTAAAGGTGAATTACAGTACGGGAGTTGATATGAATAAAGTCAGGAAGCAGCGGGGATGTGGTTCATGAGACGAATGTTGCGAATATCTTGGACTGCCGGGGTAACTAACAACTATTGCCTGGAAGAGGGTAATAAAACTAGAACATTATTTGCAACTATAAGAGAGAGACAAACAACATTCTTTGGTCAGGTAATAAGAAGAAAGGTAATGGAAATCAGTAAGAAAAGTGGGAGAAGCAGACGAAAGAAATGACACAGGATGGACTGAGACAATGAAGTGAGGTAATGATATCAGCGAAGTTGACCCAGAACACAAAGGACCGAGATTTATGGAAAGACTTCAATGGTTACACCAGTTGGCATGACACGTGTTATTGATGCTGATGATATGAACACAAATATCGGAATGGCCGAAACCAAGTCTCACCCAAAGTGCAACTCCAAGAAACAAGTTTAGGAATCATTTCTGCAGCCGAGGTAGTGGGTCCAACCCCCTACTGCCGTCAGTTAGACAAAAATGTTGACTTCCCGTCCTTGACTTGGGGACGTAAATTACAAATACCTCAGAAGTCGGAGTTGGTTCACACTGGTAATAGGTAAAACTAATCCACATGCAAAAATCAGTCCTGTGCACTAGAAGTAGTAACCCATGTATGGACTACGTTTGAGTTCAAAGCGAGCGAAGGAAAAAAAGAAAAAGTGTACAAAAATATCGGAATGGCCCGAAACAAATTTCACCCAAAGTGCAACTACAAGAAACAAGAGTGTACGAATCATTTCTGCAGCAGATTTCACACCAAACCTGTATTACTTGAATATTCCAGATTTGTCATTCCGCCAATTTTTCTCCCGTTTCCCCGTCTCCTGCAAATGTTATTTCCCAGGCGAGAAGCTCCGACAATCCTGCATGTCGGATTAATTGTTCGCAATCTGCCTTCATTTTTCCCGATTCGCATTCTCTGTCGCCCTCATTAATACATAACTCATCCCAGGCATGAATGATTGGCAGTTGTTTTATTCGTGGATGGCTCTGCATTTCTAAACATTAAAAATTTGCTGCTTGTATTGTCGTCTCTGCTTGTTGTTACATTATTGATAATGTAAATTAGCAACAATTTGTTCTACACTTCATGGGGGTTGTCAAACAACAAGGCAATTTAAATACACATCTCTTTGTTTAATTTCTCCTGTATTTATTTAATTAAACAGGGTTTTACACATTTGTATAGTACTTTGTCTTCAGACAAATCAAAGCCGTTAAACAAATTTATTTAAGGTACCTGTTCTGCTGGCTGATTCTTTTGATTTTTACTTTGTCAGTATTTGGCTGTTAGTCTTTGGTTTGCTGTTGAAATATCTTCAACTTTACAATTTGTCAGTATTCAACATTCTGACATTCATTAAAAGTATTTTGTAGAGGCGCTCGGCTGAACATCATCATTATCATGTGCATTGCCGACTGGCGTTGACGATCATGTTTCTCCACATCTTGCGATTTCCAGCAGCATGTATTAATTAGGGCGTTGACTCCCGCCCACCATAGCACTCGACTGTCAATAATTGTCTCTCGCTGTCTTCCTCTGTCATTTTTTTCACAAATATTTCCTGCTGTCAGATGTTTATGTCTTCTCATAATGTGATCAGAAAAGAATACTGCCTCTTTCTGATGTTTGGGATAAGCTGTCTTTGCGCCTTAGCCTCAAAATGTCCAGATTTCTTATTTTGGCTGTCCATGCAATTTTCAACAGATATTATAGAGACCATGGGAATGGTCAAGGAATTTTCAACATATATTATAGAGACCATGGGAATCTCGATGTATAAAGCTCATAAACGGACACTCTCCTGCAGTTTATGCTTTACCTCAGCACCGTAAAGTACTAGAGGAACATCTCATATGTATCTATGTGATGAGAAAATTAGAAAACATTTTTAGCATTTTAAAACCCACATCTCCAAAGCTTCTAGGGAATGTTTCGCTTTGTTTACTAATTGTCCGTTATTCGCGGCTATATGCTAGAAGTGGTTCATATAACCTGCAAGAACTTTTTTCTAGCATATATGTGTGCTGTGTTTCTATCTGTTCTCTTGTATGTGTATTTCAATCCGTTCTCCTGTGTCTGTGTGTATTTCTATCTGTTCTCCAGTATCTGAGGGGATCGGCAGGGGTTCTGGAAGAATCTCAAAACTGAGAAGGAAGACCAGGAGAACTTTTAACCAGATAGCGGTGGGAACGATTAGTAGTATGACTCTTCGCTGGCTGTTGAACGAGGGGACGGAGCATGTATGGGAATGTCCTGAGTGGAGTGATGTCAGTTCTTGACTCAACTCAACTCATCTCCAGTATCTGAGTATATCTGTCCTTTCATCAAACTTTCCAGTCATATCTGTGCCACGACAAGGGTCCAGGTTCCATCCCCAGCCAAGGCAGGGTGACTGTTCTCCACCAGTACGGCTCAGAGCTGGATCCAGCTTCATAAAGTCGGTGCCAGACTTCTGTCAATTTCTATTTATGGAAATGACAATTGGGGAAAGTCGACCAAGAAAGCAACCGTTCATCTAACCTAATTTGCCTGGGATATGTGAAGATCTAAACACGCCACAGCAGTATCTGCTATAATAATAATAATAATAATAATAATAATAATAATAATAATAATAATAATAATAATAAAAACAGTCTCATCTCATCAGATTCCTCTTGTACCTTGCGGTGTCGACGTGAAGCATAGACAGCGGGAGAGTGCCCGTTTATGGGCTTCATGTATCGAGGTTCCCAAGGTCTCTGTAATTCCCTCTATCCAACGTTTACGTGGTCGGCCGCTTCCTCTGCTTCCGTCTGGTATGTACATCATTGCTTGTTGAGGTATAGTGTTAGTTGGTAATCTACTATTATGGCCAAACCATTTCACCTGCTGTTTTCTGATAAAATCTAGCGCTGCTCTAACCCCAACTCTAGTCATGATTTCTTCATTTCTGATTTTCTCGCTTCTTGATACATTGAGTATTCTTCTCAGGAGTCTTATTTCTGTTGTTGTGATTTTTCTTTTCTCTTTTTCTGTCATTGTCCAGGTTTGGCATTGGTAGCTTAGAGCAATAATAATAATAACACCAATAATTCCCCCCCCCCCCCCCCCCCGCGTTTCCATCCTGTTTCAGGATATTGCGGTCAACACCAGCATCTTTCAGCTGTATGTTGATTCCTAGGCTAGATTACGCTCATCAGCACGCCACGACTTTCTGAGCGACGGCTCCATACTCTTATAAGTCACTGGCGCGACTCGAACCGCTTTCAATTCTCGTGCGCTCACGTCAACCACGAGAGTATTCGGGGTTACGGAGAAAGCTGCTAACCACTCGACCAGGGAGACCGGCAAAATACTAATAATAATAATAGTAATAATAATAATAACAATAATAATAATAATCATAAATAATAATAATAACAATAAAGTAAAGTTAGTTGCATATCCTTTACAGGACGCCGCAGTCAACGCCAGCATTTTTCCCCGATGTGATCTCTTGGCAATTTTATGTTCAGTAGTTTGCTATTGCTTTCTAAACGACCATCTCGCAAACCATTTCGTAAAAAAAAAACAACGCAAGTTGGTCTGCTGCCAAATCGCCCGCAGCTGTGTTTCGAACACGGGTATACAGGATTACGTATTGCGTCAGTAACACTTTTGCCACAGAGCCGGCAATAATAATAATAACAATAATAATAATTGTAATAATAATAATAATAGTAATAATCATAATAATAATTTAAATATTGAGCACAACCCACTACTGGCAACGCCGATCGCATTCTGGTATGAACCTAAGGCCTATCCACGTCAATATGGAAGCACTATACTCGAGTTTCGCCCTCGTTTGAGCTCGTCAGTAGTGCATATCCCTGACCGGATCCGGAAACAATCCCGGATCACGCGTGTGAAGCGGGTGTGTAACCACGCGGCACACACTGGACACACCAAATTATCACAACAGAATATCACAACGCTACCCATCATAGGCTAAGCTCAAGATTGCCCAATCGCCGCGACCGACGTCCGTCAATAGATGGGACCCGAACGATTGGGACTTCTCACTGGTAAGGAACACCAGGCCTCCTAAATCCAGTGAGCAATAATCAATTGATTTGATCCGGGACTGTTTCCGGATCCGGTCAGGGATATGCACTACTGACGAGCTCAAACGAGGGCGAAACTCGAGTATAGTGCTTCCATATTGACGTGGATAGGCCTTAGCTTCATACCAGAATGCGATCGGCGTTGCCAGTAGTGGGTTGTGCTCAATATTTAAATTTCAAATCCCGAAACAACCACATAATCAATAATAATAATTGTAATAATGTCACAAAGTGAATGTTGACTAAGTGACAGATAGAGTGGCTATGGTTGTGTCTAGGGTATGTCCTTGTAACAATGTGATGTTGAACAACAGAGTAATCAAGATGCATCACCACCAAACACCAGTCAGTGAACAAGCGTTAATTTGCGCACATAATATTCCTTTAATTCTGAATTAACACAGACACATGTAACATATAAATCCAGGAACAATAATTCTCTAAGAATATATCTCCATCCCAATGGAACACTTCGAATAACATTGCCTCTCAAGGCTACAACAATCTCGTCCCACACGACAGGTATACTAGCCTCTCTCTAGGCCCGACTCAAAGTAACCCACTATGGGTCTCAAATTCCACTCACTATCCCTGGAACCCACAGTGCGGAGTTATCTTCCAAACTCCGTCACAATTCTTCACTTTCTCAGACCACGACCTTCTCCTGGTCCGGTCTAGACTCAACTCCCCTCTCAGCTCGGAGTCCAAACATCAACTGTCCCCCGTCAGTCTTTGTCCCTCTCTTTTCAACAATTCTATCCCCCACAATGCCTCACACACAACACACAACCTCACTGCTCCAACTGTCTGCCTCACCAGCTGACCTCTTCTCAGCTCGCCCCTTCAATTACTGTCCTCTCATTTACACCCTCTGGGGGACCCACCATCCGCCCCATTTTATCTCGTGAACTGTTTATCTTGTACGGCCACTCACCTTAATGTCAATGACCACAGGCATGTGACACTACCCCACCCTCAAAAGAAAACATCGTTTTCAAATGTTGGGAGACTCATACTTATCAAATATGTGACCCAGACACATTGCCTGGGTAGTCGTTAGTATCAATCCAACTTACTCTAGCTACCACACTTAATAATATATCAACTACTCATAGTAAACTCCCATATTCCCCACACATAAATACAACCATCTTTCTATCTTGTATACCAATGCATGAACTAATACATCACATAATAATAATACATCATAGAAAAGCATTATACTTATGTACCCACAGGTCTATTAATATCTTTAAGAAGAGACAAGCTATTTGTGTACCGACCATATATCAGGTGGTTCTTTTCTTGCATCAACCCACCTCTGATTCCTGTCGATGCTGTGTCTACCTTTCATGTACCCATGACTCATGGTAACCTCTACAATTACAACATCTGTTTGCTATCCCTAGCCCTAGGTCAGTAATGTCGCGAACACTCTTTTGACCTGACTCAACTTTCCTATCTGCATATTGCACTGTTACACTTGCGTCTCTGTTTAGTCTGAACTCTGTATTCAATCTTGGCCCATATATCTGGCACCTTTCTTTCTGCTGCATACGCCTTATGCCTATGTGCCCTGCACATGTACCATCCTGAGCTGTTCTAGTATATCGGTCTCTATGTGTTAACGGTAATACTACTTGCCCACATGCAGTTCCGCCATCTGAAAAGTGGCGAGTGAGAACATTGTTCTTCCTCTCGAAGCACCATCTACCTTTCTTTGACTGCCTATGTTCTACTCTCCTACACCCATGTGAACATTTGTTCAGAGTAGTATCTTGTCTCTGGGAGTCACTAGCACTATATTTGGGATCCATTCTCATCTGCTCAGCTGTACTATCCTTGTCCTGAGTTCCTGTGTCTACTTCAAGTGCCTCTTCTACCTCAGCTATACTCTCTAATTTAGGTTCTCTTGTGGTAACTACCTCATTACTGCTTACACTATATTTTGATCCCAATAAACTACTTCCTCTTCTGTACACTCTTTAACTCCTATAACATTTCCTATGATGAGATCTGCCACTGGTGAGTCTAAAACACATGCTGTCACTCTTCCTGTTATGTATGGTGTTTTTACTGTTATCACGGCTATTGGGTAGAATTCTACTGTCCCATTAAATGTTATGGATCTAATCTTTTCCCCTGTATAATCCGAGGGTTGCACTAAACTCTTTCTCACCCCGATGGACGTACATCCGGAATCCCTAATTGTTAACGCTGGCCTATCATTAACAAACCCATAATGCATCTTCAGACTTCCTCCTTCATGGACTGCTGATCCTGCTTTCACTGTATGACCACATATTAAGACTGGCTGACCATCTTTTTCAAAAAGAGGTTTGCACCCACTACAATCTTCATTGTTCAGCGTCTCAATTACTTGTGCTGCATTTGAGTGCTCTGTTTCTCTCATCCTACACTGATGACTGACATGCCCGTTCCTTCCACATTTGAAACAAGTGATCTCCCTTTTACTGTTGTTCGTTGGTCTATCTGATGGTTGTGCATCACAATCTGTCATTTTGTGTCTCCAGCTCCCACAATTCCAACATCCGGCATAACTTGGACGTCTCTGGAAATTCCCTCTTCTATATGGGTACCGCCCTACTCTACCAACATTGTTTCCTCGGAAACCATTATCTTGAAGTTCTTGCTGCTCACCTTTATGTGCTGAATCCACACTTTTCGCCCTTGGTCTAATGACTGGATTCTGGTCCTGTTTAGTGTACGCTGCACAGACTATTTCCTCACTCATTAGTTTCCCCATTGAACTGTTAGGATGTGCAGTCATATAGTTTTGCCCTAACTGAGACATTGTGTCTATGTCCTTTGGCTTACGTTCCTCAAAGAAAGCTACTAAGTTTGTACTGCATGATGATAACACTTTGTCTCTTAACACTAAATCCACTAATTTATTGAAATCTTTTCCTACCTCTGCCAGCTCCATCCACTTATTAAATGTATTCTTCACTGTGTTAACAAAATCTGTGAAATCTTGATTTGTCTCTGGCACTAACTGTCTAAACTTTGTTCTATATCCATGCTCAGTTAGTTGGAACTTTGTCAGCAAACGTTGACGTAAGATAGTGTAGTTGTTCCTTTCTTCTACAGGTAAATTAAACATAGTTTCTAGGGCCTTACCCGTTAAATACTCGCCCAGTCTAATTGCGTACTCGCTTTCTGGGATGCCTAATACCTTCACTGATGCTTCGAATCTCGACAAATAGGAATCCAAGTTGTCTCGGTCCGTAAAAAATGGCAGTTTTAATCTCTGTGACGACTGCGACGGTCTTCTGCTTTCCTCACTTTGACCTTTCGAAGATAGTTCTAGTTTTCTTAACTCGATTTCAGTTTGCATCTGGCACTTGATCTTCTCTTTCTCAATTTCCATTTCAGCTAACTTTACTTCCTGTAGACGTTTGTTTTCCATTTCAGCTAGTTTTACTTGTGTCTCTTCCTGTAGACGCTTGTTTTCCATTTCAGCTAGTTTTACTTCCTGTAGACGCTTTGCCTCGCGTTCATTATGCCTCTCCTCTCTTTCCGTCTGCTTTTGTTCTTTCGCTTCTGCATACTCCTGTAACTCTTTACCTTTCAGGCCTATTCTTTCACCTGCTTCAATATAATCCATTAAAGTAGGCATCTTGTACTTGTGGACACGTTGCTGTGAATCAGCCAACTATAAATGTACAGACTCTGCTGTTATTCTTTGTGTCACTTCCCTAAGTACACCCGCACTCCCTGTGTACGTAAATCCGTAGTGCTCCAATATCACTCTGTACTCACCCAGTCACTCTATAAGCACTAGGTAGTGATGGGGGGAATATAACTATACTCCCTCCTATATATATATATATATATATATATATCAAATAACTGTAGAACAATTCCTTAAAATAGTTGTAAACATACATATACATACACAAATGGATGATGCCAACTATTAAACGCTAGACGCATAGGCCGGTGAAACGCAGACGGATGATTACATAGAAATAAAAACCACTGACATAAACATGCCCATGAAAGACCATACCGTGCGCATAATATAAACTGACAAATACCATCTAGATAG
Source organism: Cepaea nemoralis (assembly GCA_014155875.1). NCBI lineage: Eukaryota > Metazoa > Mollusca > Gastropoda > Stylommatophora > Helicidae > Cepaea > Cepaea nemoralis. The sequence goes on along the minus strand of JACEFZ010020917.1, from coordinate 7,249 downwards.
AAGATGTATTAACATAAGCATTACAACAATACCATATATCCAAAGAACTCAAATTATTATGTAACAGTAAGAGAAAACAGTAAAAAGAACAAATATAAAATGAATAATGTACATAGATCTGACGTAGACACTTGGACACCATGTATAATGTCGAGACGACCCAATGCCACAGCACAAAACAAACTGACTCGTCAGCTGTCTCTCAACCAATACAATGTGCACCTAGAAACTTCACCTTTGCTCTGTCTCCCGCATTTCGAGAAATAAAGCAAAAATATCCTACTTATTACGACCACTGGACCACATACAAATATTTACGTAACGCACAACAACAACAATACTTAGGACGATGAGAACAACAGAAGCAAACAAGGGTTGCCGACACCAATGCGATGGTAGAATCTTTAAAAAAAAGTCCTTAATTTGTTTTTCAATAGTCTCCGAAAATCGCCTGGAAATGTTTGTCAGTTACTGTTTTGACAAGATTACGACGTTAGCTTCCACAATGAATTAAAGTTCTGATGCGTTGTCACTTTTTGTTGACGTGGTGACACGATTTTCGACTGTCGTAAAAGTTGAAGATGATGATAATTATCCCAACGCCTTGTATCTTCACAGTCCGTAATGTTTTTGTAACCCTCCCTGTAGGGATGGCCTTGTGATTGTATAATGTATGTGAACGCTCTTGTTTTGCCAGAAATATTGGGTTTTCGTTGCGTTTTGGGGAGCCGAAAATACCTTTAAAATCAATGAATGTTTATCTGCGTAGTCACTGTCGCTTTGAAGTGATGGTATGGTTTCACTGTTGCTGACCCGGTTAAACCAACGAATAGTAGAAAATGATCACGCGCTTTAAATCCGCTTCGCAAGTCTTTTTTGGTGAAAAAATGCGCTCATATTTGCGAAGACGGCACCTGAATGACTGTTGTGGTTTGTTTTGCCGATGATGACACACACACACAAAGACGTTAAACGTGAATCGTAGTTTCAGTAGAAACACAACGTGTTATTCTCCGTGGAAATTTCTCCGTCAAATTCCCTGGTTCTCGGCCTTGACATGAACCCACCGGTCATCTCTGTTTGTACCTCAGTGTACTACAATCTTCACTGACTGCGAACAAAGTAATGTCCGGAACTTTTCCGTTATCCACACATACTTCGCTGTCCTCGTAAACAGCACTGACCCTCTTGTCAACCCAATTTGTCCGTGGCGACTCACAATTTCCACCGTCCTCACCCGTTTTACCTGTGGTGAATTCTTAACCTATCGCCCTGCAACCACACTGTGCTTTGTCCTCAACACACACACAAGATGTGTCACCACGCCCAGGACTTCTCAACGAAATTGCTCACTGTCTTAAATCCTGTCTTCGTCACACCCACACGCACCTGTCAGGATATCATCTTGCCAGTATCATGGCGCCGACTTTTTGTACTGTTCACTTGACCTATAAACACACGCGCCTGTTTGCGTTAATTTTCTGACGTCCCTGATAGCCGAAGAAATACTGCCTGGTATCCAATTTACCTGTCCTGACCTTCTCGTGACCTATGTGCTACCCAGTTCCCGCACGGAAGAAACCCCAGTGTTTATATCGTGGACACACTTTCCCCGTCTACTCTCCCCACTCCGAGTGAGAAATGATATTTTTACCTGGTTTCTCGTGGACTCTGTATTAATTCTCCGACACTTTTGACATGCGTTGTCTACTGAAAATGGTGTTTATTCTTGACAGGAGAGCTCTCATTATTGTTGTTGTAATTGGGCATCCGACTTATGTCTCTGATGTTAGTGTTCTCTCTAATCGACGAAGCCTCCCAGAAATCTACTCTGTCACAAAGTGAATGTTGACTAAGTGACAGATAGAGTGGCTATGTTGTGTCTAGGGTATGTCCTTGTAACAATGTGATGTTGAACAACAGAGTAATCAAGATGCATCACCACCAAACACCAGTCAGTGAACAAGCGTTAATTTGCGCACATAATATTCCTTTAATTCTGAATTAACACAGACACATGTAACATATAAATCCAGGAACAATAATTCTCTAAGAATATATCTCCATCCCAATGGAACACTTCGAATAACATTGCCTCTCAAGGCTACAACAATCTCGTCCCACACGACAGGTATACTAGCCTCTCTCTAGGCCCGACTCAAAGTAACCCACTATGGGTCTCAAATTCCACTCACTATCCCTGGAACCCACAGTGCGGAGTTATCTTCCAAACTCCGTCACAATTCTTCACTTTCTCAGACCACGACCTTCTCCTGGTCCGGTCTAGACTCAACTCCCCTCTCAGCTCGGAGTCCAAACATCAACTGTCCCCCGTCAGTCTTTGTCCCTCTCTTTTCAACAATTCTATCCCCCACAATGCCTCACACACAACACACAACCTCACTGCTCCAACTGTCTGCCTCACCAGCTGACCTCTTCTCAGCTCGCCCCTTCAATTACTGTCCTCTCATTTACACCCTCTGGGGGACCCACCATCCGCCCCATTTTATCTCGTGAACTGTTTATCTTGTACGGCCACTCACCTTAATGTCAATGACCACAGGCATGTGACAAATAATAATAATTGTAATAATAATAATAATAATAGTCGTAGTAGTAGTAGTAGTAGTAGTAGTAGTAGTAGTAGTAGTAGTAGTAGTAGTAGTAGTAGTAGTAGTAGTAGTAGTAGTAATAAATTGTCCAGAAGCAGATTTATGCCAAGCATATGTGATGTGATATCACCATCACATTCTGTAGGCCTGAGAACACGGAGGAGTAGACGGGCGTTTTTCCCTCTGCCCTTGGCAAACGACGAGCGCAGGCATCGAACCCTAGTCCCACCGTGCTCATAAACAATACCAACGCAGTTCCCTATCAATGTATCTGTTATGTTCTAGTGAATATTTTCTCTGGTCTTGAACTCAGGCGTAGTCCATACATGTGCTACTACTGGAAAGTGCAATGGACCATTTTTTTTTTTGCGTGTGGATTAGCTCTGCCTATTACCAATATCTCTCGCCATCAGGCCAATCCACTCCGACTTCTGAGATACTTGTAATTTCTTCTCATCATGTTTCTCTTCTTCCTTGCGGTGTCGAGGTGTAGTATAAACAGCGGGTGAATTCCCGCTTATGGGCTTGATACTTGTAATTTACGTTGCCAATTCAAGATCGAGAAGCCAACATTTTAGTTCAACTGACAGGTGCAGGGGTTGAAACCGCTACCTCGGCATCAGCACACCAGAAGTTTAAGAACGAGCGCTCGTACCCACTCGACCATGTTGATTGGCTATATGACCGCCTTTATCTCCACCATTATTCTGAAACACTTTGGGGAATGCGATGCCCCATAAAACTCATACCTGAAGTAATGATCACCTGTGATAGGCAAAGCTATCTTTAGCCGTGCAGTAATGAAAGAACAAGCCGTTATCTTACCTGGTGTTACCAACCCAGTTGCGTTTCACAGGTGAAACTCAGGTAACACAAAACATGTGCTGGGAAGGATGCAGGTACCGTGACCACACGAAGCTTAGGTGTTGGGTAGATTGTCTGCGGGGATGTAGCGAAATCCCAGAACTTGGGGGAAATCGAGTGTGACATGACATTGTTTGTTGTTTAATTGCGGGTTGTGGTCTTTGGCGAGCACGGGTGTTCTTCCCTGTCTGGAAGTAATCTGGAGTGAGGAGGGAGTGAGGGGTGTTATGTGGTTGGGTGAATAAACGAACGAACTTTATAGTCAGAGAAGGGAAGAAGGGCAGTATATCAGCAGACGTGACGTAAATTAGATTAAAGAAAGAAAGAATGGGGGGGGGGGGGAGGGTATGAAAGCAGAAGGAAAGGAAAGGAAGAGAGAAATTATGAACAAATAAGAGAAGAAAGGAAAGAGGTAAAAAATAAATGAAAGAAAAAAGACAAAAGAAATAATAAATAAATGAAAGAAGAAAGGAAATAAATAATGAATAAATATTAGAATGAAAGACAATGGACGAAACTAAAACGAAAGAAAAAGAACAACGAAGAAAGAGAAGAAGTAAAAAGAAGGACAGCAATAGAGCAAGTAAAAATAAAGAAAGAAATAGAACAAGGGGAAAGAAAGAGGGAAAAGAAATAGAACAAGTAAAAAGAAGGAAGATAAAAAGAAGGAAAGTAAAAGGAAAGAAAGAAATAGAACAAATAAAAAGAAGGAACGAAAGAGAACAAGTAAAAAGAATGAAAGTAAAAAGAAGGAAAGAAAGAGAACACGTAAAAAGAAGGAACGAAAGAGCACAGTTAGTTAGTTAGTTAGTTAGTTAGTTAGTTAGTTAGTTGGTTGAGGTTTCAACTTCATGGCAACAGGTAGTCCCCATTATGATCCGTTCCTGTGTCAGTGAATATCATACAAAATGCTCCTCACTGTCCAATGTGAAAAGTGGAACAGACAGGAGTCTCGGCAAGCCAACAGCCCGCACAGGTACACTGTGCACAATGCCGCCGCCAGAATGCCAACACAAAAGTCATTCACGAAAATTACAGTTCATCGTCGATGGAATCGTAAGTCACCAGAAAGACTTCATTGACCCGGGTTTTATTCCATACGGCTCGGTCTCTTTCCGAAGGGCGACCCGCCGAAAGTGCCACCAAAGCACGAACTCCGTAGCTCTAGCGTCGACTCCCAGGAGTCTCCTGAAAAAATGCACTCGTGAACCGAAAAGGCACACCCGTCAATTCAGCAACAGCCGGTAACCATTGTTCCGAACATGCAGTTCACTGTACAAACAAAATCGGACAGATGTAAAAGAATTCCACATGAATTTCACAGCTCACAGAGTCGCGCCACACACTCACTCAGTAGCAGGGCGACGGAATCATATACTACCAGTCAAACATGAGGAAAATGCGAAATGCAAACCGCAGCCACAAGGATAAATACTCCAGAGGCCGTAGCGGTTCAATGCCTAACTGCCATGCTGGGGAATGAAAGAGAACAAGTAGAAGAAAAAAAAAAGAGACAGAAACAACAATGGACGAAACTAATATGAAAGAATGAGGGCAAGAAAGAAAGAGAACAAGTAGAACGGAAAGAAAGAAAGAAAGAAAGAAAGAAAGAACAAAGAACAATAAACGAAACTAAGACGAAAGAAAAAGGACAAGAAAGAAAGATTTATTTAGTTATGAATTGAAATGTAAGCGGAGACTACACTTGCTTGCTTGCTTGTGTTCGCTGGCTATGAACTCCAGCGCGAAGTCCTGTATGTCGGATGAAGACATCCTGTTGTCCAACATCAGTGTGATGTCATACCGGACCTGAGGTTTGCCTGAGTATCTGCTGTCCCATGTTTGGCTTATTGGTGTGCGGACTGGTGGTTCCTTGGGAATACCTTATTTATTTACTGTTATGTAATGGTAGACGTCACATGATTGATTCTTGCCTGAAATGATCAGCTTTTTGTCTGTGTGTGGTCATGTGATGAAAAAAGAGGCATTGGAAAACATCCTGACAATTGAAAAGATCGAGGGGAAAAAAAGGCAGAAGCAGACCAAGAGAAATAATGCTGGATGGATTGAGACGGTGGCATGGAGGAATATCAACAGCGGAGTTGATCAAGCACACCAAAGACCGAGATCTGTGGAGAGTCATGAACGCAAACTTCAACCGGCATGGCACTTGATTAATTACATGATTGATAAAAATTGCATTTAAATTGCTAAACTAATTCTGACATTTGAATAACGAAGACACAAACAATAGATTGCACGATTTATTGCCTGGCTTATTTCGCTGCATCTCGTCAGGTACATACTGCAGAAATCACACAACTTACGTGAAATTAACTAGATAAATCCTTCAAGTTGAAATATACACAATTTCGCACAGTAATATCGATTGTCTACCACGGTAATTTTGTAATTCTGAAATGTAATTATAGGATACAAGAAACGCTCCAAAGAATTTTAACAAAGTAATATATTAAAATAAATCAGAATAGCAAGGTCCACATTCAGATTTATAATTTCAGTCAGCAATGGGGACAGTTAAAATGCAATAAAAAGCCGGATGGCCATAGCATGCAGAAATTAAACAGTATTAACTGTTTCAGTTTCAAACAAAAAATAGGTTTGGACCAAACATGATATAAAATTAAATGAACAAGTATTATAATGTATATTCCCACTCAGTGAACATTGAAATTGCGGAAGATACCAAGAAACAAAACCAAGAACGCAATGAAAAAGTATTATAAGTTAAAATGTCCATTCAATGAGCACTGAAAGAGCAGAAGATATTACGAAGAAAACCAAATAATAAATGACTATAGTATGGCGATATATCGTCCTTCTGTCTAAATGGGAGGTCACATTTGGGGATATATTATCCCTCGCCACTGCATCAGTTAACAACCTATGGACACAACATCAACAAGTAAGTTAAAATACAGGTTTTGAGGATTTGCATCTTTCCTGTGACAACATGTGAATGAGTCGTGGACAATGTCGCAATCACTTTTGGGGTAAAAAACTACAGAAATGTTCTCAGAATAAAGAGGACCAAGAAGACGCAAATACAGAACGAACGAACGGACTTTATTTTCAAAGGGTAACAAATTGGGCATGTAGGCCCGTCTTACATTCGGCCCTTCCAATCACTCATCTTTCGTTCATCAATAGTGCATAGGAAAAACATTGTCAAATGAATTTTGTAAACATAAACAATGCGTATTACCATGTTATGAGACACATCTACCACCCACCCACACATCCTCCATTCACCCACACAATCCCCACCCAACCACACACATACACCCCGGGCACACATACATCCCCTCACCCATCCACCTGATCCCCACACCTACACATCTCCCCACCCACACACACTCCCACAAACCACACATCCCATCCACCCACACCCCAAGCACAATACATTCCCCAGCCCACACATCCCCACCCACACACATCTCCCCACCCACTCACATATCCTCCACCCTTCCCATTACCCAGAGATCCTACACGATGAGAACAGGGAAGAAAACTGCACCATAAGCAGTACCATGTCTGAGAAACTGAATTAGTATTATTATTATTAGTTATTATTATTATTACTACTATACTACTACTACTACTACTACTACTACTACTACTACTACTACTACTACTACTACTACTATACTACTACTACTACTACTACTACTACTACTACTACTACTACTACTATACTACTACTACTACTACTACTACTACTATACATTATTATTATTTTTATACTTACATAT
>JACEFZ010020916.1:40000-98019 GCA_014155875.1 Cepaea nemoralis | reverse complement strand
TGGCTGTCTCTGAACCTTGGCCAGATCAAGTGCAGATCAATCTACACTTTGATCTGAGCCAAAAGGTCGAAAAGCGATCACTGTGATGTTAGTCAAAAGGCCGAGTATAAAACATTTAACATTTTAAAACATTCTCTAATGTTTAAGTGAGCCCACATCTTTGGGGGCCTAGAGACACCCCCCCCCCCCCTCTTCCTCTCCCACCATCGGGCAAGCTGACTATCCTGAGCAATCCATCACTGACAACCACTTGATAATCTGGACCTTTGACTGGTACGACAACAGAATTATCCCCCTTGATGGACACCTGCAGTTAGAGCTTGCTCCTATGTGTTAGTACTTTCTGAGTCTGATTTAGATGCCACCAAGGGAAGTACTCTTCTGGGACAGGAGAGCTCTGTTCGAGACTTGCTGTGGCCAAATTAAATTCAAGTAAAACTGAATATAATGTTCAGTGTGACTTGATTCCTTAGCATTTACACAAACCCTACACTACCTCTACTTCTAACTATACTAATAAATCGCATTACATATATTTATGTTTTTACATACACCAAGCGACGATTATCGTATATACTGTGGATATATAGCTACCAATATACAATAATACAGAATTACATAAAGGGGGTTACTGAAGGCTATCCCAATCTAATAAAAGCAATATGAGATTATGGTAATCTCGTCACAGTACCTTACTTCAAAATGGGAAAATATTGCAGCTCTGATTTAAACAGGTGAATGGCTATTATGTCAACAACAACAACAACAACAACAACAACAACAACAACAACTAAGAAGACGATCTAAATATGAATCAGTAACAACAACACCAAAAACAACAACAACAACAACAACTAAGAAGACGATCTAAACATGAATCAGTAACAATGTTACGTGTCCTTTACAGGACGTTGTCATCAATCCCCGGTTGACTTTCTATACAATCTTACGATCTTACGTTCAGTATTTTGCCATTGCTTTGTGAAAGAGAAGTCAATGTTAAAGTGCAACTTAATGCCAGTTTAGGGATTTAACGCTTTATTTCCCAATCAGTGCACCGGAAGTTTACGAAAGAGCGCTCTTATCCGTTCGGCCACCACGACTGCTTATAAAAAATTAGTGCATGGATGAGAAAATACAATTCTTAGAATTAGCTTTATTCATATTGTAAAACATAACACCATTATGAGATAACCATCAAACATTACACAAGTATAAAACATTGAAGCTATATGACAACAACATTAATCTGCAAAATATATACATCAAATGAGATGTCTTGTCTTGAGTATTCTTGTCTATATTCTTTTCTTTACCTTCAGTGGTAAATGGTAAATTATCCCTAGATCAGGAAATCAACATCCGGATTGGTAAGGCAGCAACAACAATGAACAGGTTAAGAAAAAGAGTCTGGGAGAACAGGAAGCTTACTGCCAAAACAAAAGTCCTTGTCTATCAAGCCTGTGTCCTTAGTACTCTTCTCTATGGCAGTGAAACCTGGACAACTTACTCACACCAAGAGAACAATTTAAACAGCTTTCATATGCGGTGTCTGCGAAGAATTCTTGGTATTAAGTGGCAAGACAAAATCACAAATACTGAAGTATTGGAAAGATCAGGTTGTGTGACAGTTTATTCCATGCTCAGTCTTCGTAGACTTAGATGGGATAGGACATCTTAGGAGGATGGATGATGGTAGAATACCAAAGGATATCTTTTTTGGTGAATTACAGATGGGTAAGAGATCTCAGGGTCGGCCTCTACTACGATACAAAGATGTGTGTAAGCGGGACATGATTGATACATGCATTGATAATGCACATTGGGAGCAAGTCGCCGCTGAACGTGTTGCATGGAAGGCAAATATCAGAAATGGAATAAAGTTAAAGGAGAAAATTATTGCAGAAAAGTCACACACCAAGCGTTTGAAACGTAAGATGATGCATGATGGTGGAAATGACCACGTGTTCACATGCACCCACTGTGAACGGACATTTACAGCGCAAATTGGCCTTATCAGTCACACTCGCTACCGCCATAGTTAAAAGTTATTATGCCTTTTTAGAGCACAAACTATCGTCTGTCAAGACGGCAAGGTGCCAATGAATTCTTCTCTTGTGCTGTCTTTTCTCTTGTTTTCGCGAGTATTGCATTGTCTTCTCTCTAGTCTTGCCTTGCATTGTCTCTTCTCTATTTTTGACTTGTGTTATCTTTTCTCTAGTCTTATCTTCTTATGCCTTTCCTCTAGTCTTGTTTTATATAAGCAAGTATTTCATTGTTTTTTTTTCTCTAGTTTTGTTTTCGATACTTTTGTCTTGCATTGTCTTTTCTTTACTTTTGTCTTTTCTCTAGTTGTTTCTTCCATTATCTTTTCTCAACTCTTGTCTTCCATTGCTTTTTTTTTCTACTCTTGTCTTCCATTGTCTTTTCTCAACTCTTGTCTTCCATTATCTTTTCTCAACTCTTGTCTTCCATTATCTTTTCTCAACTCTTGTCATCTATCTTTTCTCAACTCTTGTCTTCCATTATCTTTTCTCAACTCTTGTCTTCCATTATCTTTTTCTCAACTCTTGTCATCTATCTTTTCTCAACTCTTGTCTTACATTGTCTTTTCTCTACTCTTGTCTCTCATTGTTGTTTTCTCTAGTCTTATTTTCCATTGTCTTGTCTGTAGTCTTATCTTGCCATGTCTTCACTGATCCATCCACCAGCCATGTAGCTAACTACAACGTTTTCCTCAGATCGGTAAGTAAAAGCAAAGAACCCTCGATCAGGTTTTAGTCTAAACTCCGGCCATTAAACAAAATTCTCTGTATCGATGGGGATTCAAACACATGTATACCAGGCCAGCAGGCATGCATGCTGGCCACAACGCCATCACCACTCTGCAATGTACTGCGTGCACATAGCACACATTAATATCCTTAGAAGCTAGAAGTGACGAAGAGTAGACAGGAGACTCTCTCTTTCGTGTAAATTGAAATTAGAAAACCTGCCCGCAACAGACTGTGTATATGTTCAAAGCAATGAATTCCCTTGGTGGATTTAAACACAGAAACCACATTCAATAGGTTGCACCTGGCATATTTCGCTGCATCTTGTCAGGTGCATACTGCAAAATTATATATCACGTAAAGTGAATCAATGAATAATACTGAACACTTAAAACACATAGTTACAGATATTGTTCGAATGTGGAACATCAGTTATTCCCACAGTAATCGCAAATTCAAAATGAAATATTTCTGCTTGCAAAAAAGTTAAGTGGAACGAGACAAAATAACAACTCAGTTGCCGTGAATTTAAATGGGGTTAAATAGAATTCATTTGTAAGCTTAACTGGAACGCTGCAGCAATGTTGCATTTTCTAGTTTGAAATAAATTGTCATCCGTCAATTTGTTTGTTCATTTGTTGACGGTGTCCAAGTTTAACGTCAGGGTTAAACAAGGCAGAGTTTCTTCTTCAGGCGTACTTTGAGAGATCCAAGACTGCACTGGTCGCTCGTCTCGAATGATGATTGACTCGGCTTTTCTATTTGCGATGCTAATGAAAATCTCTGATGTCGCAAAAGCGATGCTGTTATAGCGACATGATCTTCCCACTGTTAAACAAATACAGAATAACAGAGTGAGAATTAAAATATATAATGAATCAACAACAGTTAGATTATAAATGGCACCGACATCATAGTTACTCGCTGAGTTGGAGTCTTATGCTTCTCTTATTGTGTTTAAACCCGGCCTTCATCATCTTTTGTCCTCTCTTTGTCCTCCTTTGGGACATATGTCCTAAACCAACTCGGCCCAAGCCGTCCTAACCTAGTTATACCATGGAGTTCCATCAGTCTCCTCCCTATTCTATTTATTTCTGTCTTTAATTTTCTTCTCCTTGCGTTTTTAGGTCTTCCTTCCCCTCTACCAACTTCTCCCGCCTGTGGATTCCAGGGAAAAGACTGTCTAAACATACCTATCTCAGCTTTTCTCAATGTATCTTACCAATCATGGCATGTTTAAAGCTTGCTCTTAAGACAAAAATAAAAAAAAATAGACAAGACTTCTTATGCATAGTGGGACATTCTAAACAAAATATTCTCGTCAATGAATTTCAGAACACGAAAATGTAGTAAACTAAATGGAGATAATCTAATACAGGGATGCCATCTTATTGTAAAATGAGAAATAACTCGTACTAGAGCTCTAGAAAGGTTTGCTTGAAGGTTCTGACAAAAATCACTTAATGTTTTAATGGGACACATATAATTTTTGTTTACATCAATTTATTAATGCTATCCCTTCTTGGCGTTTTGGCTAAGATCAAAGTATAGTATCTGCACTTGTTCTTGCCAGGGCCATCAGCAGAGGCAGTCATCCGAATGACACACAGGGACGTGGGGAACTGATGGGGAGGCTCTGATTCTTGGGGAAACAGATATCCCTTATTTAACAAAAGAACAGCAAAAAAAAAAATGTCTCGATTAAAGAAAAGTTACTTTAAAAAAAAAATTCACATTAAAATGAACACATGTAATTAGAATGTTGACAGGGAACGTAACACTAAAAAGTTATTATTTAACGGGACATTACTCAAAGAAGCTTAAATGTATTATATTATTTAATTTACTGTAGTATTTATAACAATTTTTCATAAAGTGCTTATATGGATTATTTAAATAACTTGCCCCATTAAGCAGGATAAACAGTTTAAGTGGTTTTTAAAAGTTTGTGTAAAAGTCATGGCTTTACTATATATATACGATAATTTAGTTATGCATTTTTCTATTATTTCTCGATATTTTATTAAATCTTTTGTTCTTTCAATGACACTTGTTGGGTGTGACGATTCACATAAAATATTTGTCAGGCCTGTACACGGCCCAAAAAAAAAAAAAAAAAACCTTAATATCTATCACTTCTCGGTCTTTTAGGTAAGATCAAAATGTAATATCTATGCTAGATCTTGCCACGGGCCGGGATGATCAGTCGACACACAGGGACGTTGCGACCTAATGGGACGGCTCTGGCCCCTCTGAGAACCGCAAGCCCTTCTGAAAAACTCGTTAATATCGAGACATTTTTTAAAGAGTACAGGCCGATCTCGCTTTTAAACGTAGACTACAAGATTTTAACAAAATCTTTGACGAATAGATTGAAACGAGTAAAGGCAACTCTCATCCATGAAGATCAGCAATGTTGTGTACACCACCGGAACATCCATCAACACACACATTTAATAAGGGATATCATCAACTACACACATCTGAAAAACTCTCAGTCCTCAATTTTTTTCTTTAGATCAAGAAAAAGCATTCGACAGAATATCTCACTCATACCCCCACACAATTATCTCACACTGCAATGTGGGAAGTTATTTTCGGACATGGATCCAAATTCTATATTTAAAACCAGAAAGTCGGGTTCTGTTAAACCATATCCTAACCAATTCTTTCAGGCTGACTAGGTCAGTGAGACAAGGATGTCTCTGGTCCCCATTCCTGTACGTTGTCACCCTAGAGATAGTTCTAGAAAAGATAAGACAGGACAATAATGTCAGGGGTACGTTCATACCAGGGAAGGGTGAGCAAAAGTTGCGTGCTTATGCGGACGATACCATTTTCTTTCCGACAACTGAGAAATTTGTACCGATTATTTTGGAAACGTTCTCGTTTTTTCGGCAAAATTAAACGTCAAAAAAATCTACCATAATAGGTTTAGGCAAATGGATAAATAAGTCTGATTTCCATTTGACTTAGTATCAAATAATCTTATAAATTTGTACGGAATAGTCTTCCCATGTCAAACAAATTAGAAGAAGCAAATAACTCGATTTAAACATAAAAGATACCACAACTGTAAATGTGTTTATTGACGGTATTAATAATCTTATTATTATATTATTATTATTAATATTATTATTATTACTATCATTATTATTTCTTTTCTCATTATTACATTTGAATGTGCAAAACAAAATTTAAAAAAAAAATTTTTTTAAATCGGATTAATAATGCCGAAGAATACACCACAGCCTTTTCACTGATAGACAGAGAAAGGAACAACAACAAAAATTTGATCTTTCACCTCTGTAACATTGTTGACCCAATAATTATAGGGAAGCCATATTTTAATGGTAATGACAATTTAAATGTTATTGTCCACGCTCACGGCATTAAATGTTCTGCTACCTAGAGAAAGCTGGAGATAGATCAAGATAGAATGAAAGAGAGAGAGAGAGAGAGAGAGAGAGAGAGAGAGAGAGAGAGAGAGAGAGAGAGAGAGAGAGAGAGAGAGAGAGAGAGAGAGAGAGAGAGAGAGAGAGAGAGAGAGAGAGAGAGAGAGAGAGAGAGAGAGAGAGAGAGAGAGAGATTGGCAGGTGTAACATGCATTCCGCTTGTGGAGATGGAAATGATTCATGTGCAAGGAATGTATGTTTACATGCACTACGCCATAAATGTCTCATTATCATAAATGTTTTTCTATGTATTTGTTTTTCACACATGTGACACTTAACACTAACAAACGCAACTCTCTGTGATATATACAAACAAATGTAACACGTATTACACCTTGTAAATATGTATTGCTTTGTATGAAATAAACGTTTTGAAAAAAAAAATTGGATTAATAAGCCGGTGTGCAAACGATCTCGTCAGTTGCAAACTACATCGCCATTGTTCTTCAAACCAACAGAATGGCTTCTGGAGTCAAACTCGTGATGGTTGTAAAAGCCAGGGTTTCAATGGGACATAATTTACATTGCGTGGTAATTTATGCGTGTCCCATACCATGCTGTCCCATGACACTTTCCCATGGGATTCCTGGCAGGCTTGTCCATGGGACATGTTTTTCTGTCCCATCCAATGGTAATTTATGCCTGTCCCATCCCTCCCTATTCCATCCATACACTATTCAGAAAATCTCCTTTTTTCCCCATGGGATTCCCATTGTCAAGCCTGGCAAAAATATATGCCAGTAGATTTGCTTTACCACACTGAAGGCACAGAAACTGGATTGGGTAGTAATCATATTTTCTTCAGACATGAAAAAAAGTTGAAGTAGAAAGATCAGGCACAGCTCAGGATTGCGATGGTTACAATAATCTAATCACCAGTCTTCCCATTGACGATGTAAGATACGTTTGCAACGATTCTGAGTATATAAACAAAGACAACTGCAGAAAAACTGACATTATTATGATTAAAGCTATATTGAACAGCTATATGCTTGATAGTCATTTATTTTTTTTGTTTTTTTAGCTGTCCGCCTACGCATAACGGCATGACACATGATGGATGGGTGGAGCGGAACATAAAGTTCATATTGCCGCTGTAATGTTATATCTTTCGACCTTATTAAGTGGTTCAAAATGGCAGCAAATTAATGTGTTTAAGTCATTAATCCGTGATATAATAATTAATAATTGAGCAAACCATGCGGACAATATTTTTGTTTTGTGCGAGCTGATAAACCGAACGTATGGAGCTGATCCACTGCTCTGGTGATCGAGTGAGATGGTAAAACATGACAGCCCACGCTTATCGGCATGGCACATGATGGTTAGATGGACTGTAGAAACCTTGAAACCATAATCAACAATTACCTGTCGGTTGTACTCCAGCTCAATGCACCGCCTATTAAGTGGTTTCATGTTCAGCATTATCATATGCAATTCCTATAAGCGTGGATGTTTCATGTTACCCTGCTAGGCTCATCGGTGACTCCACCTTGCCCAAAGGTGACCCATAGGCTAGCGGGGGAAGGATGTCCCTTACTTCAAAACGTGCAGATATGGCAGCTCTGGTTTACACAGGTGCAGCACAGTTAATGTTAACAACAACAACAACAACAACAACAACAGCAGAAGAAGAATCAGCAGCAGCAGCAACAACAACGGTGACGACTACGCGTCTACAACAACAACAACAACAAAAACAACAACATAGACGAACAAAGAAAAAGACCTAAACGTGAATCAGTAACAATGTTACATATCCTTTACAGGACGTTGCCATCAACCCCCGGTTGATTGTCTATACAATTTTACGATCAGTAGTTTGCCATTGCTTTCTGAAAGAGAAGTCAATGTTGAAGTGCAACTTAATACCAGTTTAGGAATTGAACCCCTTACCTCGGCATCAGTGCACCGGAAGTTTAAGATGGAACGCTCTTAACCTTTCTACCACGCCGACTGCATATGAATAATTAGTGCATTAATGAGAAAGTAAAACTCTTAGAATTGCTTTATTCATATGGTAAAACATAACAAAATTATGAAATGACAATCAAACATCACACAAGTATAAAACATTGTAGCTGTATGAAAACATTAATCTGCAAAGCATATACATCAAATGAGATGTCTTGTCTTGCGTATCCTTGTCTATGTTCTTCTCTTATGTTGTCTTTTCTCTAGTCTTGTTTTTGCAAGTCTTGTCTTGCTTTGTCTTTCCTCCAGTCTAGTCTAGCATTGTCTTATCTCTAGTTGTGACTTTTCTCAAGTTATAACATCCACTCTTTTTTTCTCTAGTCTTGTGTTATATAGCCATGTCTTCCACTGTCTTTTCTCTAGTCTTGTCTTCCATTGTCTTTCTGCAGTGTTGTCTTGCCATGTCTTCACTGATTCATTCGCCAGCGATGCAGCTAATTGCGACGTTTTCCTCAGATCGGTAAGTAAAAGTAAAGAACCCTCGATCAGGTTTTAGGCTGAGTTCCGGCCATTAAAAAATCATGCTCTGTATCAATGGGGATTCAAACACATTTACACCAGGTCAGCAGACATGTATGCTAGCCACAGCGCTACCACCACTCCGCGAGGTTCAGCGTGCACGTGGCACACATTAAGATCCGCAGGAGCTAGATGTGACGAAGAGTAGACGGGAGACTCTTATTCGTGTAAAATTGAAACTTGAAAACCTGCCCACAAAACACTGTGTATATGTCAAAGCAATGTATTCTCTTGATGAATTTAATCACATAAGCCACATCCTATTGTTCCATTGTTTATTGCCTGGCATATTTCGCTGCATCTCGTTAGGTGCATACTGAATAGTTATATATCACATGATGTGAATGAATGAATAATACTTTGGCTGAGACACTTAAAACACATAGTTACAGATATTGTTCTAACGTGGAACATCAGTTATTCCCATAGTAATCGCAAATTCAAAATTAAATCTTGCTGCTTGCACACAAGTTAAGAGGAGCGAGTCATAATAACAACTCAGTTGCTGGGAATTTAAACGGGTGTGAAAAAGAATTCTTTCGTAAGCTTAAAGGAAACGCTGCAGCAAAGTTGCATTTTCTGTTTTGAAAACAACTTGTCATCCGTCAAGTTGTTTGTTGATTTGTTGACGGTGTCCAGGTTTAACGTCAGGGGTAAACAAGGTGGAGTTTCTTTTACAGGCGTGCTTTGAGAGACCCAAGACCGCACTCGCTGGTCGCTCGTCTCAGATAATGATTGCTTCAGTGTTTCTATTTACGTCGCTAATGAAAATCTCTGACGTCGCAAACGCGAGGCTGTTATAGCTCCATGATCTTCACACTTCTAAACAAATACAGAAAAGCAGAGAGAATTACAATACAGAATGAATCAACAACATTTAGATTATAAATGTCACCGACATCATAGTTACTCGCTGTGTTGAGTCTTATGCTTCTCTTATGGTTTAAACATGGCATCCATCTTCGCTTGTCTACTCTTTGTTCTCTATGGGGACCTGGTCCTAAACCAACTCGCCCAAGCCGTCCTATAGAAAAAGATCAGATTCTACAGGTATAGACAGATTATGTGAAAAACCTTTTTAATGATAACAGAGAGGAACAGTATGATATTAGATTTAATAATGAAGGACCGCCAATTTTGAAGATGGAGGTTCGAAATGTTCTCAAGCATATGCACACAGGCAAGGCCCCCGATGCAGATAACATCACAACAGAAATGATTAAAGCTTTAGAAGAATTTGGACTAGAGCAAATCACCAGACTGCTGAACACATTATATGATACTGAAGATATACCTTCTGAATTATGTAACTCTGTATTTATTGCAATCCCAAAGAAATCAGGAACCTTGAAATGTGATCAACATAGAACAGTTAGTATAATGAGTCACTCACAAAGATTGTGCTACGAATTATCATGCAATGAGTGAGGAAGAAAATACAACCTGAAATAGGGGAAGAACAATGTGGGTTTACAGAAGGAAAGGGTACAGTAAATGCTGTGTATATGCTACGAATAGTTATTGAACGTGCTATAGATAAACAAGGAAATACATCTTTGCTTTATTGAAGACACACAGGCTTTTGATAGAGTTAGACATGTCAACATGATGGATATGCTTGCAGATCTACAAATTGATGGTAAAGACATTAGACTTATAATATACATATATTGGAAACAACAAGCTGCCATAAGGACTGATAATGAAGTAGGACAATATCAGCCTATTAAGAGAGGTGTTAGGCAGGTATGTGTAATGTCTCCAGATCTTTTTTCCCTATACAGTGAAAATATTCTCAGAAATGTAGGAGATATAAATGGAATCAGCATTGGAGGACGAAGCATCAATAACATTAGATATGCAGATGATACAGTATTGATTGCAGACAATGCGCAGGATCTGCAACGATTAGTACACAGTGAGCAACTGGGGTTAGAATTAAATTGTAAAAAGACACAGGTTATGGTCGTCACTAGGAAGAACGAAGTACCACAATGTAATATACAAGTAAATAAGAATATTCTTCAACAAGTGAATCGGTACAATTATCTTGGAACATTCATAACATATTATAGGAGATGCCTTGAAGAGATTAGCATTAGAATCGCCATGACGAAAGTAGCCTTTAGAAAGATGAAAAACCTTCTGACCAATAAAAAGATGTCAATTGAAACGAGAAAAAGTGTATTGAGGGGATACATAGAGCCAGTTCTTTTGTATGGATGTGAAACTTGGACAATGAGCAGTCAAGCTGAAAAACATCTGATGGCTGCAGAAATGTGGTTTCTGAGGAAAATGCAATGAATGCCATGGACAGACGGAAAAACCAATGACCATGTACTACAGGAGACAAATGAAAATCGTAAATTGATTAGAGAAATTAGACGTAGACAGTCAAAATGTTTTGGACATGTTATGAGAAGAAACGGATTTGAGAACTTAGTGAAAACTGGCAAGATCGAAGAGAACAGACCAAGAGGAAGACGAGAGGAAAATACCTGGATGGGTTGGCCACATGGCATGTACGAGACAGGAACACTGAGCTGATCCGCGACTCTTGTAATCGAGTGAAATGGCGAGTCATGACCGCCCACGCTTTCCGGCATGGAATATTGATTGATTGATTTCCTTATGAGTGTCCTTTGCAGGCAGTCCTTTTGCCCACGAAAAACGCTTAACAGCACGTTGCTCTTTGGTTGTACACTCCGTAAGTACAGTCGATATTTTGTTTAAGCGCTTCGCATGCATATGAGACACCTAGCGCCACCTGACGAGTGGGAATATAAAATTTCATGTTGCTGTCATCTAATGACACCTGTAGAAAACACAACTACATTTACCTGCGATTCCACAGAACTGTGTGACATACTTATTGACTCGATATCGTTCAAATTTGTATCCGCTTTCGTTTCGCGCCTCCAAACCATCGTTGTCTACTGGGTATCCATCGCCTTGATTTCCTACCTTTGCTTTGATGTCATCCATTATGATATTTATTTCTACATTTTGACATTTCTTCAAAGCAGGTTCCATGACGTCATAAAATTCCTTTATATTATTTTCACTACATTCTCCTGTTTAGAAATATATTTGAATGACGTTTATGTTAAAAAGACTGCCTATTAATTTAATCAATAGTACCCTGTCTGACACAGCCCAATATCCTTGAACAGATTCTCGCACTAGAGCACTAGAAACGATTGCTTGTAGGTTCTGACAAAAATCACGTAATGTTTGAATGGGACACCTATTATTTCTATTTAAATCAATTTATGAATGCTATCCCTTCTCAAAATTGAGAAACAAAGAAAATTTAAATATTTTGGTCACTTGAAACGTCACGAAAGTTTGGAGAGAACAATAATGGAGGAGTATATGTCTGGGAAGAGATGAAGAGGAAGGCCAAAGAGAAGATGTGTGCAGGATGTGGCGGATGATCTCCAGATGGGTGTATCGGACGCGGGACATCTTGTCTATGATCAAGAGGTTTTCGGGAAGGTTGTTATGGGAGCAAAGGACATGCTACTGAATGAATGAATCCCTTCTCGGCCTCTTGGCTAAGATCAAAGTCTAGTATCTGCACTTGATCTTGCCAGGGCCACCAGAAGAGGCAGTCATCGGAATGACAGACAGGGACGTGGGGACCTGATGGGGCGGCTCTGGTTCTTGGGGGAACAGCGAGCCCTTATTTTAAAAATATTTAAAAAAAAAACATTCTTGAAAAGTTCTTGAAAGTTAAAAGAAAAGTTATTTAAAACAATGAAATGAAACAAGTGTAATTAAAATAGTGGAAAGGGACTTAACATTATAACAGTTATTATTTTATGGGACATTACTCAAAGCAGCATAAATGTATTATGTTATTTAAATAACTGTAGTATTTATAATAAATTTTATCAAACGTTTATAGAAATTATTTACAGTTTATGACGCCATAAATGATGGAATAAGAAATTTAAGTTATCATAAAAGTGTTTATAAACTTAATGGCTTTCTTTTGCAAACATGAGAATTTAGTAATACAGTTTACTATTTTCTCTCGATAATAAATTAAATGTTTTTGTGCTTCCAATGGCACTTCCTGTGCGTAACAAATTATTTTTGTCAGGCCTGTAAACGGCCTAACATCCTTAATATCGCCTCTTGGCTTGGATAGAATCTGCGCTTGATCTTGCTTTGGCCACATCCAGAGGCGGTCACCCGAATGACACGATATGGGACCTTTATGAGCGTCTCTATCACCCTGTTGGGAGCCGCGAGCCCATTAAAAAGACAAAACGATCCATAATATTCAGCACTTTTGATTGTTTCATGCTTTTTTCTTTTTTGTTTTTGTAAATAAGCTTAAGTCATGGAAGCCGCGGTAGCGTAGTATCTAAGCGCCCACATGTGGTAAAGAGTTCCAATCTGCACCGGGTCGGATGTTTACAATTGACCTGAGCTGCCAAGTCCTCCCTGTCTAACATGGGTATCTGGAAATGGCTTGGGAACTAAAGGCGGCAGGTGTGATACTGACCACAACACCTAAAGAGCGCCGATTGGTCGATTCAAAATGTGGGTCTGGCGCCATACGTCCATTGCGTCTCAAGGTGTGTAAAACTGTTATTCTATTATTATTATTATTATTATTATTATTATTATTATTATTATTAATATTATTATTATTATTAAATGGAGTACATTTTCCGAGATTCATCTCATAATTCTGGTGTCGTTTTTATTTTAAAAAGTAACACAAAGAGCGGGCAGTTTTCAGCAAAATGTACTTTCTTTTGTCATTTCAGCGCCATAATAATATTTTTTTTTTTTAAATGCAGCTGATGGTGCCCATAATTACAGAAACACTATCAACTAGGGAAGAGTCTGCCCTAACAACACACCCTCCCAATCTTACTTAGTTTCTGTGAATGTCTAGTAGTTTGATAAGTCAAGAGTTTTATATGCAAGATAGTGTTTGTAAGTATTATAATGACGATATGTGGTCAGCTATGTATTGTTGTTTAGTGTATTTATTGGCTTAGTTTATAGACAAGCATTTAATCTTCCTCCTCCTCCTCTTCATCCTGGTTAATCTGGAAGTAAATCAATCATGTGCCATGCCGGAATGCGTGGGCGGTCATGACTCGCCATTTCACTCGATCACCAGCGTCGTGTATCAGCTCAGTGTTCCTGTCTCGTCCATGCCATGTGGCCAATGCCATCCAGGTATTTTCCTCTCGGTCTTCCTCTTGGTCTGTTCCTTTCGATCTTGCCAGTTGTCACTAAGTTCTCCAATCCAATTCTTCTCATAACATGTCCAAAGAATTTTGACTGTCTGCGTCTAATTTCTCTAATCAATTTACGATTTTCATTTGTCTCCTGTAGTACTTGGTCATTGGTTTTTCTGTCTAGTCCATGGTATTCTTTGCATTTTCCTCAGAAACCACATTTCTGCAGCCATCAGATGTTTTTCAGCTTGACTGTACATTGTCCAAGTTTCACATCCATTACAAAAGAATAGGCTCTATGTATCCCCTCAACACTCTCTTTTCTCGTTTCAATTGACATCATTTTATTGGTCAGAATGCTTTTTCATCTTGCTAAAGGCTACTTTCGCCATGGCGATTCTTGTTCTAATCTCGTCAAGGCATCTGCCATCAGATGTTATGACTGTTCCGAGATAATTGTACCGATTCACTTGTTGAAGAATATTCCCATTTACTTGTATATTACATTGTTGTACTTCGTTCTTTCTAGTGACGACCATAACCTGTGTCTTCCTACAATTTAATTCCAACCCCAGCTGCTCACTGTGTACAACAACTGCGTCTACTAATTGTTGTAGATCTTGTGCATTGTCTGCTATCAATACTGTATCATCTGCATATATAATGTTATTGATGTTTCGTCCTCCAATGCTGATTCCATTGATATTTTCTACATTCCTGAAATATTTTCACTATATAGGGAAAAAAGATCTGGAGACATTACACATCCCTGCCTAACACCTCTCTTAATAGGTTGATATTGTCGCACTTCATTATCAATCCTTATGGCAGCTTGTTGTTTCCAATATATGTTTTTTATAAGTTTAATGTCTTTCCCATCAATTTGTAGATCTGCAAGCATATCCACCATGTTGACATGTCTAACTCTATCAAAAGCCTTTGTATAGTCAATAAAGCAAAGATGTATATCCTTGTTTACTTCTATAGCACGTTCAATAACTGTTCGCAGCATATACACAGCATTTACTGTACCCTTTCCTTCTACAATCCCACATTGTTCTTCTCCTATTTCAGGTTGTATTTTCTTCCTCACTCTTTGCATGATAATTCGTAGCAAGATCTTTGTGATATGGCTCATTATACTAATTGTTCTATGTTGATCACATTCCAAGGTTCCTGATTTCTTTAGGATTGCAATAAATACAGAGTTACATAATTCAGAAGGTATATCTCCAGTATCATATAATGTGTTCAGCAGTCTGGTGACTTGATCTAGTCCAAATTCTTCTAAAGCTTTAATCATTTCTGTTGTGATGTTATCTGCACCGGGGGCCTTGCCAGCTTTCATATGCTTAAGAACATTTCGAACCTCCATTTTCAAAATTGTTTGTCCTTCATTATTAAATCTAATATCATACTGTTCCTCTCTGTTATCATTATAAAGGTGTTTCACATAATCTGTCCATACATGTAGTATGTGATCATTTTCTATTATGGTTTTGCCATCTTTAGTTTTTAGACAGCCTGTTGATGTACTTGCTCTTTTATTAGTAAGTTCCTGAATTCTTTTGTGCACTAATTTGGTATTTTGACTGTTGTAATGTTTTTTGATGTATAAGCACTTTTCCTCAAGCATAAACACCTTCTTGAAGGATGCCACAACCCTCAGCCAGTCATACAGGTTGTTGTTTTTCAAGTACTTCTTTGTCGAGTACTGCAGATTCCTCTTCCAAAAGGGAACCTCGACGGTCAGGTTGATGTTATTTTTCTGCAGATCCAAGGAGGCATTATTTCCAAAAGTTGCCAGTCGTGCCGTCACCATGAATGCGTTCTTCCAGATACTTCTCAAAGTTGCCATTCTTGAGGTCAACTTTAATGCGATCTTTCAGATACTTATCAATGATGCCACTCTTGTCGTCAACCTCAATGCATTCTTTCAGATACTTCTCAAAGTTAGTAGAGTCCATGATAACATCCTCCACCCTGCCCTTGCTGCGGGTTTCAGGCTCGTTTAATGGTTTATTTTTTTGCGCTGTCATGGCTGTATTTGTTATGGTAAAGATTACCTTCTGCAAGACAGAAAAATATTCGTCAATGAAAGGCTGCCAACTGCATTGGGAAAAAAGAGGGTTAAAGTGCTATATAGAACCCATACTGTTGAATGCATGTGAAGCATGGACAATAAACAGCCAAACTAGAAAACAGTTAATGGTATTGAAAATATGATTTCTGAGGAAAATGCAAAGGATACCATTGATGGACAGAACAACGAATGAGAAAGCCCTTCGATGCGCAAATGCAAAACGTAAACTGATTAGAGAAATTAGACAAAGACAATCCATATTGTGTTTAGTCAAGTTATCGCTATAAAAGAAAAGCTGTAAAACTGAATGACCACTGTCAAACCTGACGTGCATTCTGAATGTGAAGTCAACATTTCGGTTCAACTGATCGGTGTGTGAAACTATCCTACGTTGTCGCCATTAGTAGAGAGCTACCATCAGTACGGGACCGGGTATAAAGCAGGGTTGGCCAACATGAGGCCCGTGTGCCGAATAGAGTCATGTTGCGGTCCGCGGAGCTATATCCAAAGAACATAAATATTAACTTTATTGTACATATCAACAAAAGAACATTACACCATGAGTCGTTCGTATCATATATTTTTAAATTATAGCTAAGAGAAATTTGAAATATCTCGCACTTTATGAAAATTTTTTTGGTTTTGAGCTATTTAAATATCCCACATTTTCGGGCAAATTCATAGATTTTAGCTATTTCAAATATCCCTTTCTTTGATACACAGGGTTACTTAGTTTTTTGTCCGACACTAGGTGTTGATAAATTGTAATATGATACTTCAACTTCTGTTATATATGTTCTGTGATCTTCGGCGTCTTCGGGAAACTCGCAAAGCTGTCGGGCTCATACTCATAACTACTTTCAGTCCACCTTGACAAAGTTCGTGTTATTCTGTAGTTTCGTTCTATTATCGCCACTGCGTCTAGAGAGATTTTGCGATCGACGTTAAAATAATATTTATCATATTTATAATAAGGGTTCAAACTACTTAACCAAGTATCCTTTCTACCATATCGATTCTATAGGTAAGTAAACTATGAAACGTTTTACTAATTTAATTTAAATTAATTAATCATTATTAATTAGTATTACCCGTTGCGTTTTATGTTTATATTTTTTTCCAGTTAAAAACTAAGACCTACCATTGCGTCAATTAGTAAAGACGTCGGGCCAAAGAAGAGAAGAATCACAGAAGAATTATGTTGTTTTCAAGACAGGTGGCCTAAAAACTATTCTTTTTTTTGTGTGGAAATTAAAACAAAGCCCATTGCTTGATATTCAACGAATATGTTTCTGTTTTGAAAGAGAATAACACATAAAACGGCACTACGAGACTAAACATGCAAGTAAGGGTGATAAGTGCAAAGAGGCAATTTCGACAAGACCAAGTAAATGACTTTAAAAAGAAATTGCTGCACAGCCAAAGACATTTACTAGAGCGGGTTCAGAGTGAACATGCTATGTAAAAGAAAGTTAAGCAGTAGCCATGATATTAACAAAAAAGTCGAAGCCGTATTCAGATCGTGAAATGGTTAAGGGATGTTTGGAGAGCGTCATTGAAATTCTGTGTCCAGAAAAGAAGAAGGATTTCTCAAAAATAAGTCTGTCTCGTCACACTATTACTAGGCGTGTGGACGACATTGGAAAACATATTGAAGATAATCTGAAAAGTCCAGCATCCGAGTTTATATTTTATGCTCTAGCATTGCAAGAAAGCAAAGATATGGCAGATACAGCCCAACTGGCAATTTTTATCAGGGGTGTTGATGTCCATTTTAAAAAGACAGAAGAATTAGCGGCACTGTATCCACTTAAGGACACTACGAAGTCAAGAGATTTGTTAGATGCAGTTACATCGACATTGAATGGCTTTTCGTTACAACTTAACAACTTATAGGACTTAACAACGGATGTTCTAGCAATTGTTGAGAAACACGAAGGGTTAATAAATGTGATTGAAAATGAGGTCTCCAAAGTCGGTAATACTTCAATGCTACATTTTCATTGCATTATTCATCAGGAGAATTTATGTTTGAAGGCCCTGAAAATGGACCATGTCATGAAAGTGGTTGTCAAAATAGTGATCTTCATTAAGTCGAACGGGTTTAATCATCGTCAGTTCCAAAAATTTCTAAATCTTTGGACTCAGATTATAATGACGTTACATTTTATGCAGAAGTAAGATGGCTGACCCGTGCCAAAATATTGAAAAGAGTGTTTGATTTGCAGCAAGAAATACAATCATTCTTTGCAAGCAAGTCAATAAGCATATCAGAGTTTGAAGACAAAGAGTCTGTTTGGAACTTTGCATTTCTGGTCGACATAACTAGCCACCTAAATGACGTTAATACCCGTTTACAAGAGAAAGATCAATTAATTAATAAGATGTATGATCATATTTCTGCATTTCAAATGTAATTTGATCTTTGGGAACAAAGTTGAGGACAAAGAACTTTAAAGACTTTTATACATTGTCATTGCAACCAGACGTCACACAGGAGGTGGCGGAAAAATACACCTCTTTTATATCTGACTTAAACCTCCAATTTGAATACCGATTTCAGGATTTTTAAAACGCCATGTGCTTTTTGTGCTTTTGCAACGCCATTCGCGGTAGACGTGAAATTATTATGAAGAAGAATACAAATGGAAAATTGTGAAATGTGTTGTGATACACATTTAAAGGAGAAATTCCATCAAGTTGGTTTGGAAGAGTTCTATAAAACGTATGTGGACAAGGATAAATATCCTGCGTTTTACAAACATGCTCTGTCGATGGTGTCGCTATTTGGAAACACTTATGCTTGTTACCAGATTGTTAGTCGCATGAAGCACATCAAATCACAAGTGATGTTCATTTGGAAAACTGCGTGTAGTGACAACATCAGTCGAGATAAATTTTGAGGCACTTAGTTCTGCAAAACAAAGTCAGATGTCTCACTTTGAAATATTTTTTAATTGTCTAATAAATATGTTTGATTCTCATTTATGTTTTATTTTCTTCGAAAACATAAAAATTGGTATATTTATTTTTATTTTTAATTTTTACATTAAACCAGGCAAGCGTTTTACCCCGATCACACCTACTGGGAAGCAACGATGTGGTAGAAGCTGTAGTATGCTTGCTTGTTTACTTTAATTCACACACACACACACACACACACACACACACACACACAAACAATAAGGTGCGTGGCCCGGCAGGAAATATTATTTCTGAAATTTGATCCGCCTGCTAAAAAGTTTGGCCACCCCCGCTTAAAAACCATTAACGACGATCTATTAGAGAGCAAGTCGTGCCAACAGCAGCGGTAATTCCAGCTTCAATAGAACATTTTAAAGTTGTTGCATTTAAAATGCTGGTAGTTGGATCTGGAGTGTTCAAAGCAGGCCTCGACTGCCTGAATAATGGTGCATGGAATCACGGAATAGGACCTCGGTTCTAGTTTATTGGTTTTCGGAACTGGTGGTAATGATTAACAGTGACAAACGCGGGCATTCGTATTGCGGCGTTATAGGTGCAATTATTGGATCGCAGCAAAACGAACGCTGAGAAAGCGTTTGGGGAAAAAAAAGTTTTCATTAATCAAGAACGAAAGTGAGAGTCGCGAAGACGATCAGATACCGTCGTAGTTCTGATCATAACCAATGTCGAATAGCAATCCCAGTGGGGTTGAAGCGAAGCTGAAACAATATGGAATATACCTTGACTAGCAAATCCATTGCGTATAAAGTCTGAATAATTTGGAAGGTGCTTCTTCATGCGTGGTCCTGACACTTTATCTACGGTTCTAAGTTGAGGGATATGGCTAAACGCCTCTATGTCATTATCCCCCATTTGTGAGGGCCTGGCCATTACTTATCCTCTGCTGCATGGAGGTGAGATGCTGAGCCGGCAGCATCTGCAGCTTACTTTGTGCCTTACGTCTGTAAAGACGGCAAGTGCCACTACTGTGTGGGCATTAATAGTGAAAAAGTGTCGCAGTCAGTATCTAAAGCTCATTGAGTGTGTGTTATCAAAGGTGGAAAATCGTCACATTGGGACGAAATGGAATATTTCTTGACTAGCAAATCCATTACGTGGAATTCCGCAGCAAAATCTTGGTGTGCGGATGACATTTGCATACCGTTCTCTCCTGATCTTCGGAAGAACAGCCTGTGGTGAACGGGAGGCCCAATATACGGAAGTGAGGCTAAGCGGCCATGTGCAGATGTAACGATTCCTTGGGTGAGCCCAATACCAGAGCAATATGTGTTGGCTCTGCAAGTATGGAAGCCTCCTTGGATGACGAGGAATGTCCATGGTCTGCCCCTGCCTTCCCTTGTGGGCCGACCGGGATGTCTCCAGCTGTTCTAGGTGGGCCGGCTGGGATAGGGATAATATCATAACAGTAAGAGTCGAGAAAGCCACCCAGACGCACGAATCATAACAGTAAGAGTCGAGAAAGCCATCCAGACGCACGAATCATAACAGTAAGAGTCGAGAAAGCCACCCAGACGCACGAATCATAATGCTGGTTGGCTAGCAAACCCATTTCGTGGAAAGTGCGAACCGAAAGCTCGCTGAGTGGATTTCATATGCAGACTGACCTCTCCTGGTTTGCGGCTTGTGGCGAACGAAATGAGCAATATACGGCAGTGAGGCCAAGCAGCCAGGTATAGGCGTTAACGATTCCTTGGGTGAGTCCAATGTCTGTCTCAGAGTGAGAGTGGGAAGTCCTTCGAAACACCGGGAAGGTTAACCCGGTCAACAAATGAACGCAGAAGTCGGATGTGTCGGCCTCAAGGCGCAAGTAAACTAGCGCTGCTGTAAACAGGCACAATGCAATTACGTCTGAAAAATATGCTTAGGATGAATGCAGAAGAAGACAGTGTAATATCTGAACTTGATATTGCCAGGGCCAATAGCAGAGGTGGTCATCCGAATGACACATAGGGACGTGGGGAACGAATGGGGTGGCTCTGGTATTTGGGGGTACAGGAGCCCTTATTTAAACACACACACAAATTATAGATGAAAGAAAAGTATTAAAAGAAAAAAAAAACATTAAAGTAACACGTGTAATAAAATCGCAGAAAGGGACATAATACTATATTATTTATTCTTCTAAGGGACATTACTGAAAGCATCATAAGAGTATTATGTTATTATATAACCGTAGTATTTATTATAATCTCTATAAATTATTTTATAAATTTTACTATAATTGCCTTTGTCATAAAAGGTGTTATGTGAATTTTAAGTAGTCTTTAAAACTGTGTAAAAGTAATCGCTTTAGTTTATGATCATGAGAATTTAATAATGGATTTTTATATGTCATTCGCAATGTTATATTTAATTGGTTGCGCTTTCAATGGTAAGTTAGATACTTGATATATCGCACAGTTGTTGGGTGATCGGGTAGGTACTAAGTGTGGCACAGCTGGACGATTACACAAACCATACTTGTCCAGCAGCCCCAGTTCTCAATGGTGGATGACTTATCATGTATCTGCCCTGAGGGCATATATGACTAATCGGATGGTGTGAAGTAGGATCACCTCACGTTAGTTGGTCTGTCCAGACTGCTGATGTTGACAAAGAATGATGGTTTTACTGACTGTCCATCACTCCTTTCCGGAAGGTAGAACCTGGGAATATGACACAGGCAACCCTCGGTAAGAATCAAGTGACCAGGACCCATCATATGGAGACACACAGCCTCCATGTACTCAGATAGGGAATCACCTCCCTAAGGTGGGCGGTGGTTCAATTACAGGCCATGCCTCAGGGTCAGAGGAAGAATAAGGTCTGGGGTCTGACAAGTAGCGGAATAGATCATCTGTTTCCCTGGACTGGAGATAGAGTGAACCCACGGTGACTAGTCATGAGTGTCTGCCCCCCCCCCCCAGTTCTCCAGAGGAAGACTTCTAATGACATACAGGGTTAGCGGTTCTACAGTACCCATAGGCAAGGTGGCCGCGAAGGAGGGCCGTTGGCAAAACCCCCTTCCAGCTCTTCCCTAGTGGCCCTGCTTTCCCCAATTCATCTTCCCTGCAACCATCAGACATGTCTGTAGCATCATTTCTCCCTCTTTCCCCTCCCCGTTGTTCTCCTCAGAGGAACCCACGGTAGATTAGGTTGGTATTTCCTTAAGGAGACCTTGAACATAAAGTGTATGAGGAAGGCATAGAAAATCCCAGCAGTCGCCCCGCCAAAAGATACAAACTTCAGCACACGCGGGATCGCTCAAATGCCCGTCAATTCGACCGCGGACATTCCCAAGAGATTCGTCTTGACCGCCCGAGTCGGAGGATACCCCATTCGGTAGGGTTTAGTTACGCCTTCACCGACTTCCGGTTTTGCCGACTACGCCTGAGTTCAAAGGCGGCCCAGTAGTGCCATCAAATCACCAACAAGCCAATCCTATTTACCCCCAGCCATTTTCTGGGCAGGCTATACTATGTAAACACCTGCACTTTTCACCACATTACATGCTGTTCAAAACAGGCGTGATTAAAATGGGGTTAGGTCGACAAGCCTGTTTTTTTTAAATTTTTTTAGACAGTTACATGCTCGACCTTGACCTCTGTGCAACTATTTGCTTCATGCAAACCACAACCTCGGATAATCGCAAATAAATGGTCTAAGAAGGGTAGCATTCTTACCTTTCATTCGGTCAGGCAGTTCGAAGTATGGAGCCTCGTCCAAACTATGGACTTGATGTCATCGTCTTTAAACTTTAGTAAACACTGGCTCCATTTCTTCATGGGAACTGTAGCCACACAGAAGTTCCCGCCAGCCGGCCAAAACACAATCTTCTCTCTCTCTCTCTGTTCTAGTCAGGCCATTGGGACTGCGCAGTAAAACACAAGTTTCCGGAACACACATATCGAACTTTCCAGAATCCATGGGCGTAATCTTCCTCTTCCTTAGGGGTAAAGGATTATTGGGGTTATTACCCTGTACAAGTTGCTGGCCAATCCCGCCTCTCCTGGTCGCATCCTCCAGGAATTTTTTGTGACATGCTGTTAGTGTTTCTTTAGTTATCTGCGACATCAACAACATATCTTTGAATGCTGCTGCTGAAGCGAAAAAGAAAGTACATGTCAAAATCGCTACGATGGGTAGCGTTGTGATGTTCTGTTGTGATAATTTGGTGTGTCCAGTGTGTGCAGCGTGGTTACACACCCGCTTCACACGCGTGATCCGGGACTGTTTCCGGATCCGGTCAGGGATATGCACTACTGACGAGCTCAAATGAGGGCGACACTCTAGTATAGTGCTTCCATATTGACGTGGATAGGCCTTAGGTTCATGCCAGAATGCGATCGGCGTTGCCAGTAGTGGGTTGTGCTCAATATTTAAGTTAGATACAGTCTGTACTTTCAACAATTTTTGATAGGCTTTTCAAAGGCCAAACACCCTTAATATCACCTCTCGGACCCCTTGGCTAAAGCAGAAGTGTAGAATCTCTCTCTCTCTCTCTCTCTCTCTCTCTCTCTCTCTCTCTCTCTCTCTCTCTCTCTCTCTCTCTCTCTCTCTCTCTCTCTCTCTCCCCCTCAGAAGACACACATTCCTGTTTCAATCTGTGATGTCGGTTCCTAAATCAATCAATCAATCAATCCTGTTTCAATCTAATTGCTAAAATGGGACACTTGTTGAGTGATACTGTGAATTGTTTAAACTGGAAGAAATGTAGTTTCAGAGAATTTTTTTATTTTTTAAATGCCCCATCAAGACCCCACGTCCCTGTGCGTCATTCGAATGACTGCCTCTGCTGGTGGCCCTGGCAAGGTCAAGTGTAGATACTACACCCTGATCTTAGCTAAAAGGCCGAGAAGTGATAGCATTCATAAATTGATATAAATAGAAATAATAGGTGTCCACTTAAAACATTAAGTGAATTTTATGAGAACCCACAAACGTTTTTAGTGCTATAGTGTGAGTTACAAGTGTATTTTTCTTGTAAGATTGAGATAACACATCTATTTTGATTGTTTCACTTTAATAAATTACATTTTCGTCCACTGAAATACATTGACAAGAATATTTCCTTAGATTGTTTCACTATACACAAGACGACTTGTCTCGTTATGTTGTTTATTTTTTCTTAAATAAAGCAAGTTTTAAACACGGAACCCGCAGTAGCGTAGTGTCTAAACGCCGACCTGTGGTCATGAGTTCGAATCTGCACCGGGGCGAATGTTTACAATTGACCTGAGCTGCCAGGTCGTCCCTGCCTAAAATGGATATCCGGAAATGACTTGGGAATTAAAGGCGGCAGGTGGGATACTGACCACATCACCCAAAGAGCGCCGATTGGTCCATTCAAAATATGGGTCTAACGCCATACGGCCATTGCGTCTCAAATATTATTATTATTATTATTATTATTATTATTATTATTATTGTTGTTGTTGTTGTTATCATCATAATCATGTTATTTCAGCGAGCAACATTGAAATGCTTAGGAACTGGCTACCAGAACAAACAAACAAACAAGCAAACAAACAAACAAACAAACAAACAAGAAGAAGAAGAAGAAGAAGAAGAAGAAGAAGAAGAAGAAGAAGAAGAAGAAGAAGAAGAAGAAGAAGAAGAAGAAGAAGAAGATCAACAACAACAACAACAACAACAACAACAACAACAACAACAACAACAAACACATACTTCTTGTGCCATTTTTATTTTAAAAAGTAATACAAAGAGCAGGAAGATTTTGGCACGATTTTGACATGTACTTTCTTTTTCGCTTCAGCAGCAGCATTCAAAGATATGTTGTTGATGTCGCAGATAACTAAAGAAACACTAACAGCATGTCACAAAAAATTCCTGGAGGATGCGACCAGGAGAGGCGGGATTGGCCAGGGTAATAACCCCAATAATCCTTTACCCCTAAGGAAGAGGAGGATTACGCACATGGATTCTGGAAAGTTCGATATGTGTGTTCCGGAAACTTGTGTTTTACTGCGCAGTCGCAATGGCCTGACTAGAACAAAGAGAGAAGATTGTGTTTTGGCCGGCTACAGTTCCCATGAAGAAATGGAGCCAGTGTTTACTAAAGTTTAAAGACGATGACATCAAGTCCATAGTTTGGACGAGGCTCCATACTTCGAACTGCCTGACAGAATGAAAGGTAAGAATGCTACCCTTCTTAGACCATTTATTTGCGATTATCCGAGGTTGTGGTTTGCATGAAGCAAATAGTTGCACAGAGGTCAAGGTCGAGCATGTAACTGTCTCAAAAAATTTTAAAAAAACAGGCTTGTCGACCTAACCCCATTTTAATCACGCCTGTTTTGAACAGCATGTAATGTGGTGAAAAGTGCAGGTGTTTACATAGTATAGCCTGCCCAGAAAATGGCTGGGGCTAAATAGGATTGGCTTGTTGGTGATTTGATGGCACTACTGGGACCGCCTTTGAACTCAGGCGTAGTCGGCAAAACCGGAAGTCGGTGAAGGCGTAACTAAACCCTACCGAGTGGGGTATCCTCCGACTCGGGCGGTCAAGACGAATCTCTTGGGAATGTCCGCGGTCGAATTGACGGGCATTTGAGCGATCCCGCGTGTGCTGAAGTTTGTATCTTTTGGCGGGGCGACTGCTGGGATTTTCTATTGCCTTCCTCATACACTTTATGTTCAAGGTCTCCTTAAGGAAATACCAACCTAATCTACCGTGGGTTCCTCTGAGGAGAACAACGGGGAGGGGAAAGAGGGAGAAATGATGCTACAGACATGTCTGATGGTTGCAGGGGAGATGAACTGGGGAAAGCAGGGCCACCAGGGAAGAGCTGGAAGGGGGTTTTGCCAACGGCCCTCCTTCAGCGGCCACCTTGCCTATGGGTACTGTAGAACCGCTAACCCTGTATGTCATTAGAAGTCTTCCTCTGGAGAACTGGGGGGGGGGGGCAGACACTCATGACTAGTCACCGTGGGTTCACTCTATCCCCAGTCCAGGGAAACAGATGATCTATTCCGCTACTTGTCAGACCCCAGACCTTATTCTTCCTCTGACCCTGAGGCATGGCCTGTAATTGAACCACCGCCCACCTTAGGGAGGTGATTCCCTATCTGAGTACATGGAGGCTGTGTGTCTCCATATGATGGGTCCTGGTCACTTGATTCTTACCGAGGGTTGCCTGTGTCATATTCCCAGGTTCTACCTTCCGGAAAGGAGTGATGGACAGTCAGTAAAACCATCATTCTGTGTCAACATCAGCAGTCTGGACAGACCAACTAACGTGAGGTGATCCTACTGCACACCATCCGATTAGTCATATATGCTCTCAGGGCAGATGCATGATAAGTCATCCACCATTCAGAACTGGGGCTGCTGGACAAGTATGGTTTGTGTAATCGTCCAGCTGTGCCACACTTAGTACCTACCCGATTACCCAACAACTGTGTGATATATCAAGTAACATTTGTTTCAACCGAATTTTGGTTTTTGATGGTGACTCTTAGTCTAATGGAACTCTGGCTATGAACAATGTTCTAATGTAAACTGAGCACTGGACATTGTGCTTTGAAAAACTGTAATTCATAAACTGTGCTACTAAACTTGTGTACCTTTGAGTGAGGTATCTACCTGATGGGATGTGAATAGAAATTCAGAGTCTCATTTGGACACATGTGCAGATGTCCCATTGTCATAATCCTAACGGGCTGACAACTCGGAGGAGGTGCTGTCTGATGAAAGACTGAGGACCTACACCAAGAAGATAAGTGACATTACCGTCTTATGTGGAACTCTGACATTAGTACAGTGATGATCATCTTCATGTGGCTGCCTCAACTTACTGTCTTCTAGCAATTAGCACACCAGACAGATCTGCACTACATCCACATTATCTTTACTTCCCTTTCTGCAATACACTTTTGTTATTGAGTATGTAGATACCGGAGTTGCATCATTTTTTCAGGATGGTGTTTGAAAGGGTAACATCCCTTGGTTTGTTGTGAGAGAGATAGGTTTCTGAAGACTGGTGGGGTCGCAGACTGAAAGTGTCCCAGTCCCAGATCTGAAGTCATCCCGAGATATATATATGTATGCATATATATATATATATATATATATATATATATATATATATATATATATATATATATATATATATATATATATATATATATATGTGTGTATAAATAGTCATAAATAAGTGCGATAGCCTGTTCCCTTCACCCCAGGGAAGCTATATGACACAGCATGGAAAGGAACAGGTTGCCCTAATAACACCACACCCTCCCAAACTTACTTAGTCGCTGTCAACGACTAGTAGTTTGATAAGTCAAGAGTTATTTGAGCATGATAGTGTTTGTAAGTATTATAATGCTTATATGTGGACAATTTTATTTTAAATTTTTTTTTAATGGCTTAATTTATTGACAAGTATTTAATCTTCCCCATCCCCCTCTTCATCTCGGTAATCTTGAAGTAGCGAAGCTCAAACCCTTCCCTAGATGAAGCCATCACTCTTAGCCAGTCAATAAGGTTGTTCTTTTCAAATTTCTTCTTTGACAAGTACTTCAATTACCTCTTTGAAAAGGGGACCTCACTGATCAGGTTGATTATGTTTTTCTGCACCTCAAGGAGACATTGTTTCTAACGTTCCCAGTCTTGCCGTCAACCTGAATGCATTCTTTCAGATACTTCTTAAAGTTGCCAGTCTTGCCGTGAACCTGAATGCATTCTTTCAGATACTCCTTAAATTCGCCAGTCTTGCCGTGAACCTGAATGTGCCCTTTTAGAAACTTCTCAAAGATGCCAGTCTTGCCGTGAACCTTAACGCGATCTTTCGGATATGCCTTAAACTTCCTTTATGCGATCTTTCAGATTCTACTCGAAGTTGCCAGCATCCATGATACCAGCCTCCACCAGGTGGGTGCAGTGCACGGTGTACTTCACGGTAGTCTTCTTCCTCTTGCACCCTTCCCTTGCTTGGGGTTTCCGGCTCGTTTAACTGCTTTTGGCTCTGGCATGGCTCTAGGCGTGCAGCCAGGAGTAGTAGCGTCTCTTGTGGGCTTCAAATTGGAAATGGAATAGGAGAGTTTGGAATTTGTATTTGATATTGTAAAGGTTATCTTCTGCAAAAAGGAAAACATACTCATCAATGAAAGGCTGTCATGTGCACTGAGAAAAAGAACACTGTGATCTTAGTCAAAAGGCCGAGTATCATTAACATTTGAAAACATTCTCTAATGTTTAAGTGAGCCCACATTATTAGGGGCCTAGAAGCCACCCCCCCCCCCCCCCCCCCCCGCATCGGGCAAGCTGACATCCTGAAGAATCCATCAACGACTACCACTGGGTAATCTGGACCTTTGACTGGTACGACAACAGAATTATCCCCCTTGATGGACACCTGCAGTTAGCTCTTGCTCCTATGTGTTATAATTGTAGATGCCACCAAGGGAAGTAACTTGTGATGTAATTGATCTCTGCTTCTTCAAACACATGTATACCGAGCCAGCAGACATGCATGCTGGCCACAACGCCACCATCACTCTGCAATGTACTGCGTGCGCATAGCACACATTAAGATCCTTAGGAGCTAGAAGTGACGAAGTGTAGATGGGAGACTCCCCTTCGTGTAAACTGAAATTAGAAAATCTGCCCGCAACAGACTGTGTACATGTTCAATGCAATGTATTCCCTTGGTGGATTTAAACACAGAAACCACATTCAATAGGTTGCAGCTGGCATATTTCGCTGCATCTCGTCAGGTGCATACTGCAAAATTATATATCACATAAAGTGAATCAATGAATAATACTGAACACTTAAAACACATAGTTACTAGATATTGTTCGAATGTGGAACATCAGTTATTCCCACAGTAATCGTAAATTCAAAATGAAATATTTCTGCTTGCAAAAAAGTTAAGAGGAACGAGTCAAAATAACAACTCAGTTGCAGGGAATTTAAACGGGGTTAAAAATAATTCATTCGTAAGCTTAACTGGAACGCTGCATCAATGTTTCATTTTCGGATTTGAAATAAATTGTCATCACGGTGTCCAAGTTTAACGTCAGGGTTAAACAAGGCGGAGTTTCTTCTTCAGGCGAACCTTTGAGAGATCCAAGACCGTATTCGCTGGTCGCTCGTCTCGGATGATGATTGACTCGGCGTTTCTATTTGCGACGCTGATGAAAATGTCTGATGTCGCAAAAGCGATGCTGTTATAGCGAAATGATCTTTCCACTGTTAAACAAATACAGAATAACAGAGTGAGAATTAAAATATATAATGAATCAACAACAGTTAGATTATAAATGGCACCGACATCATAGTTATTCGCTGAGTTGGAGTCTTATGTTTCTCATATTGTGTTTAAACCCGGCCCTTACCTTCTTTAGTCCTCTCTTTGTCCTCCATTGGGACATATGTCCTAAACCAACTCGCCCCAAGCCGCCCTAACCTAAGTTATACCATGGAGTTCCATCAGTCTCCTCCCTATTCTATTTATTTCTGTATTAAATTTTCTTCTCCTTGCGTTTTTAGGTCTTCCTTCCCCTCTCACCAGCTTCTCCCCTTATGGATTCCAGGGAAAAGACTGTCTAAATATACCTATCTCAGCTTATCTCAATGTATGTTACCAATCATGGCATGTTTAAAGGTTGCTCTTAAAAAAATAGACAAGACTTCTTGTGCATAGTGGGATATTCTAAACAAAATATTCTTGTCGATGAATTTCAGAACACGAAAATGTAGTAAACAATTGGAGATAATCTAATACAGGGATGCCATCTTATTGTAAAATGAGAAATAACTCGTACTAGAGCTCTTGAAAGGTTTGCTTGAAGGTTCTGACACAAATCACTTAATGTTTTAATGGGACACCTGTAATTTTTGTTTACATCAATGTATTAATGCTATCCCTTCTTGGCCTTTTGGCTAAGATTAAAGTATAGTAATCTGCACTTGATCTTGCCAGGGCCACCAGCAGAGGCAGTCATCTGAATGACACACCGAGACGTGGGGCCTGATGGGGCGGCTCTGGTTCTTGGGGGAACAGCCAGGTCTTATTTAAAAAAAAAAAATTATAGATTAAAGAAAAGTTACGTAAAATTTCATTTTAGAAACCACATTGAAAGGAATACACGTAATTAGAATGTTGGCAAGGGACATAACACTTAAAACATTTATTATTTTATGAGACATTACTTTGTGCAACATAAATGTATTATATTTTCGAAATACTCTAGTATTTAAAATATACTTTGAAATTCTCATATACAGAAAATATTAAAATAATTGGATCCATTTAGTGCGATAACAACGACAAGTGATGATCAAATTTTGGGTAAAAGTCGTGGCTTTATTTTACATTCTTGAAATTTAGTAATGCATTATTCTATTACTTCTCGATATATCTTTGTATCATTGTGTGCTTTTAGTTGTAGCACTTAGATACAGACATTTAAAAAAATTTTGTCAGGCCTGTAAAACGGCCAAAAATCCTTAATATCTATTACGAGAGAGGCCGAGGTTATTTCTAGGAATTATCATACAGCCTGCGAGACATATCAGTGACATTACTTTTGCAGCAGTGATTCCGATTGTTTTCACCACGTGTAGATCTGGATTAAAGATTTTTCTCTGTCACGGATTAATAAAACACATCAGTGACATTAACTTTGCGGCAGTGATTCCGATTGTTTTCACCACGTGTAGATCTTGATTAAAGATTGTTCTCTTGTCACGGATTAATAAAACACATCAGTGACATTAATTTTGCGGCAGTGATTCCAATTGTTTTCACCACCGGTAGGTCTGGATTAAAGATTTCTCCTGTCACAGGATTATCGAAGATGATGGGAAACCAAATTGTAAAACGTGTTAAAGTCAACACGAGTGAAGCATTTGGGGGAGGATCGCTCCATCAAGCAAACATACTTGTGTTTTCTATATCAGGGCCTCATCTATTTCGGTTCAACTACTCGCTGATGGCGAGCGTCTTGATGGGGCCTAGCGGGGTCGCTAGGCAAGGGATAAAATCCATCTACCGTTTTGAGGACCCTAAAAGATGGTACGCTATGCTGACACCGGAAGCAAAGGCGGCTCATTATGGACGGCTTCACGGGATGAAGCATGAACTGCAGGATCCTAAATTAACTATTGTAATCGCAAACATAGAGAAGGAAAAGACCAAGGCTATGATTCACTGGATGCCTACAACCGCAAAGATTGAGACAATGAAGCAAATAGTCGCGGATATTTCGGGAGATATACATGCGGAAGTGCATAAACTTAAAAACAGCACTGACAAGATGTTACTTCTGTGCATCCTGAAAGACCCTCTACCACATTACGTGGACATGGAGTCTTTTATCACACTTCTGCCCCTCAACAACCACGACTACCATACACCGTCTGAAGCGAACAGAGCAAACAAAATTCCAATTCCAATTCCAATTTTCAAAACAAAAATTCCAAATTCGGCCTCGTTCAACCTGCCTCTTCAGCTGTGGTTATTGTTGAGGTCCGTGGTTTTTGTGGGTTCATTCACCCTAATTCTTGTCTTGTGAGTACTATCTCGGACTGGTTATGTTGGTTTGTGTCTGTGATGTCAGCTGGGAGTTGGTCTGCGGCTATCATTTGTGCTCGTCTCCTCTTGTGGTTTGCTTTGTTGGTGTAGGCTCCTGACTCGTCTGGCTTGGCTGGATCGTAGTCTAGCTTGCTCTACCCTTTCTTCGAACTCAGCTTCATGTATTACTTTCCTCTTCCATAGAGCTAAGAGGGGACTGTTTTCCTCGTCTGTGCTCCCATTATCTTCAGGCTTCGCTAGGTCATATTCGTCTACCTGGCGGGATGCTGATTTCATCTCGGCTTGCTTAGGCATCGTGGCTGGACTACTCGCTGCTGCTTGCTGTTTCTTATTGGTCTATGGCTCGGCTCGATCATGCGTCTTTCTGTCTCCTTTTTTGTGAATTGTCTTCATCAGTTTCTCGATGTTTTTGTGTGTGTGTGTGTGTGGTGTTCCATCTTGCTTCATCTCATCTGTTGGTTTGGATTGGTGCTGCGTCCTTTCGGCATTCAGTAGTTTTCTTTCGGTCTTGATCATTTGTAGGATTCCCTCGTTTTCCTTCTTCATCTTAGCCATGCGCTCCATATCCTGTTTGATGTTGTGCTGGATCTCTTTCATGTCGGCCAGCAGCTTCTCATTAATGCTAGTTGGTGCTGGTGTCTGTAGTGCCTTGACTTGTTTCTTCAACTCGTCTATCTGCTTTTGCAGTTGATCTCTTTCATCTTGTGCTATACCCGTGGCTGTCTCGCCCCTCCGCATTAGTTCCTTGAATGGTGTCTTTGTGGTGATCGAGATCTTTAAGGCGTCTCTGTATCATTGCAGGTACGGACAGTCCAAATATCTTGCTCCATGCTTGCCCAGGCAGTTGGCACACTTTCTTGTGTTGTTGGGTGCTCGGAAGTCTATGTCCAGCTTGGCCAGCGGACACTCCTTAAAGGCGTGGTGATCGGCGCAGTACCTGCAGATTTCCGTCTTACTGCGACATGCTGCTCTGCTGTGTCCGGCCCTCTGCCATCTT
The DNA here is from genome assembly GCA_014155875.1 of Cepaea nemoralis. Taxonomy (NCBI): domain Eukaryota; kingdom Metazoa; phylum Mollusca; class Gastropoda; order Stylommatophora; family Helicidae; genus Cepaea; species Cepaea nemoralis. The sequence continues at coordinate 65,480 of JACEFZ010020916.1, read as the reverse complement.
GAACATTGATTGATTCTTGGGATGAATCATTCAGGCTATTGAATGTTCTTGCTATTTGATACCTGGAGTGGTATCTCGCTCCCCTCAGTCGTCACCACCGCCAGCGTCGTAGGGATCTTTGAGTAGGTCAGGATCCGCTCCGCCTTCACGATTCTGATGTTGAGATTTTTCTCTTGCAGCTGCTCGAGGATTTCTTCGACCTGTCAGCTCCACTTGAATCCACTTGACAACCCATCGGACTGTTTATCAGTTTTTCTCCTCCTTCTTCTCTGCTGTCTTGCATCTTGTCTGTGGTGGGCTGTCGATCTTCTCCATCTTGATAGCTTCAGTAGTAGCTGTAGTTTCAGGTTCTTTGATGCAGCTAGCAGGCAGGTTCTCCACGTTCGTCTTCTTGACGATCTTTTCGGATCCCACGCTGCACATCTTTGATGCCACGTGTCTTTTGGTGTTATTGCAACGTGCCATTTTACCCCGTATGAGGCTTCTTGACTTGTTTAGGTGATTGCTTGAAAGCGCTCGTAGTTGCGAATGCGACGACGAGGCGCGAGACCGGCAAACAAAAAGACATGTGTAAGTAATTATACTAAAAAGACAACGACCAGCGCCATGACCGGAAGAGACAGTGATAAAATCAACACCCGCCACGACGAAGAAGACTTTCATTTTCTTCTCCACGCCTCGTTAGTGGCGTGGAAATTTCAAACCCGCGGAAGGAATGTACTAAATATTTCCAGAAATGATACCATGAATACAGACAGTTTACACAAGAAACATATTTATTCTCAACCCGTTCTTATATTACAACCAAAATGGCAGCGGAAATTAACATTCGAGGTATAAGATCCAAAATTAATCATCCTTACACATACACAAATATAAACCTACTTTTATTCTCAAACAGGACATACAGGAAGCTAACGTTAACATCGACGAACACGCATCATATATAACAACATGCTTATGTTTAAGACACTCATTTTTTAGTCTTAGTACTCAACATATCGGGCTGGGTACAGGCAAAAATACAGACATATGGCAGGTGGCAGATTATAGAGAAGGACATGGACTGCCAGGATAGCTATAGTACAGGTGGGAAATAATAAACATAAATACACATTTGTCAACATACACACACCGCCTAACTACAAACATCAGCCGCTCTCCTACTAAAAACTGGAAAACACTTGCTATCATGCTCATATCGGGGTCACAACATTACTTTAGGGAGTGGTTTTAATTGCTTGCTTGCTGTGCATGGCCTGACAAATGAATATGTAAGAATGCACATTAGAAACACCACAGGGGAGGATCAACTCATTGGACAAATGGCACCAATACTAAAGAACAAACATGTATCAATAACTACTAAGAAAGCACTTTACAACACAATCTTCCTACCAACTCTGTGCTACCAATGCCAAACCTGGACAATGACAGAAAAAGAGAAAAGAAAAATCACAACAACAGAAATGAGGTTTCTGAGAAGAATACTCAACGTATCAAGAAGAGATAAGATCAGAAATGAAGAAATCAGGACTAAAGTGGGGGTTAAAGCTGCTCTAGATTTTATTAGAAAGCAGCAAGTCAAATGGTTTGGCCATGCAAGTAGGCTACCAGTCAACAGCATGCCACAACAAGCAATGATAACAGACCAGATGGAAACAGAGGAAGAGGCCGACCACGTAAACGTTGGACGGAGGGAATAACAGAATCCATGGGAATGTCGATATACGAAGCCCATAACCGGGCACTCTCACGAAGTTTATACTTCACCTCGACACCGCAAGGTACAAGAGGAACATGATGAGATGAGATGAGACAGGGGAGGATGAACATCAGTTAAACACATTGAAAACAATTTTAGATATCTATGAGCTGACAGACACATACAGGCCGACACATCCCCGTGGACCACATACAACATACACGAACAATGCACATAGAAGAGCAGCGCGATTAGATAGAATTTATGCGACCAAGGTACATTCATATAATACAAGGCAAGCATTTACAGGAGACACTGTAACTTCACAGGCCATAAGGCTGTAGTTGCAAAAATAAACACAATACAATCAATAACACATTTTAGAAGATCTCGCCATTAGAAATTTAACAACACGCTTTTACAACATCTGGACTTTGTAGATTGCATAACAAAACCCATCCTCACATACACAAGCGATATAACAGCGGGTAATGGGCGAGAACTCTGGGAAACACTTAAACAAACTATACGAGATGAGAACTCAAACACTAGCAGCAGTAATACACAGGCAAAAACTACAACAAGAAAACGTATTGGAGAATTCAATTAAGCTCTCACTACAGACAGACAAAAATTCACCACACATCATAGCATTACATGAAGAATGAGACCACCACAGTCATAATCGATTTCAGGGGGCTTTACTGAGAACAAAGTTACAAACTATAACAAAAGAGATACCGAGTAAACTAATACCTAGCTATTAGAACATAACATACAGCGCAGCAGACAGATAGGTCAGATAATTGATAGGGAAGGAAATATACAAGTCGAGCCACAACAAATAGCCTTAGCCTTTGAAGATTATTATGAGAACCTTTACACAGAGGAAAACACACAAGCGCACGTACAAGAAAATTTTATGAAATTCACAATACAACTCACAGAGGAACAGAAACTAACACTAGATACTGAATGAACACTAACAGATATAACACTAGCGGTTCACGGAATGCAGAAGGGCAAAGCGCCTGGCTCTGACGGTATTACCGCTGAATTCTATAAGTTTTCCTGTCCTTTTCTTGGACCCTTTTACTAACAGTAGTCTCTGAATCTTTCCACAAACAAGAACTCCCATCCGGTTCCAGCACGTCTTTCATCACTCTTATTCCGAAGGACAACGCCGACAAGACACTTTTAAAGAGTTACAGGACCGATCTCGCTTTTAAACGTAGACTACAAGATTTTAACACAGGTTTTGACGAACAAATTGAAACTAGTAATTGCAACTCTCATTCATGAAGACAATAGCAGTAGTAGTGTACAACACCGGAACACTTATCAACACACTCATTTCATAAGGGACTTTATCAACTACACACGTCTGAAAAACTGTCAGTCCTCAATTCTATCTTTAGATCAAGAAACAACATTCGACAGAATATTTCCCCCATACCTCCACAGAGGAGCGGCTGGCCGAGAGGCTAGAACGCCGGACTCTCATTCGGGAAGCCCGGGTTCGATCCCTCGGTAAGGTGTCGGATTTTTTTCTGTTGTGGGCAAAAAGAAAATCCTAACCTGCACAGTTCGCTGCGACTGCACTAGCCAGGCGGCCTTTATTCCTCAGGCTCAAAGACCCCTCTGCCATACACCGCAAGGTACTATATTGGCAGTAAATGACAATTTTTTTTTATGACCTTCACAAAGTTCTCTCACACTGTATGTTGTCGCCCTAGAGATACTTCTAGAAAAGATACGACAGGACGACAATGGCACGGGTACTTTCATACCAGGGAAGGGTGAGCAAAAGCTGCGTGCTTATGCAGATGATACCATTGTTTTTTCCAACAACTGAAAAATCTGTATGGATCATTTTGGAAGCGTTCTCGTTTTTCAGCAAAGGGGGTGGATCAAAATTAAACCTCCAAAAGTCTACCATAATGGGCTTAGGCAAATGGAAACATAAGGCGGATTTTCCATTTGACTAACATCAAACAATTTTATAAAATTGTATGGAATAGTCTTCCCATGTCAACCAAACCAGAAGAAGCAAACAACTAGATCTAACCATAAAAGATATCAAAACTGTAAATGTGTTTATTTACGTTATTAATAATCGTATTATTATTATTATTATTACTATTACTACTACTACTACTACTACTACTACTACTACTACTACTACTACTACTACTACTACTACTACTACTACTACTACTACTACTACTACTACTACTACTACTACTACTACTACTATTATTACTTAGTCAGATATGACTGAGCTACCGTATGACAGTAGACGGTACTACCTGCTTTCTGTCAGCGCCGAATGTTGGGCGGCGCTTACCAAACCCGACACCCCACATTGTGCCAACGGCTTCGGGCGGAAGACCGCAATTGGGAGGGTACTAGCCTTATCCTGGTGCGAGGAAATGCAACCCAAAGACAAAATAAGTCATGGCAGGGCAGACCAGGCCCTAAGCCTTGGTTGGCAGCTGGTCTAGGATCGAAGCTCCGACAGGTGGACAGTTAGAGCATTGCTTTGCTGATCCGGCAGCTTCTGCAGCTTGTCTTGTTCCAGATGTATAGGTGTTAACTTTCCTCTGGAGTGAACTAGGCAGGCCGAGAGAGGGATCATGCTGCATGGGCAACACATGGTTTCTTTATTTTAGCCCAGGCTTTGTGCTATGGAGAGGCAATAACTCCATCCCTGGTCTTAACCGGTCTCGGAATCAAAGCGAGAGGCAACTGTTACGGGTTATAAGTCCTTGTCAGTTGGCGTAGACATGGGGCGCCACGCATTGCCTCTGACGGTGGGAGACACCTACAGGTGTCCCTGATCAGCTACCGCCCGCCTCAAGTTAGGCAGCCCCCGGCCAATTGGGTGCTGATCCGCCACAACCTGCCTGCTTCAATGGGTGCTTGGGGCTAGGACAAAATCTGAATCGCAGGCTGTAAAACCAATGCACCAGGTACTAATAAAAAGAATAATAGAAACCTCAAGCTACGGCTTGCAACCTGGAACGTGAGAACCATGTGTCCTGGATTTTCCACTGACTTGACAAATATTGACGATGTGAGAAAAACGGCTGTGATTGATGCTGAACTCAATCATCTTAACATTGATATTGCTGGCCTGCAGGAGACTCGCCTCGCTGAGGAAGGGTCACTCAGGGAAAACAATTACACCTTTTATTGGAAGGGAAGAGGGCAGGCAGAAAAAAAGGCAACACGGTGTGGGCATTGCAGTGAAGAATTCGCTACTGGGAATGATTGATATCCCAGCTGGAGGTAATGCAAGATTATTATCACTGCGCTTGGCAACCTCTTGTGGATTTGCCACTATTCTCACTGCATATGCACCGACACTCACTTCCTCTGATGATGTGAAAGATACGTTCTATGAGCAGCTAGACTCTGCGATCAAGGCAGTTCCAAAATCCGACTACATTTGTATGCTCGGTGATTTCAATGCTCGTGTGGGCAAGGACTCGAGTTCATGGCCAGTGTGCCTTGGAAAATACAACATCGGTCGCATGAATGATAATGGGCAAAGGCTGCTGGAGCATTGCACTAGAAATGACCTATGTATTACAAACTCCTTTTTTAAAACAAAAGAGATGCATAAGGTCACATGGAAACATCCAAGATCCGGCCATTGGCATCAGCTGGACTTCATTATCACACGGAGACAACATCTGAACCATACATCATTAACTCGAAGTTACCACAGTGCTGACTGTGATACAGATCATTCTTTGATTGTTGCAAGGGTTAGACTGAGACCAAAGAGAATCTACACAGCTAAACACAAGTCTAGCCCCAGGATTAATATTATTAACACTCACGATCCTGGAAAGTGCTTTGAATTTCAACAGCAACTTGAGGACGCTTTCAATGATACATCAGAAAATTGTATAGTAAATGATAAATGGAGTAAACTTAAGGAAACTATTTATAAAACAGCGGTAGGGGTTTACGGCACTGTGGATCATAAGAGGCAGGACTGGTTTGCGGCAAACAGCCAGATAATGCAGCCCTTGATTGATAAAAAGAAGATAGCTCTCTTAAGAAACAAGGAAAGACCAACGCGTAACACTCTGAGTGAGCTGAAGCAAGCGAGGAAGGATGTACAAAAGGCTGCCAGGCAGTGTGCGAATGACTATTGGATCAAGTTATGTGAGTCCATTCAAATCGCAAGTGATAAGGGAAACATCAGAAGCATGTATGAAGGGATAAAGAAAGCCTGTGGTCCAATGATCAAAAGAAGTGCACCGCTGAAAACCTTGACTGGAGAAATCATCACTGATAAGAAACAGCAGATGGATAGATGGGTCGAGCACTATTTAGAGCTTTACTCAAGTGAGACCAAGCTGGCGGATGATGCCCTCAACGCCATAGAGGCCCTGCCAACTCTTGACCACCTGGACACACTTCCCACTATAACAGAAGTTAAGTGTGCTATAAATGAGCTTGCATCTGGCAAGGCTCCAGGTAAGGATGGGATTCCAATAGAGGTGATCAGGAGTGGGCAAGACACCCTCGCTCTACAGATCCACCAGCTAACAGAGCTATGCTGGCGAGAAGGACAAGTCCCACAGGATTTCAAAGATTCAAACATTATAACGCTGTACAAGAACAAGGGAGATCGGAGCGACTACAACAACTATAGGGGTATCTCACTTCTGTGTATTGTTGTTAAAGTATTTGTCAGAATTGTCCTGCGCAGACTTCAAGTCCTGGGAGATCAAGTCTACCCCGAATCACAGTGCGGCTTCCGTCAGAACCGGTCTACCATTGATATGATATTCTCATTGCGACAGATGCAAGAAAAATGCCGGGAACAAAATCAGCCACTGTTTATTGCCTTCATCGACCTCACAAAGGCATTCGATTTGGTCAGTCGTGAGGGTCTGTTCAAAGCACTAAAGAAGATTGGCTGTCCACCAACTCTTCTGTCCATTGTGGAATCGTTCCACACAGGCATGAAGGGTATAATCAAGTTTGATGGCTCAACTTCAGAAGAGTTTGAAATCAAGAGTGGAGTTAAGCAAGGTTGTGTACTAACCCCCACCCTCTTTGGGATATACTTTTCACTTCTACTGAAATATGCCTTTCGTGATCAGGATGACGGTATATACATTCACTCACGCTCAGATGGTGGCCTCTATAATGCTCAGAGATTGAAGGCCAAGACCAAAATTAGCAGGGTACTAATCAGAGAGTTGCTTTTTGCGGATGATGCTGCGATTACGACCCACTCTGAGGAAGAATTACAACATCTACTATCTGCATTCTCCAATGCTTGTTCTGAATTTGGTTTAACAATTAACAAAAAGAAGACACAGATTATGTCACAAGGTGCACATGGTATACCATCAATCTTTATTGACGACGCCGAACTGGAGATAGTAGACCATTTTACATATCTTGGATCAGAGGTAAATAGCAAATTATCCCTCGATCAGGAAATCAACATCAGGATTGGCAAGGCAGCAACAACAATGAACATGTTAGCAAAAAGAGTCTGGGAGAACAGGAAGCTTACTGCCAAAACAAAAGTCCTCGTCTACCAAGCCTGTGTCCTTAGTACTCTTCTTTATGGCAGTGAAACCTGGACAACTTACTCACGCCAAGAGAAACGTTTAAACAGCTTTCATATGCGGTGTCTGCGAAGAATACTTGGTATTAAGTGGCAAGACAAAATCACAAATACTGAAGTATTGGAAAGATCAGGTTGTGTGACGGTGTATTCCATGCTCAGTCTTCGTAGACTTAGATGGATAGGACACGTTAGGAGGATGGATGATGGTAGAATACCAAAGGACATCTTTTTTGGTGAATTACAGACGGGTAGGAGATCTCAGGGTCGGCCTCTACTACGATACAAAGATGTGTGTAAGCGGGACATGATTGATACAGGCATTGATAATGCACAATGGGAGCACGTCGCCGCTGAACGTGTTGCATGGAGGGCAACTATCAGAAATGGAATAAAGACAAAGGAGAAAATGATTGCAGATAAAGCACACACAGAGCGTGAGAGACGTAAGATGGTGCAAAATGGTGGAAATGACCATGTTTTCACATGCACCTACTGTGGGCAAACATTTGCAGCTAGAATTGGCCTTACCAGCCACACTCGCCACCGCCATGGATCGTAGTTATTGCCATATGACAGTTATTAAGCCTTTTTTGAAGCACAATGTACCAAACTATCGTCTGTCAAGACGGAAAGGTGCTAATGTATACTACTACTACTACTACTATTATTACAACTATTAATTATTACTTTTCTCATTATTATATTTGAATGTGCAAAATTTAAAAAAAATCGGATTAATAATTCCGAAGAATACACCACAGCCTTTTCACCGATAGACAGAGAAAGGAACAACAACAAAAATGTGATTCCTCACCTCTTTAATTATATGGTTCAGTAATTATAGGGACGCCATATTTAAATGTGAATGATAATTTAAATGTTATTGTCCAAGCTCACGGCATTCGATGGACTGCTATCTCGAGAAAACATGAGATAGATCAAGACAGACAGACAGACAGACAGACAGACAGACAGACAGACAGACAGACAGACAGACAGACAGACAGACAGACAGACGGACGGACGGACGGACGGACGGACGGGCGGGCGGGCGGGCGGGCGGGCGGGCGGGCGGGCGGGCGGATAGATAGATAGATAGATAGATAGATAGATAGATAGATAGATAGATAGATAGATAGATAGATAGATCCCCGCCAGGAGATGGGCGAAGCCTTGCCGAGTCCTTTAGATGGATGGATGGATGGATGGATGGGTGGATGAGTGGATGGATGGATGGGTGGATGGAAGGATGGATGGACGGATGGATGGATGGACGGATGGACGGATAGACGAATATATGGATATAGAGATAGATGGATAGACGGATAGATGCACAGACAGACAGACAGACAGACAGACAATCAGATAGATAGATAGATAGATAGATAGATAGATAGATAGATAGATATAGATAGATAGATAGATAGATAGATAGATAGATAGATAGATAGATAGATATATAGATAGCCGGGTCGTCAGACAGACAGACAGACAGACACACAGACAACAGACAGACTCTCGCCAGTGGCTGGGTGATGCCGGGCCGGGTCAGCTAGTTTAATATAAAAGGAGCGATGGCATGCCTTTGTGAGGAAACCAAAATCAAGTATCCAAATGCAACCAAATATGCAAGAGAACTATTGTTACATATTCCATCTTCATATTTAGCTGAATGCCGATTTAGTGCCATAAATGATTTGCTGATTAAAAAAAAAATGAAATCGGCTGGATATAACAAAACGGGGAAACCTGAGACTGAAGTTAACTAAATTGGAACCTGACATAAAATCTCTTTGCAGCAAGCATCAAGCGCTAGGATCTCACTAAATTTACTAATAAATAATTACTAATAATTAAAATAATATAGAAATATCTTTCATTAAAATTAGTTTATTTCAGTTCTTCATTATATGTTTGGAAAATTTACTTACTGTGTTTGCTCAATAATTTCCTAGTGATTTCTTCCTAAAGCCTATCATTCAAGTTTCTTTAGTGTACATTTAAATTTTTGAATATTAAAAATTATGTATATGTTGGGCCGGCTCCATGGCCGAGGGGTTAGCAGCTTTCTCCGCTAACCCCGAATACTCTCGTCACGTGACGCCACGAGAATTAGCAGTGGTTCGAATCGCAAAAGTGACTTATGAGAGTATGGAGCCGGTCGCTCAGAAAGTCGTGGCGTACTGATGAGCGCAATCTAGGGAGGTTGGGAAACAGTGCTCTAGATATATCTATCTCAGCTTTTTTCAAGGTAAGTGATCAAAAGTGGCACGTTTAAAGCTTGCTCTTTAAAAAAAAAAAAAAGACAAGTCTTCTTGTGCATAGTGGAACATTCTAGCAAAGTATTCTTGTCAGTGAAATTCGGAACATGACAATTAAGTAAACTAAAGAGAGGGCACTAGAAACGTTTGGTTGAAGGCTCTGACAAACATCACTTAATATTATGATGGGATACCTATGATTTTTGTTTAAATCAATTTATGAATACTATCTCTTCTCGGCCTTTTGGCTCAGATCAGAGTGTATGTAATGTGTGAGGGCTGGTCTGGTTTGCAAGATCAGTCCCGCGTTTGACGTTCGTTGTCTCAAATGGAACTTCCCAGCCGACACAAGTTAGCGAGGCAGTTTCGAGATTATGACCGTAGCGCGAAGCCGGAATTGCAGTGTGAGCGGGCGAAAAGGGAATTTTTTAAAGATCTTTCGACAAGGTCTCGATAAGCGCTTACGCTCTCTCTCTCTCTCTCTCTCTCTCTCTCTCTCTCTCTCTCTCTCTCTCTCTCTCTCTCTCTCTCTCTCTCTCTCTCTTTCTCTCTCGATGACTAGTGGGTCTGAAGTCAGTCCTTCCCGGCTTAGCTTGAAAGCTCTTCGGTAGGCGTCCAGTGGTTTTGCATGTATCACCGGGTACCGATGGAGTGCGCTGAGCGATTACTACTCTTGGCCTGCGTGTGCTTGAATAGTCCATCTGTGCAATGGATATCTGGTTGATCCTGCCAGTAGTTGTATGCTTGTCTCAAGGATTAAGCCATGCATGTGTAAGTTCACACCGTCTCACGGTGAAACCGCGAATGGCTCATCGAATCAATCGGGGTTCCTTAGATGACACGATCCTATTTGGATAACTGTGGCAATTCTAGAGATAATACATGCTTTTCAAGCTCCGACCCCCTCGGAAAGTGAGCTATTATGAGATCAAAACCAATCGTCGTTGCCTTTCGTGGGGCGCGGCGTTCCCACCGGTGTCTCTAGATAACGTTTTGCTGTGATGTTGGAACCGTGACTAACTAACTAACTAACTAACTAACTAACTAACTAACTAACTAACTAACTAACCAACCAACCAACCAACCACCAACCAACCAACTAACTAACTAACTAACTAACTTTGTGTTGACCGCATGACCTCACGTGCCGGCGACGCATCTTTCAAATGTCTGCCCTATTAAATGTCGATGGTACGTGACATGCCTACCATGTTTGTAACTGGTAACGGGTAATCGGTGTTCGATTCCGGAGAGGGAGCAAGAGAAACGGCTACCATATCCAAGGAAGGCAGCAGGCGCGCAACTTACCCACTCACGGCAGGGGCAGGTAGTGACGAAAAATAACGATACGGGACTCTATCGAGGCCACATAATTGGAATGAGTACACTTTAATCCCTTTAACAAGGATCTATGGAAGGGAAAGTCTGGTGCCAAAGGCTTACGGTAATTCCAGCTCCATTAGCACATATTAGAGTTGTTGCAGTTAAAATGCTGGTAGTTGGATCTGGAGTGTTCAAAGCAGACCTCGATTGCCTGAATAATGGTGCATGGAATCATGGAATAGGACCTCGGTTCTATTTTGTTGGTTTTCGGAACTGGTGGTAATTATTAACAGTGACAGACGCGAGTATTCGTATCGCGGCGTTAGAGGTTTAATTTTTGGATCCTCGCAATACGAACTACTGAGAAAGTAGATGGTGCTTACGGTAATTCCAGCTCCATTAGCACATATTAGAGTTGTTGCAGTTAAAATGCTGGTAGTTGGATCTGGAGTGTTCAAAGCAGACCTCGATTGCCTGAATAATGGTGCATGGAATCATGGAATAGGACCTCGGTTCTATTTTGTTGGTTTTCGGAACTGGTGGTAATTATTAACAGTGACAGACGCGAGTATTCGTATCGCGGCGTTAGAGGTTTAATTTTTGGATCCTCGCAATACGAACTACTGAGAAAGTATTTGTAAGGAATGTTTTCATTAATCAAGAACGAAAGTCAGAGTCGGTGAAGACGATCAGATACCGAAGCAGTTCTGACAAATAAACGATGCCGACTAGCAACCCCAGTGGGGTTGAAGCGAAACTGAAACAAAATGAAATATACCTCGGCTACCAAATCCATTGCGTATAAAGTCCAAATAATTTGCAAAGTGCCACTACATGCTTGGTCCAGACACATTTTCTACGGCTCTAAGCTGAAGGATATGGTTGAACGCCTCTATGTTAACATTACCCGGTGTGAGGGCCTGGCTGTTACTCATCCTCTGCTGCATGGAAGTGAGATGCTAGTTAAGCCGGCAGCATATGCAGCCTAACTTGTGCCTTACGTCTGTAAAGACGGCAAGTGCCACTACTGTGTGGGCATTAATGGTGAAAAAGCGTCCCAGTCAGGAACTAAAGCTCTTTGAATGAGCATTATCAAAGGTGGAAAAACGTCCTATTAGAACAAATGGAATATTGTTTGGCTAGCAAATCCACTACGTGGAAGTCCGAAGTGAAATCTTGCTGTGTGGATGTCGTCTGCATACTGGTACCTCCTGGGCTTCGGAAGAGCAGCCTGTGATGAACCGGAGGCCCAATATACGGAATTGAGGCTAAGCAGCCATGTGCAGGGCGTGACGATTCCTTGAGTGAACCCAGTACCAGAGCAGTATGTGTCGGTTCTGCAATTATGGAAGCCTTCTTGGGTGGTGAGCCCATTGTATACTGCCTTCCATTGAGGGTTAACAGGGATGTCTTCGGCCGTTCTTATTTGACCAGCTGAGATGTAGATGACACCACAACAGTGAAAGTCCAATGTCCGTCTCAGAGTGAGAGTGGAATGTCCTTCAAAACAACCGGGAAGGTTAACCCGTTCAACAAATGCTCACAGAAGTCTGATGTGTCGGCCTAAATGTGCAAGTGAAGTAGCTCTGCTGTAATCAGTCACAGCACAATTACGTCAGAGTGAGAGTCTGAAATAAAACTACGGATGAACGTAGAAGAAGAAGAAGAAGAAGCCTAACGTATGTGAAAACGACAAGTGCCACTACTGTGTGAGCATTCATGATGAAAAAAGCGTCTCAGTCAGTATCTAAAACTCATTGAGTGGGTGTTATCAAAGGTGCAAAAGCGTCCCATTGGCACGAAATGGAATATTGCTTGGTTAGCCAATCCATTACGTGGAAGTCCTAAGCGAAAGCTCTGTGTGTGGATGTTGTCTGCATATTGCTCCCTCCTGGTTTTCAGAGGAGCAACCTGTGGTGAACAGAGGGCTCAATATACGGAAGTGAGGCTAAGAAGCCATATGTAGGACGTGACGATTCCTAGGGTGAGCCTAGTACCAGAGCAATATGTGTCAGCTCTACAATTATGGAAGCCTCCTTGGATGGCGGGGAATGCCCATGGTCTGCCCCTGAATTTCCTTGAGGACTGACCGGGATATCTTCGGCCGTTCTAACGTGACCAGCTGGGATGTAGATGACACCACAACAGTGAGAGTCCAGTGTCCGTCTGATAGTGAGAGTATAATGTCCTTCGAAACACCCGGGAATGTTAACTTAGTCAATAAATGCCCACAGAAGTCGGATGTGTCAGCCTAAAGGCGTAAGTAAAGCAGCTCTGCTGTAAACAGGCACAACTCAATTACGTCTGGAAAAAAAACACAGTAGGGATGAACGCAGAAGAAGAAGAAAGTGTAGTATCTGCACTTGATCTATGTTGTCTGCATATTGGTCCCTCCTGGTTTTCAGAGGAGCAGCCTGTGGTGAACAGAGGGCTCAATATACGGAAGTGAGGCTAAACAGTCATGTGCAGGTCGTGACGATTCTTTGGGTGAGCCCAGTACCAGAGCGCTATGTGTCGGCTCTGCAATTATGGACGCCTCTTTGAATGGCGGGGAATGCCCATGGTCTGCCTCTGCCTTGCTTTGAGGAAAGAAAGAAAGTGTAGTATCTGCACTTGATCTTGCTAGCGCCACCAGCAGAAGCAGTCATCCGAATGACACACAGGGACATGGGGACCTGATCGGGCTGCTCTGGTTCTTGAGGGAACAGCGATGTTTCCGGTTGTTCTAGATGGTCCAGCTGGGATAGGGATAACACCACGACTGTAAGAGTCGAGAAAGCGACCCAGACGCACGAATCGGAATACAGGTTGGCTAAACATTTCGTGGGCGCAAGTAAAGTAGCTCTGCTGTAAACAGGCACAACACAATAACGTCAGAGTAAGAGTCTGGAAAAAAAACAACAACTAGGGATTAATGCAGTCACCCGAATGACACATAGGGACGTGGGGACCTGATGGGGTGGTTCTGCTACTTGAAGGTGCAGCGAGCCCTTATTAAAAAAAAAAAATAAAAAATTATCGATTAAGGAAAAGTTATTTAAATTTTTTTTTTTTAAATACCCACCTCAATAGAAACACATGTAATTAAAATGGAGGTAAGGGACATAACATTCTAACATTTATTGTTTAATGGGACGTTACTAAAAGAATCAAAAGTGTCTTATATAATTTAAATATCTTATTACTTATTATAATCTTTTATAAAACATTTTATAAATTTAACTAGAGATATGTAAAAAACATAAATGAGTTATAAATTTTACGTCGATTTTTCAATATTTGTAAAAGTCGTGGCTTTGGTTTATAAGGATGAGAATTTAATAATGCATTTTTATTATCTTCCTCCATGTTACATAAAATGTTTTGTTCTTTCAATGACAGTCTGTTCATATGATTATGAAATTTTTGTCAGGCCTGTCAAAGGCTTAAACACACTGAATATCACCTTTCGGTCCCCTTGGCTAAAGTAGAAGCGTAGAATCTGCGCTTGACCTTGCCAGGGCCGCATGCAGAGGCGATCATCCAAATGACACAATGACATGGGTGCCTCCGACCCCTTTCAGAACCACAACCCCTGTAATACAAGATTCTTTATTTTCAGCACTTTTGATTGTTTTACGGCATTTTGATCTCTCTCTCTCTCTCTCTCTCTCTCTCTCTCTCTCTCTCTCTCTCTCTCTCTCCCTCTCTCTCTCTCTCCATCGCTCTCTCTCTCTCTCTCTCTCTCTCTCTTTCTCTCTGTCTCTCTCTCTCTCTCCATCACTCTCTCTCTTGCTCTCTCAGAAGACACACCTACCTGTTTCAGTCTCATTGGTAAAATGGGACGCTTGTTGGATGATACTCTGAATTGTTTAAACTGGAAGAAATTTAGTTTTAGAGAAATTTTCTTTTTTTTAAAATAAGGGCTCGCTGTTCCCTCAAGGGCCAGAGCCGCCCCATCAGGTCCCCATGTCCCAATGTGTCATTCGGATGACTGCCTCTGCAGGTGGCTCTGGCAAGATCAAGTGCAGATACATTGATCTTAGCCAAAAATCCGAGAAAGGATAGCATTCATAAATTGATGTATAAATAGCAATAATAGGTGTTCAATTAAAACATTAAGTGATTTTTGTCAGGACCCACAGGCAAACGTTTCTAGTGCTCTAGTGCGAGTTATTTCTCTTGTAAAATTGAGATAATACATCTGTATTTGATAGTCTCACTTTAATAAATTACATTTTCGTCCACTGAAATACATTGACAAGAATATTTCGTTAGATTGTTTCACTTTACATCAGAAGTCGTGTCTGTTGTTGTTGTTTTTTTTTTTTTTTTAAACTAAGCTTTAATCATGGAAGCCTCGTTAGCAAAGTGTCTAAACGCCCACCTGTGGTCATGAGTTCGAACCTGCACCAGGGCGAATGTTTACTATTGACCTGAGCTGCCAGGTCGTCCCTGCCTAAAATGGATATCCGGAGAAGAAGAAGAAGAAGAAGGAAGAAGAAGAAGAAGAAGAAGAAGAAGAAGAAGAAGAAGAAGAAGAAGAAGAAGAAGAAGAAGAAGAAGAAGAAGAAGAAGAAGAAGAAGAAGAAGAAGAAGAAGAAGAAGAAGAAGAAGAAGAAGAAGAAGAAGAAGAAGAAGAAGAAGAAGAAGAAGAAGAAGAAGAAAGAAGATAGAAGAAGAAGAAGAAGAAGAAGAAGAAGAAGAAGAAGAAGAAGAAGAAGAAGAAGAAGAAGAAGAAGAAGAAGAAGAAGAAGAAGAAGAAGAAGAAGAAGAAGAAGAAGAAGAAGAAGAAGAAGAAGAAGAAGAAGAAGAAGAAGAAGAAGAAGAAGAAGAGATCCTTGCGCTTGATGCTTGCTGCAAAGAGATGTTAGTCTCCCCGTTTTGTTATTTATATCCAGCCGATTTCTTCCATTTTCGAATTGCCCCCCTTAACTATCGAATTGCCCCCCCCCCCCCCCTGTGGGGCGTGGGCCACACGTTGGGAAACACTGGTCTAGATATACCTATCTGAGCTGATCTCAATGTACGTGATCAACCATGGCACGTTTAAAACTTGCTCTTTAATGTACGTGATCAACCATGGCACGTTTAAAACTTGCTCTTTAATGTACGTGATCAACCATGGCACGTTTAAAACTTGCTCTTTAATGTACGTGATCAACCATGGCACGTTTAACACTTGCTCTTTAATGTACGTGATCAACCATGGCACGTTTAAAACTTGCTCTTTAAAAAAAAAATAGACAAGACTTCTTGTGCATAGTGGACAATTCTAGCAAAACATTCTTGTCAGTGAATTTCAGAACACGGAAATGTATAAATTAAAGGTAGACAATCTAATACAGGCCGGTCTCTCTGGCCGAGGGGTTACACCACTTTCTCCGTAATCCTGTTTATCACGCAGAGTCTCGTAGCGGGCGAGAGCTGGGAGCGGTTAGAACCCCGCTGGTGACCTGCGGGATAACTGAGCCGGCCGCTCAGAAAGCAATGGCAAACTACTGAGCGTAATCTTGCCAAGAAATCAACAGACAGCTGAAAGATGCTGATGTTGACAGCGATGTCATGTAAAGGATATGCGAATTTAAAAGAAAAAAATCTAATACAGGGATGTCATCGTATTGTTAAAGGAGAAATAAGTCGCACTAGAGCACCAGAACAGTTTGCTTGTAGGTTCTGACAAACATCACTTAATGTTTTAATGGGACACCTATACATTTTGTTTACATAAATTTATGAATACTATCCTTTCTCGGCCTTTTGGCTGAGATCAAAGTGTAGTATCTGCACTTGATCTTGCCAGGGCCACCAGCAGAGGCGGTTATCCGAATGACACATAGGGACACGGGGACCTGATGGGGCGGCTCTGGTTCTTGGGGGACAGAGACTAAAGAAATGTTATTTTAAACAATTAAAAGACAAAGAGAGAACCACATAAAAAGAAACACGTGTAATCAAAATAATGCAAAGGGACATAACAGTATTACAGTTATTATTTTATGGGGAACAACTCAAAGCAGCATACATGTGTTATGTTATTTAAAGACTTGTAGTATTCATAATAATTTATATTAGACATTTACATAAATTATTTACAGAGATTCATTTCATAAATGAAACAATAAGAAATTTAAGTCACTGTCAAAGTGGTTGGAAAAATAATGGCTTTATTTTATATGAATGAGAATTTGGTAATGAAATTTTCTATTTTACCTCGATATTTCATTAATTGTGTGTTGTGCTTTCAATGGCAGTTGCTCTAGTAAAATATTTAATTAAATTTTTGACAGGCCTATAAACGGCCAAACATCCTTACCGTCTCTAGGCTTAGATGGAAGTGTAGAATCTGCGCTTGATGTTGCAATGGCTGCATGTAGAGGCGGTCACCCGAATGACACGATGCGGGTCTTTGATAAACGGTTCTTGCCCTGTTGGAAACCGCGAGCTCCTTAAAATACAAAAAGATCCTTAATATTCAGCACTTTTGATTGTGTCACGGCATTTTGATCTCTCTCTCTCTCTCTCTCTCTCTCTCTCTCTCTCTCTCTCTCTCTCTCTCTCTCTCTCTCTCTCTCTCCCTCTCTCTCTCACTCTCTCTCTCTCTCTCCATTTATCTACCTCATTCTATCTCACTCTCCCCCCTCTCTCCACTCTCTCTCCTTCTCTATCCCTATCTCCCCATCCCCCTCCCTCCCTCTCCTCTCTCTCTGTCCCTCTTTCTCCCCCTCCCCCTCTCTCCTTCCCCCCTTTCTCTCTCTCTCTCTCTCTCTCTCTCTCTCTCTCTCTCTCTCTCTCTCTCTCTCTCTCTCTCTCTCTCTCTCTTAGAAGACACATCTATTTGTTTCAATCTAATTGGTAAGATTTGACAGTTGTTGTCACTTTTATGTATGGTCATTGAGTGATACTGTGAATTGTTTAAACTGGAAGAAATCTAGTTTTAGAGAAATTGTTTTTGTTTGTAATAAGGGCTCTCTGTTCCCCAAAGGGCCAGAGCCGTCTCATCAGGTCCCCACGTCCCTGTGTGTCATTCGGATGACCGCCTCTGCTGGTGGCCCTGGCAAGATCAAGTGCAGATATTACATTTTGATCTTAGCCACGCGACCAAGAAAGGATTGCATTCATAAATTGATGTTGATAGAAATAATAGGTGTTCCATTCAAACCTTACATTATTCTTATCAGAACCTACAGGCAATCGTTTCTAGTGCGAGTTATTTCTCTTGTAAAATTGAGATATCATTTCTGTATTTGATTGTCTCACTTTAAAAAATAACATTTTCGTCCATTGAAATACACTGACAAGAATATTTCGTTAGACTGTTTCACTTTGCCTTTCTCCCTGGCCGAGGCGTTAGCAGCTTTCTCCGTAACCCCGAATACTCTCGTGGCTGACGTGAGCGCACGAGAATTGGAAGCGGTTCGATTCGCGCAAGTGACTTATGTAAGTAAGAAAGTAAGTAAGTAAATCTTTATTTTCCAAGGGTTGAGAATTAGGCACGCAGGCCCGTCTGACATTCTGCCCTTCTTCTCTATTTAATCTCATACATTCTTTCATTCAACATATCTTATGAAGCAATTCTTTGACAACAAAAGAACAATAAGCATTCAAACGCATGAAAAATAATCAATAATACATGACTCGTTGAGGCAATGTTTAACATGGGCATCATGAATACCCATTCTAAGTTAAATTATGAGAGTATGGAGCCGGTCGCTCAGAAAGCAATGGCAAACTACTGAGAGTAATCTTGCCAAGAAATCAACAATCAGCTGAAAGATGCTGACGTTGACAGCGATGTCCTGTAAAGGATATTCAACATATTTTATATCACTTTACACAAGAAGTTTGATTAATTATTTATTTTTTGTTTGGTTATAAAGTAAGCTTTAAACATGGAAGCCGCGGTAGCGTAGTGTCTAAACGCCCACCTGTGGTCATGAGTTCAAATCTGCGCCGGGTCGGATGTTTACAATTGATCTGAGCTGCCTGGTCGTCCTGCCTAAAATGGCTATCCGGAAATGGCTCTGGGAATTAAAGGCGGCAGGTGTGATACTGACCACATCACTCAAAGAGCGCCGATTGGTCGATTCAAAATATGGGTCTGGCGCCATACGCCCAGTGCGTCTCAAGGCGTGTAAAACTGTCATTCTATTATTATTATTGTTATTATTATTATTATTATTATTATTATTTTTATTATTATTATTATTTTATTATTATTATTATTATTATTATGACATTTCCGTGATCAACATTGGTGTGGTTTGAAAGAAAAACAAAACTGGATCACATTTTCCTAGGGGAAGTCAATAAGTAAGTCACAAATGACTGAAGAAAAATAACTAAATAAGATACCAACGTGAAACTAGTTTATTTTTATACATACATTGCCCTTTATTTATCAACATAATTTCCACCAACATTGATGCACTTATCCCATCGTTTTATCAGTCATCCCAAACCGGCTACATAGAACTGCGTGCTCTGTTTTCTAAACCACGTTTTCCTTTCACTTTCAATTTCGGCGTATTTCGCGAAATGACTCTCACAAAAGTGGATTTTCCAGTGGACTAAAAAGGTGTAAATCGCTAGGGGCTAAGTATGGGCTGTAAGATGGATGTTTCAGAACCTCACACACTAGTTTGTAATTTTCTCCAGAGTTAATCGAGCAGTATGTGGTCTGGCATTCTCACGAAGAAGCAACACTCCTCTAGTCAACAGTCCTGGACGTTTTCTTCGAAATGCATCATGAAGCATCGATAGAACTTCACAGTACGATTCAGAATTCACATTGTCACAGTTCTTCTTGAAATTGGTTAAAATCACTCCTTGACAATCCCAGAACACTGTCAGCACAACCTTTCCTGCTGATGGTACAACCTTGAAATTTTGGACACAAGGCGAAGATGGATGTTTCCATTGCATTGAAGCACGCTTTGATTCGGGCTGGTAGTGATGCACCCATGATTCGTCCCCAGTTACAATCCTGTTCAGCATGTCTTCTCCTTCATTTTCGTATTGACAGAGATGATGCAAGGACAAGCCAAATCGGTTCATTTTGTGTTCCTCCTTCAATTGTCTGAGTACCCACCTTGAGCACACTTTCTTAAATTTCAATCGATCATGCATTATGCTGTATGCTAAACCATCTATGTGCCAGGGTCAGGTCTTAGTCAGATATGACTAAGCTACCGTATAACAGTAAACGGTACTACCTGCTTTCTGTTAGTGCCGAACGTTGGGCGGCGCTTACCAAACCCGACAACCCACATTGTGTCAACGGCTTCGGGCGGAAGAACGCAATTGGGAGGGTACAAGTCGTACCCTGGTGCGAGGAAATGCAAGCTAAAGACAAAATGTCATGGCAGGGCAGACCAGGCCCTAAGCCTTGGTTGGCAGCTGGTCTAGGATCGAAGCTCCGACAGGCGGACAGTTAGAGCATTGCTTTGCTGATCCGGCAGCTTCTGCAGCTTGTCTTGTTCCAGATGTAGGGTTGTTACCTTTCCTCTGGAGTGAACTAGGCAGGCCGAGAGAGGGATCATGCTGCATGGGCAACACATGATCTCTATATTTTAGCCCAGGCTGTGTGCTATGGAGAGGCAATAACTCCATCCCTGGTCTTAACTGGTCTCGGAATCAAAGAGAGAGGTAACTGTTACGGGTTATAAGTCCCTGTCAGTTGGCGAAGACATGGGGCGCCACGCGTTGCCTCTGACGGTGGGAGACACCTACAGGTGTCACTGATCAGCTACCGCCCGCCTCAAGATACATATACTTATACACAGACACGCACATACATATAGACATACATACACAAACATATATACATATATACAGACATACATACATGCACACACCTATGCCCCACACATACATAATACCTGCTTCTAGTATCACCTCACGGGAGGTGTTCCGTCACTTGGTTAGAAACAAGGCTATGCTTGTGATCGAACTATCGACTATCTGGTGGCGGCCCTTCGATAGGTTAGATATAAGGCGATCTGTGGAAACACGGCACAACACATTACTATTCAGCTCCATCAACACGCACACGCGCGCGCGCACACACACACACACACATATTTATATATATATATATATATATATATATATATATATATATATATATATATATATGTGTGTGTGTGTGTGTGTGTGTGTGTGTGCCAGGTGTCGCAGAACAAAGAATGCAATAATCGGGAAATAGGAAAAGACAGCATACTGTGAACGCACCAGATTTGACTTGGTGATAGGAAAAACGTCACAGAGAAACAGACGGGGACCAGCGATGAAGGAAAGAAGACACTGTTATGATCAGGACAAGATCTAGTGAGCGACAGAGAGGGACGGAGAAGATCAAGAAAAGGACGGCATAAAATTAAGATGAGAGACTAAATATTAGATGATAACATCTGGAAGACATAATGTGATGTGAGTAAATTAAGTAACAATAATTCTGTGAACTCTGAACACTGTAGGCACATGAGATAGGGCAAGTGACATGTTTGACCTTAATGATAGTCGTATTTAAGTAGGGTTAGCGTGAGCAGGTATGCTGTCTTTTCCTATTTCCCGATTATTGCATTCTTTGTTCTGCGACACCTGGTTTTTATTGTATGTATATATTATTGACGTACTGTGATGTATGTGGTTGACTGATATGTTATATGTGTTTGACGTATTACGTGATTGTAACGAATTGTACTTCCTAAATCGTACATGTAACTAGCTGCATATGTATTGTGTCGTTTAATTAGAATATAAGTGAAATTTATAGACAGAAGAATTTCGACAGATTAATAAAGACAGAATTCAGTGTTCAAAACTACAATGCTCATCTGTCGCTGTGTGTACTGCATGTGAATCTAATGTATGACTTGTTTTAATATATTTAATCTATGTTTCTTTAATGTGTAGAACTGGGCAGTGATTCTCATCTTCCTGTGTGACATATGTTGTTACTGATTTATAGACATCTATTTGACGTGTTCTTTACTTCCGTTCTTCATCGGACAAACCTAGATATTTCCAATATCGACTCCAATTCCTTGTTTTCATATCCCGTATTCTTTTGTCAATTTGAGTTTCGGGAACACTTTGTTGTTTCCATTCTGTTAGTAAAGTGTCTGTGTTGGTATAATGGGTTTGTGACATCTTTGGCGGAGTTTCTTCATGCCAGTTTGCTTTTGTATAGTCTGCCATATCTGTTTGTCGTGGTTTGGCTGTCTTTTTCAACCGACGTTGTTGCCTGTTGTTCTTTCTGTATGACTCCTCATCATCTGAGCTCGACTCATATCTTTTAGCTGCACATCCGTGTATGTGATCTACGTTACTCTTATCTAAGTATGCTGCAAAGAACTGTTTAATCATTGCTGTGCTGTCACTAAATGGAGGACTAATACGTCTAAAATTCTCAATACCAAATGTAACTTTCTCAAGTTCTGCTTGAGTTAAATATGCTCCTAACGGACATTATTAATATTCATTATCTATCTACTAATACAATAGTCACACAACAATACCATGCCTTAGATCAGCAATATTATAATAGCACAACCGTCCTCTCCATGTAACCAATGATCAATAGACCAATTTCTGTAACTATTCATTTTCTTCTCATTTAAGGATAAATCTAACGCTCATCAATTCTTTCCTGTTATTTTCCATGACTAATATTTTCTCCAGCAGGATAATTCTTTTTCTCCAATCAACCTTTGTAACATGGTATCATCGCCAATGCTCACATATTTATGTAGCAAAGTTTACCTGTCTATTAGTGCTAGTCAGATGCTGATTCTATATCATTATATGACTTAGTATCTATAAACTCATCCTTAACTCTCTGATGGTCATATCTCGGTATCATATAGACTGTCTTAGCGCATTAGTTCAAAGAGAGTTTCCCCTAAACCTCTTAGTCCAATCACGTTAGCCAGTCCATAGTGTACCTCCATATTCGTACAGAGATGTACCGCATACCTTGGTACAGTTCTAGTGTACTGTTATATCTGCTGTAGGGGAATCGCTTCTATCCCAGCACACCGCACCGTACCCTCACATTATGTGTAGTTCTCTATATACCCCTACTACCTATCGCTGCAATTACATTTGATTTAAAAATAAAATGGCAATGTTATGATAGCAATTGACCTCACTTCATATAAGTAGTCATGATGTCAATTGAACCAAAACCGTGCATGTTTTAACCCAGTTTAGCAAACTTTATTCACCGGAAAATATGAACTAAATCCGTTGAAATTATGCTTCGTCGTAACCAAATCACCGTCGCGTGTCATTTACCCATACACGCGACAATGGTCAGGTGCCGATGCAACATGACTTCACATGCTGTTATCCATCATACACTGTTATTATTTTTAAATCACACTTACCCACAACGAAATTATGTTATGTATCATTAACCCATATACATAACAATAATCAGTTGTACTAACCATCAAATATATTTAACACCCCGCACAGCGAGTCCCCCACCACATAACAATTACCCATGTCATATGCTGGAAGGCTGCCCTACATGATGTGAACATATTCTGAGAAACGCTTCGTCACCACACAATGATTACCCACATCGTATGCTGGCAATGCATTCCTCCTGCTGTAAACAAACTCGATCGTGCGAGATTCACTTCGCCAGGTGTTATGTTAGTGTCTGTTAATTTTCCACTGGACAAATGATTGCCAATTCTATTGTAGTCATCTACCAAAAACTATTTCCTTACTGAAATGTTATCGCCGTATGCCTTTCATCTGTATCTAAAATGCTACTTCAGTCTCAGCTCAATTAAGCCGCACCTTTCACTTCAGGTGACAAAATCACCCAATGTGGACACAATTAATGTACACTAAAATGTATCGTTGTATAATAAATTACAACACTATTATTATCAATATATATAAAATAAATATGATAAATATGCGTGATACAGATCAATTTACACCGACAATCTAAAAGTATTAGCACCTTATGTATCTGATCCTGTCCTTGTTCGCAGTGATCCTCCAGATGCTAGTACTTGCTCCTTCAGCTACTGTCCTCTGTCACCTTGATGCCGTTCTTCAGACAGGATGATACGCCTCCTCGGGTCTTGGCTGTTGTCTGACTCACTCGTCTGCGGACGTCAGTTCTTGGATACAGGAAACCACCGATCACTGCTGCACACTGCTTACTGCAATGAAAAATGTCTGACACCCTATAAATAGTGTTCGTTACAGCGTTACTTTATATCAATAGTTGCCGTAAATTGACGTTGTGTATTGGCGAATTTAGGTTACATCCACGTATTAATGCCTGCCTATCAAATGTCTCGTGTCCTCAGAATTATAAATGACCTCTGTGTGTGTCTGTTACGAACATGATGTACAGATTAAAATGTTGTATAATTATTCATCCAAAACAATGTAGTCTTATGAGGTCAGTAAAACATTTTTCCAAAGAGGGGAACTTTCTCAATCAGAGTGATGTACATATCATATTTCTTGTAACTCTGAGTATGCTTTCCTTTGGAATATTTTCCTACACAGTCACAGGCTTCTCAGCGAAACGGCATACCTCTTTATCCTCAGGTTCACGTATCTTCCGGAAAAAGACCCCATGTTTGCCACGGAGTAACTATACTATTCTTCTATATCTTTATTGTTCTCCATTGGCAAGTTTGGCTCTGTTCATCTAGGTTTAATTATCCAAATAACTCAATGTGAATCAAACAACAGAACTGTAAGACTGGTCACATAGAACGCTGACAGAATGCCTCAATTTTCTGGTCTATTTATTTCAGGCAGTACCTCATGAATCGTATGACATGCAGGTCATCAACATGATGCAACCCTCTCGCATTCCGTCATACCTGCTCACGCTAACCCTACTTAAATACTACTATCATTAAGGTCAAACATGTCACTTTGCCCTATCTCATGTACCTACAGTGTTCAGAGTTCACAGAATTATTGTTACTTAATTTACTCACATCACATTATGTCTTCCAGATGTTATCATCTAATATTTAGTCTCTCATCTTAATTTTATGCCGTCCTTTTCTTGATCTTCTCCGTCCCTCTCTGTCGCTCACTAGATCTTGTCCTGATCATAATAGTGTCTTCTTTCCTTCATCGCTGGTCCCCGTCTGTTTCTCTGTGACGTTTTTCCTATCACCAAGTCAAGTCTGGTGCGTTCACAGTATGCTGTCTTTTCCTATTTCCCGATTATTGCATTCTTTGTTCTGCGACACCTGGCAGTCCAGACTCTTTTTCTACGGCTCTAAGCTGAGGGATATGGCTGAACGCTTCTAAGTCAATATCCCCCGGTTGTGAGGGCCTGGCCATTACTCATCCTCTGCTGCATGGAGGTGAGATGCTGAGCCAGCAGCATCTGCAGCCTACCCTGTGTCTTACGTCTGTAAAGACGGAAAGTGCCACTACTGTATGACCATTAATGGTGAGAAAGCGTCCCAGTCAGTATCTAAAGTTCATTGAGTGAGCGTTATCAAAGTTGGAAAAACGTCCCATTGGCACGAAATGTAATATTGCTTGGCTAGCAAATCCATTACGTGTAAGTCCGAAACGAAATCTTGCTGTGTGGATGTCGTC